>JAYDYQ010001082.1:0-410471 GCA_034814905.1 Penstemon davidsonii
ATCATCTTCAGCTTTCTCTTCAAGTACTTCATCTACAGCAGCCTTTTCAGCAGCAGGTCTTTGCTCTAGTACTTGAATAGTTGCAGTGGCAACACTCTTTTTAGCTGATCCCTCTTCCCCCTTTTTGTCATCATCAGCAGGGTTGAGTTGATCAGGAGAGACGTTGACAGCAGCACACAGCTTCCTGATGTTCTGATCCACAATTTGGAGTTGAGCAGAGTGATGTTGTTGAGTAGCTTTCATTGCACCAGCTTGGTCATTCACGTAATCAACATTCAGCTGAAGTGTTGATATTTCATTCTGAACTTGAACAGCAGCAGAAGAGAACTCGTGCATCATACTTTCAGTCTTTACTATCTCAGCAGCAGATAGTTCTCTTAGAGTGTTCTCCATCCTTGACCAATCTGACTCATGTCTCTGAAGAGTAGCATGTAAGTGCTTTACATCCACCTTCACATCTTCAATATTTTGATTCATACTCAGGGTGCTTCGAGTCAGTTGCAATGAATTATCAGCTGGTAGAGGAAAGTTATCAATGGCATCCCGCACTATCTTGGCAGTAGCCTCCTCTACTTGCTTCAGCATCAGCTTATTTTTCTCTTCCATTTCCTTCATAGCATTTTCAATTAAAGTCTGCATTGATTCCATGAGTGAGGAATGGATATCAGCAGTAGGAATGGTTGAGGGTGATGCAGCAGCAGTTTCCTGGTGAACAGGAGCTTCATGAAGAACTTGAGCTTCTTCAGCCTTCCACTCAAGTGCTAAAGGGCTCTTATCTTTACCAGCAGCAGGCAGTGACTTGGATATATCAAGGTTAATCTCCACAGCATGCTGATCTTTTCTTGGTTCTTCATCAGCTGGCTCATCAGCTATGTGAATGACATCAGCACCATCAGTCGACACAATAGTCTTCTGATGAACCAAGAGAGCTGGAACAAATGTTGATGTAGACTGTTGGACACCTAGCTGTTCTTGAAATGTACTGATCTCTGAGCCAAAGGAAATTTGCTGTAAACTTGGCAGACTGGGCATATCACTAGTTGTTCCTGGTTCATACCGTGATCTTTGCACCCATTTCTCCAAGGTTGTATAAACAGCAATCTTAACTGCTCTATCAACTAGGTCATCAGATGGACCTGGCTTGTTTGGCAATGAATCCTTGATAGCAGTCGCCTCTTGTTTTACAATGGTTTTTGCAAAACCATGTCATCTGTCACGAACAAAGTCTGTATCCCAAAGCTTTTGCAACTGAAATTGTTTGCAGCCAACTTAGAACCCGACGTCCTTCTTCAGCAAACTATTTCCAGGCTTGGATTTCAGCTTCAGACTTGTTCAATCTGTATTCCCTCCATCTGTTGTATCTGATCTTCTCTGGGAGGAAAACAGTTCTTGTTTGAAGCAGCCGATTCATCCTTTCAAGCTCAGCTTCAAAATTTTCAAAGGCAGCAGAGTCACCTTTGACAATGTCAAGTGCTCTTCTGACTTCAAACTTCTTTCTCTTGATTGGTTTGGCTCTTGGTAGCACAAATTTCCCTTCCATGGGTTTTCCGATCACAATGCCTCCTGACCTTCTAGGTCCATAGGCATCTTTCTTGCTTTCTTTCAAGGCCTTTGCCAAATCTTCTTCTTCTTTGGTAGCAATCTCTGCATCAGTCATTTGTTTTGTTTGAGCATCAATCTTGCTCAGCTCAATAGCCTTCTTGACTTCAGCCTCGTCTCTTTTTCTCTGTTCAGCCTCTTCTCTCTTCTTCTTATGATATGTTGAGACTTTAGCTTTTCCAGTTATTTTCTTCCTTTGAGCTCTTGTTTCAATGACTGGTGCGGCAGCAGTTGGTTCAGGAGCAGCTGTTGCAATTGGTTCGGCAATGATTGAATCAATGATCATAACTTCAGGCTTCTCTTGAGGTCTGCTCACCTCAGCTGTTGGTGCAGTAGTCTGATTTTTCTGGACATCAGTAGACTTGTCATCAACAAACTTACTTCCAACAGGCCTCTCTGCTGATGGAGGACTTGATCTAACTACATCATTCAATTCAGTTGGTGAATCAATCTGAGTTAGCCTCTTTCTTGCAGTTACCTTTGTGTGAACAACTCTTGTAGTGGCAGTGTCCTTAAGAGCACTCCTTGTCCTTCTTGCCACATTCTCCAAAGGTAGCTCAGTAGATGGTGTTCTTTCAGGAGATATATCATAGGCCATTTCTTCAATCTCCTTAACTGTCTGATCTATAAGAGCATCAACATTTTCTTTTTCCTTAGGCTTTTCCTCTGTTTTGGCTTGAACAACTGGCTGGGCTGTTTGAACAAAAACCTTAGGAGCAGTCACCTTACTCCTCTTTTTCTTTTCAACAGCAGGCTGCTTAGGCTCAGCAACAACCTTTCTCTTTGGTTGCTCCTTCTTCTTTTCTGGAGTTACTTCAACAGTCTTTGAGCGAACAACCTCGTAAACCTTTAACTCCTTATTACCGTTGATCAGACTCCTTGATCCCTTCCACTCTGCTGATCGAAATCACTCGTCTGATGTATACTCGGCTGATCCCAAACTTGAACTAATCTTATTTGAGTTGGCTGATTGTCCACCAGTCTGATTCCTTTCTTCAGCAATAGATCAGTAGTCTTCTGGACCATATTTGACTCGTCTGAAATACTTCTTCCTTGGTCAAATATCTTTGAAGGTTTGTACTAAGCTTCCACTTAGCTGATTCTGATGTTTTGGAAATCATCAAAACCTCCCTTCACTTTAAGCCTTCCATCTTCATCTTCATCCAACAATTTCCCCCTTTTTGATGATGACAAAACTTCAGCTAAGTACCTGTACCTAAAGCTAAAGTTTAAGTCCTCAAAAATTTCTGAGATAGAAATAATTTGTTGGAAACTTGAACTTTTATAGATGTATCAATTGATTACAGATTACAAGTTCAACTGATGAAGTAGCAGAAAGTAAAATTTTACAAGTTTTACAAAAAGATTACAAGTGACCTAGTCTAATAACTTAGTCTAGTCCTTCTTCTCTTCTTGTGTTTCTCCTTCTTCTTCATCTTGAAGGTCTTCATCTTCTTGTTCAGAACTAGAGAGATCTTGTTCAAGCATTTCAAATCTCTTTCTGATCTCCTCTATTCTTTTATACTTGACGTATGGATCTAACTGTTCAGCAGCTGAGTCCTTGGAAGCAGCAATTTCCTTATCAGATTTCACTGGTTCTTTAGGCTCTTCATCAGTGTCGTTCTCTGCTTCTGTTACTTCATTATCTGGTCTGCTTGTATGTTCATTATCAGCATCCTTTTCAGCAGAGTCCAATTTTTCAGTAACATTAGCTGATAGATCAGCATCAGCACCCTTCTTTGTAGAATCTCCATCTTCCCCCTTTTTGTCATCATCAACAGGGTAAATGGGTTCTTCAGGCAGAACAGGAGTGATGTTGATTGCATCACAAATCAATCTGATGTTTTTATGCACCGTCAGAAGATGATTCTCCCTTTTTAGTTGCTGCAACTTGTCATAAGACTCAATTTTCTTGAAGGTAAGATCCACTTGATCACATAGTTGAATCTGAGAACTCAGAATTAAGTCAGCTGATGTAGTGAATGCCTTCAACATGCTCTCAGTTTTCTCCTCTTGAGCCTCCATTGCTTTAGCAACAACCTCATTTATATCCCTCCAACCGGCTGTGTTATTTTTGACCCTTGCACCAAATGTTTCCACATCCAGTCTGATAGCTTGTACTTCATTTTTGATGCTTGCTATTTCTTCCACTATCAGAGGGCTAGGATCAGCAGCCTTGGGGACTCGTTCAGCAGCAGCAGACAGCATAGTTAAGGCTACTTCCTCAAAATTCTTCATCTGTTCTCTATGTCTGTCTTCCATTTCCTTCATTGAGTTGGCAATCAGCTGTTGGATGGACTCCAAAATAGCTGGTTGCAAGTCTGTTGAAGTTGATGGAATGGCTGTGCTTGTTGGAACAATCTCAGGAGTCTTGTCAGTCTCCTTTGGTTCATCAGTCAGAGTAGTCTGCTGTTGGGGCAACTGCTCTGATGATGTTGAGATTATCTCATCAGTCTTTTGTTGGACCTGGATTGGCTCATGTACCTCTGTAACAACATCAACACCATTATCAGCAACAACAGTTTTATGAGTAAAGATAAGAGCAGAAATAAATGGTGAAGTTGTCTGTTCAGGTAGATCTTCATAAGTCTTGACAGCCGGTCCAAAGACGATCTGTTGTAAGCTTGGCAAGGGTGTCAGTGAGCTAGGTTGACCCTTCTGATATCTGGTCTTCTTTGCCCACATTTCCAAAGTTATGGAAAGTGCCAGCTTAACTGCTCTTTTCTGGAGATCTTCATTTGCAGCTGGAGTTTCAGGAACAGAATTTTGTAACTTCTTGGCTTCAGACTTTGCCAACTTCCTCATCCGATAATGGATCATGTCCAGGAAGTGATCTGAGTCCAATGCTTGTTTCAGACAGCCAGTTTCCAGAAACTCTAGAACCCATCTTTCCTCAGCAGCAAACTCCTTCCACTGAATTATTTCCTCTTTGGTTTTCGTCAGACGATACTCTCTCCATCTATTGTATCGTATCTTTTCAGCCACAAAAAGACTCTGACGGACCAAAACATCATTATACCGCTCAAGATCTGCCACAAACTGTTTGAATATCTCTGGATCATTCTGAACTATTTCCAGAGCATACCTCAGTTCAGATCTTTTCTTCTTTGGCATCTTAGGTGTTGGCATAACTGCCTTTGGCTTCTGCTGATCTCCAATTCTAATTCCACCACTGTACCGTGGACCTTGGGCATCCTTGGTACTGGCTTCAATAGCTTTAGCAATGTCCTGAGCTTCTTTAGCAGCCAACTCAGCTTCAGACATGTTTTTAGCCTGAGCTTCAAGCTCCCTAAGTTTGCGAGCGTTTTCTTGTTCTTTCTTTTGCTTCTCTGCTTCATCTTTCTTTTTCTGTTCAGCAGCAGTGACCACTTTAACCTTTGCCTTACCAGTTCTTTTCCTTCTGGCGGCAGGAGATTCCACTACTTGTAGTGGGGCAGCAGCTATCGGTGTAGGATGAATGAGTGGTACATTCTCCTCTGCTGTCAGAGTAGTCGGCTGTTCAGCAACAGCAGACTTGTCAAGAGATTGGTCCTCTGCAACTTTTTCTACTGCATCTACTGGTCTTTCAGCAGCAGGGGTTTCTCTGACTTGAATGGTTGGAGCAGTGGTGAAGGTAACTCTTTGACCACCTAGAGTTAACTTTCTTTTTGCCTTTGGCTTGGGCAAAATCTCCGTTTCGCGAGGTTCAGCATTCCTTTTTACTGAACTTCTGGTTCTGCGTCCAACTTCCTTAACTTGAACTGGTTCATCAGACTCAGTTCTTTCTGGAGATGTTTCAGTACTCATCTCATTAATTTCTTTAGTCACCTCAGTGACTATCTTGTCAGCAACATCAGCAGACTCTACTGATCTGGCTTCAACGGCAGGGTTTGCTGTTTGATCAGCAGACTTAGCCTTTGTAACAACTTTAGGCTTCTTGGTAGCAGCAGACTTCTCTGCCTTACCCTTCGCCTTTCTTTTTGAAGTGCCTTCAACCTTCACCGGTTCATATGTTTTTACCTCCTTTAGTTTGTGAATTACCTTCCCATTTGCAACCGGACAACCAAGAATCGAGAGCAGATTGCTCATCATTACCACATGTCCATTTTTCTTTAATGCCAGAAGATAAAAATAATGAACAGCCCAGTTTACTGGTAACCCATAGTATATACAAACCATTGTTTGATACCTTCTTCTGGGTAACCCATCTAAGGAGCTCGTAGAACACTCCAAAATTTTCGCAATGATATCAGCAAACCTTTGAAACTCATCCTTCAGCTGAGTTTTCATTAAACTTCCAGTCATCGGTTCTCCATCCTTAGCACAAATGAACCAAAATTCTTCCTCTTTTTCTGAAGCCAGAGTGTATACCTCTCCTCCTTCATTTTTCAACCCATAAACTTCATTTAGAACAGCAGGCGAGATACAGATAGTCTTGCCTCCGACAGTGCCCACAGAAATCATCTTGGTTAAATCGTTCTTCCTAGATCCGTAGAACTCAGCGACATCTTCAGTGAAAACATACTCTTCGTGAGCCTCCAGAACCTTTACCAACGAAGCCTCTTTGATTTTGACCATGATTTCCTTCATTAGGGGAGTTCCAGAAGCGTGGAACTTCTCGTAATTTAAGTAACGTCCTTCTGCTCCGGCCATTTTAGTGAAATTGAAATAGCTTGAGAGAGATTGAAACACTTTTAAGACAGAATAGATGAGTTAGTAACTTCTTTTTCACTTAGGATAATTTTGGGTGCGTAAGGTTTAACCCTTCTGATCAGATCTGGATTTATAGATTTCGAATTGCTTCGGTTTCCGTGTTTTACGCGGACGGTTTGATTTGATCTGTCAGTTTCTAATCGTGCGGGCGAGAATTGCGGAATTCAAATTTTATTAATTATGTCAGACAGGCGGGAATTTGAAACGCCACTTGTCTGTGACTTATAAAAGCGTGCTTTTGATAAAACGTTTTTGCACAACACTTAAATATAAGATGACATAAAAAATAACAGATGAGTAAAATGATACTTATCTGATAGACGACTTGTCTGATACAATATATCACTAGTGAAAGCCAATATCTAGTGATCATCCTTTGCTGTTTGTCAATCCAGCAAGATAATTAATCTTCAAATCTTCAAGAATTAAGAACAAATCTTCTGAACAAAACAACTTCAACTAACTGTCATTGAAGATTTCATCTTTAAAACGAGGGTACCGCTAGTCTTACACGTTCCCCCTGAATTCAAGAATTCATCAGTCAACTAGTCTGTTGAGAGTCAGTCTTCTTGAAGTGTAACACTTGTTGATATCAGATTGGTAAGCTGTTGAACCCAGTCTTCTGATAGGTTCCCCCTCAGCTTATGAATCCAATTTTAACAAGCCCAATTCCGCTCTTAGAGTGGAAAATCTTGCTTCATTCAGTGGTTTGGTGAAAATGTCAGCGATCTGATTATCTGTTTGAACATATTCAATAATAACATTTCCTTTTTCAACATGGTCTCTGATGAAGTGATGTTTGATCTCAATATGCTTAGTCCTGGAATGACTAGTAGTATTCTGAGTAAGTGAGATTGCACTTGTATTATCACAGTAGATAGGGATTCCACTGATCTTAAGATTATAATCTTCAAGTTGATGCTTCAACCAGAGTATTTGTGCACAACATGCTCCAGCAGCAATGTATTCAGCTTCAGCAGTAGATATGGATACTGAAGTCTGTTTCTTACTCATCCATGAGATCAGACGACTGCCTAAAAATTGACAAGCACCTGTTGTACTTTTCCTATCAATTTTACAGCCAGCAAGGTCAGAATCTGAATATCCAATAAGTTCAAATCCTGATTCCCTTGGGTACCACAATCCCAATTCTTGTGTGCCTTTGAGATATTTTAATATCCTTTTAGCAGCTAAGAGATGAGATTCCTTAGGATCTGATTGAAATCTCGCACAAACCCTAACAGAATACATAATATCAGGTCTGCTAGCTGTTAAGTATAACAGTGACCCAATTATGCCTCTGTATTTGGTGATGTCAACTGATTTGCCACCTTCATCCTTGTCCAGACGAAGTCCAGTAGACATAGGAATAGTAACAGATGAGCTAGTTTCCATACCAAATTTCTTGAACAGATCTTTTGTGTACTTTGCTTGGTTAATAAAAATACCATCAGGTAGCTGTTTAACTTGTAATCCAAGAAAGTAATTAAGTTCTCCCATCATGCTCATTTCAAACTTGTTCTGCATCAGCTTAGAGAACCTCTCACACATCTGTTTGTTAGTTGAACCAAAAATAATATCGTCTACATATATTTGAACTAGCAATATATGATTATCCCATTCAATAGTGAATAAGGTTTTATCTACTTTACCTTTGCGAAATCCTTTAATTAAAAGAAAATCAGATAAAGTATCATACCATGCTCTTGGAGCCTGTTTCAGTCCATAGAGGGCTTTCTTCAGACGATATACCTTGTCTCCTTGTTGATAAACTTCAAAGCCAGGAGGTTGTTCAACATACACTTCTTCTTGCAATTCTCCATTGAAAAAAGCAGACTTCACATCCATCTGATAGACAGTGAAGTTCTTGTGAGCAGCGTAGGCTAAGAACAATCTGATTGCTTCAAGCCTAGCAACTGGTGCAAATGTCTCATCAAAATCAATGCCTTCTTCTTGGCAGTAACCTTTGGCAACTAGTCTTGCTTTGTTTCTGGTGACAACACCATCTTCATTCATTTTATTCCTGAATACCCACTTAGTGCCAATTACTCTTTGATGAGTAGGTCTGGGAACTAAGTACCAGACTTCATTCCTTTCAAATTGATTCAACTCTTCTTGCATAGCTTCAATCCAGTGAGAGTCACCAAGAGCTTCATCAATTAATTTAGGCTCAATTTGTGAAAGAAAACTTACAAACATTGTTTCATTTGCAGTTGACCTTCGAGTTCTCACTCTGTCCAAGGGATCACCAATCACTAACTCAGGTGGGTGATCTCTGAGCCATCTGAGATCAGGTTGCAAATCTGGATGTTGTCCTCTTGATTGATCTTGCAACACTACTGTTGGAGTCTCAGTAGTAGTCTGTTGAACAGTCGTAGTCTGTTGAACAGTCTCTGGTCTGTTAGCTGTTTGCAACTCCTCTGTTAGACAATCAGCAGACTGATTTTGAACAGCACTTGATTTAACAGCTTGAGATAAATTGGGTAGTATGATGGGTACATATTCTTCCTTTCTTTCCACATTCAATTTCTGAAAGTCAGCAGATACCTCTGGAATTGCACTTTGATTCTTTTCAGAAGATTGACTTGGTTCATCAAATACTACATGAATAGATTCTTCTACAAGTAAAGTTCTTTTGTTAAACACTCTATAAGCTTTACTAACAGTAGAGTAACCTACAAAAACAGCTTCATCAGCCTTCTCTGCAAATGCAGTAAGGTGATTTTTCCCATTGTTCAAAACATAACATTTACAACCAAAAATCCTAAGATAATGTAAATTAGGCTTTCTGTTGTTCCATAGCTCATAAGGTGTCTTGTTTTGACTTTTGTTGATCATACACCTATTCTGTGTATAACATGCTGTATTTGTAGCTTCTGCCCAGAATCTTTGGGGCAGCTTTGCTTCAGCTATCATTGTCCTGGTAGCTTCTTTTAGAGTTCTGTTTCTCCTTTCAGCAACTCCATTTTGTTGAGGGGTTCTGGCAGCAGAGTACTCATGACTGATTCCTCTGGAGTTACAATACTCTTCAACAGTAGAGTTTGTAAATTCAGTCCCTCTATCTGATCTGATCTTCAATATTCTTTGACTTTTCTCATTCTGGATCAGTTCCATCAGATTAGTAAGATGTTCCTTGGTTTCACTTTTCTTCTTCATGAAAATCACCCAAGTAAATCTTGAAAAATCATCCACAACAGCTAGGCAGTACTTCTTTCCACCATTGCTGATTGGATCAATAGGGCCAAACAAATCCATGTGAAGTAGCTCCAAAATTCTGGTTGAAGATTGGTGCTTCTTGCTTTTAAAAGATGATTTCACTTGTTTACCCTTCTGACAGGCATCACAGAGCTTGTCTTTGCTCATGACTGTCTTTGGAATTCCTTCTACCAGATCATTCTTTATCAATCTGTTGATGGTCTTGAAATTCAAATGATTCATTCTTTTGTGCCAAAGCCAACTGATTTCACTTGGTGTAGAAGCCACTAAGCAAACATTAGAATTCTTGTCCACAGAATTCCAGTCGACCACATAGATGTTTCCCTGTCTTCTTCCAGATAGAATGACCTTCTTTGTTCCTATTTGTTCAACATAGCACTTATCTGATGAAAACACCACGAAAAATCCCTTGTCACAAAATTGACTTATGCTCAGCAGATTGTATTTCAGGCCACTAACATAAGAGACGTCAGATATCTCTATGTTTCCTTTGATAAGCTTTCCAACAGCTACAACCTTGCCTTCTTTGCTGTCTCCAAAAGTAACTCTTGGACCATTCACAGCAACAACATCTGCCAGTTCATGTATGTCTCCACACATGTGCCTTGAACATCCACTGTCCAAGTACCATTTCTTCACTACTTTACTCCTACTCCTAATCCTAACCTACAAAACAAAATAAAAATGTTTTAGGTACCCTTTATTGAGAGGGTCCTGGTGGATTAGTGTCACCTTTGACAACCCAAGATGTTGAAGTCTTAGGCTTCTTAGGCTTTACAGATTTAGCCGGAGCATGAGCAACTTCATTTTCATCATAATCAACAGGCATGTTAAATTGATAATCATTATGATGATGATAAGGCTCATAAGCAGGATAAGATGCATGATAAGCAGGGTAGGCATGCATTGGTTGATGAGCAGGATATGCAGCAAAATGAGGTGGATAATGAGGTGCAGCATAATATGGTGGATAAGCAGGTTGCACATAATAAGACTCATTTCCATACCAAGCATTTTTGTTATAATTTCTTTGCTTCTTAGGTCTGCTTTTTACTTGCTCTTTAATAGACGACTTAGCTTTACTGGTCTGATTGGTTTTACTCTTATCAGCAGACTTCTTGGGACTACTCTGCTGTTTGATTTTACCAGTCTGTTTTTCAGTTTCAGGCTTTTTACCCTTCTTAGCCTTAGGAGTTTTTATCTCCTTTTTCTCAATCTCAGGTGAAATGGGTTTAGCAGTCTGAACATACAAGACAATATTACTATTATCAGCAGATATAAATTTCTCAGCTTTGTTCAGTTCTAAACTTTCTTTTACTAAGGGAGTACTCTGTTCAGTTGGTTTATCTATTGCCACAACAGACGACTTAGGAACAGACGACTTATTATGCAAAGATATTCTAGCTTCAAGTTCTTTGATTTGTCCCTTGTACATTTCACATTCAGCTCTCAGAGATTCACATTCATGCGAAAGCTTTTTATACGTGGCTGATTCTTCAGGTTTTTCAACCTTAAGTTTCAGTTTAGCATTTTGCTTTTTCAGCAGAATCATCTCGTCCTTAAGCTTAGCAAGCTCATTTACAACATCTACATTGTTGTTCATCATTTGCTCAAATGAGCTAAATAGTTCAAGCTCACTTTCAGAGAGTATTACCTCGTTGTCAGAATCATCAGATTCCTTTGCCATGAGGCAGAGCAGTGCAGGGGTCTCGTCAAAAACAGAGTCGTCACTGGAAGTGCCTGTTTCTGTGTTAGATGAGTAGATGGCTGCCATCTTTTCAGCTTCAGCCAACAGCACCTTGCTCTTTTGGTATCTCTTCTCTCTTCTTTCTTTCCTTTGTTTCTTTTCCTCCTCTGTGTATTTCTCCGCTTTAGGATATGGGCAGTCCTTAATGAAATGTCCCAATTTCCTGCAATTATAGCACATCATTTTGGATTTAAAATCATCCTTAATATCATGAGAATTAGAGGCAGGTTTAGAAGTAGAAGCATTGTTATATTTGTTCTTCATTTTTCTCTTGTAGAACTTTTTGAACCCGTTCAATAACAAAGCCACATCGCCAGCAGTGTATTCTTTCTTGCTCAGTACTGGGGCCTCATCAGATGAGTCCTCGTCTCTGCTTTTTCCGGCGGATCTTCTTGTTCTTTCTGCAGCGACCAGTGCAGCAGTGGGACCGGAAGTTGAAGTCTCTTCTATTCCCATCCTTGGCATTTTATACTCGTACGCCTTGAGTACAGAAAACAGCTCCGTCAGAGAGATCTTCCCCAGATCCCTAGATTCTTCCATAGCTGTGATCTTCATGTTGAACTTGGGTGGTAGCGCCTTCAGGACTTTGAGAGTAATCTCTTTGTCTGTGAACGTCTTACCCAGCTTTAACACGTTGTTCAGCACTTTGGTAAACCTTGAACTCATCTGTTCAATGGTTTCTCCAGGCTTCATTTTGAAGTTCTCAAACTTCTCCATGGTAACACTTAGATTGTGTTCCTTGATGGCTTCATTTCCTTCACTCATATCCCTGACTTTGTCCCACATCTCTTTTGATGTTTTACAGTGTTTGACATAGTCAAACCTTTCATTGTCCAGGGCTTTAGTCATGATGAAGATTCCAACTTTATCAAGATTTTTCAACTTGATTTCTTCAGGTGTCATCTCTTCTTCATCTTTGTCCACGATCACTTCTTGATCATTGACTTTGATGGTTTTTGTGATTCTTATCGGACCTTTGGTTATGCATCTGTACATATTGTCATTGTAAGCAGCAAGGAAAATTTCCATGCGTATCTTCCAGTCCTCAAAGCTCATACCGCCTATGTGGGGAACAAGGCTAATGCAATCCATTTTTCAAAAAGTTTTGTTTTTCAAAAAAATGCTCTTTTGAAAACTTTTGAAAACCTTTGAAAAACACTTAAGGATCAAGCTCGTTGATCAGGCAAATGATTCAGATGAACCACCTGCTCTGATACCACTTGTTGGTCCCAAGTGGTCAGATGAGGTCTAGAGGGGGGGGGGGGGGGTGAATAGACCTCTTTAAAAATCTACCTTTTAAAAATTCTCTAACTTTTCTGTCAGCAGACTAAGCTGATCGAGAATCGTAAGCAGACTAAGCTGATCTCGCACAAAGCTTTGAACAGCAGAGTTGACCACTCTTCTGATTTTACTTAGCTGATTTTATCAAAATCAGAGTTTTAAAATAAACTAACTTGCAGCGGATTTATCAAGTGTTTTTCACAAGTAGTTTTCTTTAACTTTGAAATAGTTTTATCCCCAGTTTTAAACAGATCCCTTTTAAAAACTTTTCAAACTGTTAACCTTTAAATGTTTTAAGTATGCTGTTTTTAAATATGCAGAATTTCAAGCAAGTAAAAACACAAAGGATTTTTATAGTGGTTATATGGATAGAAATCCTTTAGTCCACTCTTCCAAGTCACGTAGATCTTGGGTTATACTATAGTCACAAGGATTACAGTACACTCTGCTTGCGCCAAACAACAAATGAACTGGCCACAAGTTCGTAGTAGGAAATCACAAAGAAATTCCTAACCTCTGAAGTAATATCGCTCACTAAGATTGATATCTACTTCTCACAACACAATCCTAACAAAATCACTCAGATTTTACAAGTATTTTCTGTTTTTCTCTCTTTTCTGCTTTGTCAACAAATGACTTAGCTGATGAGTGCTCTGTTCTTGAGTTTGAGACTTAGAAGAATTCTGCTTCAGATTTTTGCTCTCAATGTGTGTTGTATCTTCTTCTTCAACTCACGAACTGAACTATTTATACTTGGAGATTTGAATTTCTGCCCGTTGAGAGATCGACAGCTGTTCAAATCCTCGAGTACCGGTCCTTTCTGCAGAAACGGCTACCTGCGACTGAGCACTGTACACTCTGCTGTACTTGCTGTCAGATCGCATTTAATGCACTAATCTGATACGAGGTTTCTCTTCAATCATTTGTCATAAATACCCTTCCTCTTCAGCATTTATTACTCCAAGTGCATTTATTACCGTTGATCAGACTCCTTGATCCCTTCCACTCTGCTGATCGAAATCACTCGTCTGATGTATACTCGGCTGATCCCAAACTTGAACTAATCTTATTTGAGTTGGCTGATTGTCCACCAGTCTGATTCCTTTCTTCAGCAATAGATCAGTAGTCTTCTGGACCATATTTGACTCGTCTGAAATACTTCTTCCTTGGTCAAATATCTTTGAAGGTTTGTACTAAGCTTCCACTTAGCTGATTCTGATGTTTTGGAAATCATCAAAACCTCCCTTCACTTTAAGCCTTCCATCTTCATCTTCATCCAACACATTGAACAGCCAAGACTGGCGAACAGATGACTGAGAAAGATCCTGTGGTTAGAGTGACCACGCTCCTTGTGATCAGCCAAGATATACCACACGAATGTAGCCCAGTTCACCTTCAGTCCATAGTAGACTACAATCATGGAGTGAAATCTCTTCATAGGCACGCTGTCCAGTAAAAAGGTGCAGTTCTCTACTACTTTGGCAAAAAGGTCTGCCATCCTTTGAAACTCATCCTTCAGCTGAGTCTTCTTGATATTCCCAAACAACACTTCATTCTTCTTGGCAACCAAGTTTCAGAAATCCGTCTCAAACGGTTCAGCCAGGGTAGAAATTTCAGTAGTACCTTCAAGAGACAGATGATACTTTTCATTCAGCAGCTTGGGGGTTATACAGACGTCAACTCCCCCAACTTTAGCCTTGATTTCCAGCTTTTCATGGTCGGGCTTGGTATCAGATCCATAAAACTCCATTATTTGATCCTTGAACACCATAGATTCATGGGCCTCCATGAAATCAACAAGTGTTGCCGCCTTAAACTTTTCCAAAATCTCCTTCATCACTTGAGTGCCCGTAGCGTGATAGGTTTGGTAGTTCAAAAATCTACCTTCAGCATTAGCTTCTTTGGAACTCATCTTGTGATTCTGAAAAAGATTAAACGAAGGCGAGAGTAGATTTGCAGAGAGTACGAATGCAAAACTGCTCTGTATGCTTTGAAATTTTGAGTGTGCGTAAAAGATCAGTCAACTGATCAGATCTGGATTTATAAGGGTTGGATGACGTCGGTTTCCGTGATTTAAGCCAACCGTTCGATTAGTTAATGACATATTAAATCGTGTGAGCCCAGCAGCAATGTATTCAGTAGATCAGACGACTGCCTAGAAATTGACAAGTACCTGTAGTACTCTTCCTATCAATTTTGCAGCCAGCAAGGTCAGAATCTGAATATCCAATGAGTTCAAATCCTGATTCCCTTGGGTACCACCATCCCAATTCTTGAGTGCCTTTGAGATATCTTAATATCCTTTGGTAGCTAAGAGATGAGATTCCTTAGGATTTGATTGAAATCTCGCGCAAACCCCAACATAGTACATAATGTTTGGTCTGCTAGCTGTTAGATATAACAGTGACCCTATTATGCCTCTATATTTGGTGATGTCAACTGATTTGCCATCTTCATTTTTATCCAAACGAAGTCCAGTAGACATTGGAATACTAACAGATGAGCTAGTTTCCATACCAAATTTCTTAAACAGATCTTTTGTGTACTTTGCTTGATTGATAAAAATATCATCAGGTAGCTATTTAACTTGTAATCCAAGAAAGTATTTAATTTCTCCCATCATGCTCATTTCAAATTTGTTCTGCATCAGCTTAGAGAACTTTTCACACATTTGTTCGTTAGTTGAACCAAGAATGATATCGTCCACATATATTTGAACTAACAATATATGATTATCCCATTCAATAGTGAACAAAGTCTTATCTACTTTACCTTTGCGAAATCCTTTAATTAAAAGAAAGTCATATAAAGTATCATACCATGCTCTTGGTGCCTGTTTCAGTCCATAGAGAGCTTTCTTTAGACGATATACTTTGTCTCCCTGTTGATAAGCTTCAAAACCTGGAGGTTGTTCAACATAAACTTCTTCTTGCAATTCTCCATTGAGAAAGGCAGACTTTACATTCATCTGATAGACTGTGAAGTTCTTATGAGCAACATAAGCTAAGAATAATCTGATTGCTTCAAGCCTTGCTACTGGTGCAAATGTCTCATCAAAATCAATGCCTTCTTCTTGGCAGTAACCCTTGGCAACTAGTTTTGTTTTGTTTCTGGTAACCATACCATCTTCATTCATTTTGTTCCTAAAGACCCACTTAGTGCCAATTACCTTTTGATGAGTAGGTCTTAGCTCTTCTTGCATTGCTTCAATCCAGTGGAATCACTAAGAGCTTCTTCAATTTGCTTGGGCTCAATCTGTGAGAGAAAACTTACAAACATAGATTCATTTGCAGCAACTCTTCTAGTTTTCACTCTATCCAATGGATCACCAATCACTAAGTCAGTTGGGTGATCTCTGAGCCATCTGAGAACAGGTTGTAAATCTGGATGTTGTCCTCTTGAATGATCTTGCAACACTACTGTTGGAGTCTCAGTAGTAGTCTGTTGAACAGAAGTGGTCTGTTGAACAGTCTCTGGTCTGTCAGCTGTTTGCAACTCCTCTGTTAGACAAGCAGTAGACTGATTTTGAACAACACTTGAGTTACCAGCTGGGTTGAGATCAGGTAGTATGATGGGAACATATTCTTCTTTTCTTTCCATAGTCAGTTTCTGAAACTCAGTAGATATCTCTGTAGTTGAACTTTGATTCTTTTCAGAAAATTGATTTGGCTCATCAAATACTACATGAATTGACTCTTCTACCAGTAAAGTCCCTTTGTTAAACACTCTATAGGCTTTACTAACAGTAGAGTAACCTACAAAAACAGCTTCATCAGCCTTCTCTGCAAATGCAGTGAGGTGATTTTTCCCATTATTCAAAACATAACATTTACAACCAAAAATCCTAAGATAATGTATATTAGGCTTTCTGTTGTTCCAGACTTCATAAGGTGTCTTGTTTTGACCCTTGTTGATCATACATCTGTTCTGGGTGTAGCAGGCTGTGTTTGTAGCTTCTGCCCAAAATTTTTGAGGCAGTTTTGCTTCAGCTATCATAGTCCTGGTAGCTTCTTTTAGAGTTCTGTTTCTCCTTTCAGCAACTCCATTTTGTTGAGGTGTCCTGGCAGCAGAGTACTCATGGTTGATTCCTGTTGGGAATGCCTCGGTTGTCAAAACAACGAGAGTGCGGAATTTAAAATTTTTTCGAGGCACCCATCAGTCCCAAGATATGTTTTCCACCTTATGTATGCGAAAAGGTTGAATCAAACAACAACAATAAACAAAAAGGGGGAGATATGCAATTTTACCTCACCACAGGCAAGGTGGTGGCAACCTCCGGCTTTGTTGCTGATTCACAATTAGTGATCCAATTGTCTCACCTCCAGAGTGTATCCACACCAGTTGGATTGTAGCAACACCTTCAAGTCACAGGCTACGAACTAGATCTTGAAGGTTGTCAATGGAGGAAGAAGCAAATCCAGATTCAGAACTGGATCCAGATATGGAAGACAAAGAGAGAGAGGGGGCGGCGCAGAGCAAGGGGCGGCTAGGGTTAGTGTGCAAAAGTGTGTCTTATGTTGTGAAGAGTTATGAAGAGATATGTATTTATAAGAGAAGAATCCTTCTCTTAATAGATATCTCTTCCATGTATATCAAGACTCTTTTCCTTATCTCATTAGGAAACAAGATATACATGTATATCTCTTAGATTTTCCTTGTCATACAAGAAAACAAACTCTTCCATTATTTTAGCTAGCAAAAAATCGACCCTTAGCTTAGTCTTGCAAGACTTCTTCTGGGCTTTTAATTAAAAGGCCCATGTCTTGCAACTTAATTTAATTAATGCCCAATTAATCTTATTAATTATTATCTCTCAATTAATTAACACTTTAATTAATATTTAATTAATTAGACTATCTAATTAATTATTCTTCCAATTGAATTAACACTTTAATTCATTTATTGATTTAACTCCTTTAAATCAAATATTTTCTTTTATGACTGTCACTGTCCAACTGTATTGTGTGTGACCCTCTAGGTTCACCATCAATTGGCAGCAGGCCCACGAACCCTTCGTGATTTAATTTACGAGCAATTAATTGCTCCGATCAACTAAACCCTTTTAATTGACCACTCCAGAATTAATCTCCCTTATTAATTCAGGAATTGATGGGATAGTGTCCAGCAAGCCAATTCACCTTAGCTTGTAATAGGTCTATTCTGTAATAAACAATCTTTGATTTTATGAATAATACGTACGTTTATTTATAATTGTATAGAATAAACAAGGGCCAAATTCATCTCTCGCTAATACATTTAAGCAATTGGATGAAATCCTTAGATCACATTCGACTATGGGACGATTCACTTCGGTATTTAGTGCAATCATGAAACAGTCTCTAAGGTCGTGATCTTAAAACACGTTCCAAGTCATAGATTCCGAACGAGACGGGGTATCGAAGGAATCGACAAGACTTGTATGAATTTGCATGATTCACATGGAGTGAATTTGTAGAGTTTCATGAACAAGACATTTGATGTCAGTGCATATGAGTAGGTGGTTCGATAGGGGATCGAACGCATCGAACGACCCGAACAGAGAAACCCATTGTGGAAGCGCATGACGCATATCGGTGATGGAACACAAGAGTTTTTGAAAAACCCTGGCCGCCCCCTCTGCCTAGTAGCCCCTACCCTGTGCCGCCCCCTCTGCCTAGTCGCCCCTACCCTGTGCCGCCCCCTCTCTCTCTTTGTCTTCCATATCTGGATCCAGTTCTGAATCTGGATCTGCTTCTTCCTCCATTGACAACCTTCAAGATCTAGTTCGTAGCCTGTGACTTGAAGGTGTTGCTACAATCCAACTGGTGTGGATACACTCTGGACGTGAGACAATTGGATCACTAATTGTGAATCAACAACAAAGCCGGAGGTTGCCACCACCTTGCCTGTGGTGAGGTAAAATCGCATATCTCCCCTTTTTGTTTGTTGTTGTTGTTTGATTCAACCTTTTCGCATACATAAGGTGGAAAACATATCTTGGGACTGATGGGTGCCTCGGAAAAAATTTAAATTCCGCACTCTCGTTGTTTTGACAACCGAGGCATTCCCAACAGTGGTATCAGAAAATTACAATTTCAGTCCAGAAACATGCAGAAAACGAAATTTTTAATTTTGGTCCAGTTTTCGAAAATCGCTATTTGCAAAACAGTCCACTAATTTTCGAAAATTCCAAAATCGGCCCAAACTAATTCATGCAAATTCATCTGAGCATACATCATATCATAACAAGCAAGAATCATCACATAGAATATAATAAACACTAATATCCATATATTAAATTATGTTCAGGCCTTTTTCGCATAAGAATAATGGAGTTGGCTCTGATACCACCGTTGGGTATGCCTCGGTTGTCAGAACAACGAGAGTGCGGAATTTTAAAATTTTCCGAGGCACCCCAGCAGCCCGAGGATTCGATCTCCACATTCATTATGCGAAATAGGTTGATTAAAACAATTTAATCAAAACATAAATAAAACTAGAGGGGTAATTTGCGATTTACCTCACCACGGTTCGGTGGTGGTAACCTCCGGTCTTCTTGTCTGATTCACGAAGCGATCCAAATGTCTTGCCTCCAGAGTGTATCCATACCAGTTGGATTGTAGCAACACCTCCAAGTCACAGGCTAGAACTAGATCTTGGAGATTGTCAATGGAGGAAGAGGCAGAACTGGATCCAGCTCTTGAACTAGATCCAGATGAGAGAGAGGAAGAAGAAAAGGCGGCTAGGGTTAGGGGCGGCTAGGGCAGCTCGAAATTTTCAGCTATTTTCTTCTTCTTGTGTGTTCATTAGTCTTGTGTTGATCACTTATGGAAGAGTTATGAAGAGATATATTTATAAGAGAAGAACTTCTCTTAATAGATATCTCTTCAAGATCTTTTTCCTTATCTCATTAGGAAACAAGATATACATGTATATCTTTTAGATTTTTCTTATCTCATTAGAAAACAAGATACACATGAATCTCTTCCTTCTTTCTTGTCCCACAAGAATCAAACTCTTCCATTTTATTTCCTAGCAAAATCACCCCCTATGCCATATAATTATGCAATCCGAAATTTGCTAATTATTTATTCTTCCATCTTTATTAATTAACACTTTAATTAATATTATAATTAATTAGACAATCTAATTAATTAATTAGAAAATCTAATTAATTAATTAGACATTCTAATAATTTAATTAATTAGACTTTCTAATTAATAACTCTCTACTTTGAATTAACACTTTAATTCATCAGCTTTGATTTAACTTCCTTAAATCAACTATTTCCTTTTTGACTGTCACTGTCCAACTGTATTGTGTGTGACCCTCTGGATTCACCATCAATTGGCAGCAGGCCCACGACTTTCGTGATTTAATTAATGAGCAATTAATTGCTCCGATCAATTAAACACTTTTAATTGACCACTCCATAATTAATCTCCTTATAAATTCAGGAGTACCCACACCTCATGGTCGATGTCTAGCCACAAGCCCATGAGGCCCAACTTCAGGTGAATTGATCTTGTGAACCTCACTTCTTATAATTGCCATGTACATACGGTCCTTCCAACGACTAATTTCCCGACCGTGACCTAGGGTGTGTGAATTGATCGACACCTCTAATTATCTCGATTCTGTACTTTCTAATTCTGGATAATAATTCCAGTGTGACTGCTAAATTTGGAAACCCGTTTCCAAATCCGTCACCGACCACGGCCGCGGATTTCTCGGAATCTATTATCTAAGAACGTACAGGAAATTCTCACACCTTATCCGGATGAGTCGATAGATCCTTTCTTAGTACTAACCATTCGCGTACACGACTATACGCACCCAACTTAGACACACAATGGTCAGACTACGTGACCGGTACCTAGATCAAAATACGTACACCCATGCAACGAATTTGCCCTAGCACCTCAAGTCTAAGGACTAAATCGTACACTATTATAAGCCTTGAGAAACATCCCATCACCGATATGCGTCACGCGCTTCCACAATGGGTTTCTCTGTTCGGGTCGTTCGATGCGTTCGATCTCCTATCAAACCACCTAGTCATATGCACTAGCATCAAATGCCTTGTTCAAAAAACGCTACAAATTCACTCCATGTGAATCATGCATACTCGTACAAGTCTTAGCGATTCCTTCGATACCCCGTTTCGTTCGGAATCTATGACTTGGAACGTGTTTTAAGATCACGACCTTAGAGACTGTTTCATGATTGCACTCATACTGAACTGAATCGTCCCATAGTCGAATGTGATCTCATGATTTCATCCAATCGCTTAGATACGTTCGCGATAGATGAAGTTGGCCATTGTTTAATTTACGTACTATAAATAAACGTGCGTATTAATTATTAAACCATAAGAAGATAGTCCACTTACAAGCTAATTTAGATTGGCTTGCTGGCCACCATCCTATCAATCTCCCACTTGCCCTAAAGCCAATCACAAGCATTTCTAAGACCCATCTTATCAAGATGTCCTTCGAACATAACGCAACTTTTCTAAACACTTTCTTCTGCTGCATCCTATTCTGCGACATGTATTCTGTTTGAGTCGGCAGTGGTAGACTATTGGAAATTCTTCCAACTTACCTCTGCTCCATCAAGACAGAATAGAACATCCATATCAGACTGGAAAACTCGAATCATTAAATCCTTCGAGTCTCAATCCTCCACTTCTACCGCATACCAGCAATATATCCTCTAAGTATCCAAACTACTTGAGGTTTGCTCTTACGGCAGTCCAGTGTCCTTAACTGGTGTTCGATTAACAGTAGCTCGTGATAGTCACAGCATGTGTTAGGTCAGGTCTTGTACATGACATAACATACCATATGCAATCCAAATGCCAAAGCATAAGGCTTTTGAGACATTCTCTTCTTTACTTATCATATGTAAGGCACATTTGAATAAGAAGGAGAGATTTTGTGTCTCTTTGGAAACAATCCTTTCTTGGATTCTTCCACACTGAATCTATTCAGCATTTAGTCTATGTACTTAGATTTGGAGAATTGCAGCATCTACTTTGCTCTATCTCTATAGATACGTATTGCCAATACGTGAGATGTAATTCCCAAATCTTATCATGGAGAATTGCGTGAAAAATACGCTTTTGTCTGCGCTTGATATTCTGATATCGTACTTTGATAAGCAGAACGTCATCATGTTATACTACGAACTACACTATGCTCCCACTGATCCTTTTGCACAATTGGAATCCATATGCGTTTTTTCTAAAGTCAATAGTCTCGACTATCTTATCAAATCGCATGTTCCAAGTTCGGGATTTTTGTTGAAAGTCATAGATTGTCCCTTGGATTCGAATAAAGATCTTCTCATCAATTTCCAAATTGTGAGAGGCAAGATTCATATCCAATGGTCAATTTTAGCAGTCAAACCACCCTTCTATGGCTAACATCTTCCGAATGGATTTTGACGTTGCAAATGCAGAGAAGGTATCTACATTAGTCTATAAAAGGCTTTTTAAGAATAACCTTCCGCCATTAAGCGAGTCAAACAAGTTGAACCTTTCCATTTCGGACTCATGCCATGTCCCTGAGTCTATGTCAAACATAGTTTCTTTGTAATCTTGGATCAATATCCAATTTATCAATTTCGTAAAATGAAACTTGAGTTCCTTACGAATTTGATTGGATCACGAAGTATTTGTGCGTAATTAGGTTCAATAGGTTTTAGGATTAGCTCCCACTGTTTGCGGGGATGGGTCCAAATCTTGGACTTCATCAAGTTCCATGACATTCCTTATTTCCTTTGACGAAGAATTCATCAACTGAGGAACGGGTACTTATGAGAAACGATTGTCTTATTGTTTCTCACTGTCGTAGAACAGGTATCCAATGGATTTCGTTGGATACCCCACAAGTTTGCGCGAATTGGATCTACCACCCAATTTTGTCGTACAACGGCGCTATGCCATGTCATAAATGGTACGGTGGTGTAGTGACATACTTCGAAAGGTACTAGCCTAAGTGTCCTTTTGAAGAGTCAGGGGAGGCTATCCCCAAATTGAATAAGGAAGATTAGCGAAGTCTTTATCGTAAAATTGAACCTTTCTCAGAAAGTTCGATTTCTACTTAGTTCGCTTCGTGAGAATCCTATTCTCATTTAGATAATCGAGGAATTTAAGTTTTCGCCAATTTGATTAGATAAAATGGTTTCAACATTACTTAATTACTTCATTTCGAAAACTCCTTTGAACATTTCAACAGTTTTAGAACTGTACTTCACAAAGTACACATATGCTTTGACGATTAAAAATCGTAAGTATATATGAAGCAACGTCCTCTTGTACTAACACTTTAGTGGTCCACATTTGTCTCTATGGATCAAATCCATCTTTGTTTGATATGCTTAGAATGCCTAGCAAACATTAATTTTGGTCATCATTCCTTTGAGACAAGATTCGTAATTTACGAGTTCATCCAAGTTCTATGTTTCAAGAGCCTCAAATGAAATCATCCTTTCGAATCCTTCTTTTGGAAGTAAGTCCAAATTAAGCATTTCAAGAATGTGGATGATTATCTTATTGTTTTACCTTTCTCGATTTAGCATACAGTTTACTTGAAGTTTTAATTGTTTATCATTGATTCATTTCTATGCTTTAAAGACATTCCATTCATAATGGTAAATTGTCAATATTTTGTACAAAGTAAAAAGCTTTAAATAAATAATATTCCATTCATAATGGTAAAGCAATAATGTTTTGTACAAATAATGAATCGAAATAATGCTCAAAACAAATGAAACTATAACTATGCTAAGATAGAAAATCTATGTAAAACCTTTGCTAAAAGGAAAAATCAAGATGTATCTTGACCCAGTTCCTGAAGTATTTATCCCTTATTTGTCGAAGCAACGCTTGCCTCTGTCTTCCAAGACTCGACCTTCTTCCCAAAGGCAAGGGAATTCCTTCATCACCTGCAAACACTTTACAGATGTGAAAAAATAAATATAAGATGTCATACATCGAAAGAATAACTAGGTCATACCTTTGTTCATTCTCTCCAGGAATTTCTTTCCAGCAAACTTCCTTAATTTATCGTCTTTCCTACACAAGGGGCAATCCTTTCCTTCACTCAGACCCAATCCTTTCTCAAAGGCTTTCTCATATTTGTCCAACAACTTGCGCAAATCATTTGTCTTAATCCCGTCAGACGGAATGTCCAAATGATGCACAAAATGAGTAAATGAGCCAGACAAGCCATTGAGAATAATCTCAATTTCATCGTCTTGATCCAAATCAACGCCTAGCTTTTTGATTCGTTTCATCATTTTGATTAGGTAGGAACAATATTCTCTAACATTGTCGAACCCAATCATGCTTGTCTCATAGAGTGTATATCTGATGCTTTGTGCCAAAGTTTGTTCGTACATGATTGTGGATTTAGAATGGCTAAAATAAATTTAACGACAACAATTAGCAGATAGGTTTAATAAGATACTTATAATTATCGAAAATTGGACTTTTTATCGAAAAAGTTCTCCCACTATTTTATCGAAACAATAACCCCTTTAATTGTTCGGGAAATCCTATTTCCTAGTAGGTTTTGACGTCCCGGCAGACATTAATTGCACCCACGACTTGTGGCCATACAATTAATTCCCTAGGAAGGTATACTTTTACCAATTGTGTCCCTACACAACCTTCAAGCTATTTTGCCTCGGTTTTCGCATTTATCTAGCACTGCTACATCATAAATGGTACTACTCGTTAAGTCTAACCCATAAATCTTGATGAGCAACGGGCCCGGTCATGAAATCCCCATAACTGGTTATCGGTCGATATACATGTCCCGACCAGTCCCCACCCTTGTCGAGTTTTAAGAAAAACAAGAATCAAGGAATTTCGCGTATTGTCCCTTTCTTCGCCTCGGGTGCCAGACTCTGGATCACCTTAATCGATAAGTAGACAACTTACGCTAGTTCCTATAAATGGAAGGCTTGGATTTTAAAACATCATTTTAAAGTACCCAATGTGACTTAATATCTATTCAAGAGGGGATTTTCGATTTTGAAAGTTTGAAGAAACTCTCCTCGAGATCTCACCGCATTAATTATGCTTTATCTTTTATTTACGATCTAATTACTAGCGCGCATCACATACAAGCCATAAACAAATCGATAAATAAAATAAAACATTCACACCTAGCATGCATGCTACCACAGTATGTTTTCGATCGGGAGCCTCCTATGCGGGCCAGCATCGAGCCATGATGTTGGCCCAGTTGGTCAACCTAATTGGGTTCTTAATGGACCTAGGCTATTACATTAATAACCATGCATACATGACCTTCATTCTTTCTTGGGCCTCCACCTTGCTTGTAATGGGCCTCCATTCTAAACTATTTAAAATAGTAGAGCCCTATTCTATTACAAAGGCTCAAAGTGGCCCAAAAACTTAAGGCTCGCAGGCCCAATAAAAACAACACAATTAAAAATTAAACCAATCACATCTACCCTAGGGTCAAGGGTCGGCGCGATCGAAAACCACGTAAACAGTTCACGTTGAGCAAGAAACAAGCAAACAACTTTTCTTATTTCTTATCTTCCTTATTTTAAAACCCCTTTTAAAATAATCCATGATCCTTACTTTAGTCTCTACTAATTATGATAAAATTAATTTTCGGATAAACAAAAACACCTTTTAAGCATAAAATAAGATTCTGTTTTTTCAACTTTTGAAAAGTACAGTTTGGTCCCTCAACTTTAGAAAATTACATTTTGACCCCTCAAGTTTTGGAAATTAACAAATTAACCCCAAGAAATTTTGACAGCTGCAAATCAGTCCAGAAAACAGAAACTTACAGATTTAACCCAGAAATTTTCGTTAATTGCAAATAGCCCCTGAAATTTACGTAAAATACAAAAACAGCCCCAAACTTTCGGAAATTGCAAATCGACCCAGTTTTCAGAAAATCCAGAAAATTACAATTTCAGTCCAGAAACATGCAGAAAACGAAATTTTCAATGTTGGTCCAGTTTTCGAAAATCGCTATTTGCAAAACAGTCCACTAATTTTTGGAAATTCCAAAATCGGCTCAAACTAATTCATGCAAATTTATCCGAGCATACATCATATCATAACAAGCAAGAATCATCACATAGAACATAATAAACACTAATATCCATATATTAAATTATGTTCAGGCCTTTTTCGCATAAGAATAATGGAGTTGCCTCTGATACCACTGTTGGGTATGCCTCGGTTGTCAGAACAATGAGAGTGCGGAATTTTAAAATTTTCTGAGGCACCGCATCAGCCCAAGGATTCGATTTCCACATTCATTATGCGAAAGAGGTTGATTAAAACAATTTAATCAAAACATAAATAAAACTAGAGGGGGTAATTTGCGATTTACCTCACCACGGTTCGGTGGTGGTAACCTCCGGTCTTCTTGTCTGATTCACGAAGCGATCCAAATGTCTTGCCTCCAGAGTGTATCCACACCAGTTGGATTGTAGCAACACCTCCAAGTCACAGGCTACGAACTAGATCTTGGAGATTGTCAATGGAGGAAGAGGCAGAACTGGATCCAGCTCTTGAACTAGATCCAGATGAGAGAGAGGAAGAAGAAAAGGCGGCTAGGGCAGCTCAAAATTTTCAGCTATTTTCTTCTTGTTGTGTGTTCATTGGTCTTGTGTTGATCACTTATAGAAGAGTTATGAAGAGATATATTTATAAGAGAAGAATCCTTCTCTTAATAGATATCTCTTCATGATCTTTTTCCTTATCTCATTAGGAAACAAGATATACATGACCTCATGGTCGATGTCTAGCCACAAGCCCATGAGGCCCAACTTCAGGTGAATTGATATTTGTCAACCTCACCTCTTATAATTGCCATGTACATACGGTCCTATCGACTTAATTTCCCGATTGAGACCTAGGGTGTGTGAATTGATCGGCACCTCTAATTATATATCTCAATAACTATACTTTCTAATTCGGGATAATAATCCAGTGTGACTGCTAAATTTGGAAACCCCTTTCCAAATCCGTCACTGACCGTGGCCACGGGTTTCTCGGATCTATTATCTAAGAATCGTATAGGAAATTCTCTCATCCATTACGATGAGTCGGTAGATTCCATATTGGTACTAACCACTCGCGTACAAAACTATATGCACCCAACTTAGGCACATTATGGTCAGGCTATGTGACCTGCACCTAGATCAAATTGCATATACCCTTGCACCGAATTCGCTTAGTGATTTAACCGAATTTCGTCTTAGGTTTAATCTCAGTAAATTTATTTAAGAACACAATTTATTGTATTAAGGGTTTGGTTAAAGTACTCAGGATGATGCAATTCAAGAACTAGCACAGTAATATAATTGAGTAGATGACAATAATATGAAGAGGCGAACAATAGTAGTATATTTCGTAGGTTAAAATCTGGATCCCAAATACAACATAAAACTCATTATTTATAATCATTCTCCCGTCCTAAGTGAACTAGGAGTCCTATTCAGCCTAGGAATCCTTCATGGCCTAGGAGTACAACATGGCCCATTAAGTCTTCTGGGTCGGACGACAGGTCGAGCAGATATGTTTGGCGGATCGAGCCGATCTCGTGATTCGAGCAGGTCGGATCGACCTTGATTCTCGTCGGATATTCCAAGTTGGTTATGTGTGCGAAATAGCCCTCATCAGTACTCCCTCACTTCTCGAGCGTAATCGTAGCTGTAGCTCGTAGAAGTAGATGTAGTATTCACCTTGGTACTTTCGTCGTTCATGAAATATGCCTCATTAAAAACCTAGTTCGGAAAAACCCTCTTCGGGATAAAAACTAAACGAGGAAAAAAGAGTGCATATCCGTTTGAACTTTCTACGAACAGACACGTACTTTGGTTAACGTGTGTCAGATGACGGCAGGGTCTTTTCACAATTTTGATTGGCGGGAATATGAAGAGACGCGAAGGGTTGAATCTGTCTTTTCACCGCCCATATATATAGTTAAAATTAGCCGGATATTTCACTTTTTACCCCAGATATACAGATTTTCCAGCAGTAAAAGTTCATTTCGATAATCTAGCAGTTTTCTTGTTTTCTCGAGCGCATCGCTTCTAAGATCAATGGCTTCGACCTCTCAGAATCCCCCTTCCCCAATTCAGAATGTAGGAGAACAAGCACCACCCAACATTCTCAATCCTAATATTCCTTCTTCTGACAACGAAGCAGCAGACAATTCCCAAGCAGAAGAGATTAGAGATTATGCCGAGGATGAAGTTGATAGTTTGGTCGTGGAAATTATTTCAGAGGAAGAGATGATGTCGAGGGCATCTAAAAAATCCAAAACAGCCCAACCTCAAATTTCCGCTCCTGTGGAACTTTTTCCTTCTCGATTTAAAGAGGAAGATCTACCTTTTCTGAGAAAGGAATATGGTCGCTACTTCCCGTCGGAATTTGAGATCATCATTCCTACTTCCGAGGAAAGAGTAAACACCCCACCTGCTAATTGTCGAGCTTTTTATACGTCCCATTTCGAGCACGGGCTCCGTTTTCCCTTATCTTCAATTCTTCGTCAATTTCTGGAGACCTTCATCGTCTCATTGACCCAACTTGTTCCTAATGCCATAGCCTTTATTATGGCCTTCTCAGTTTTAATGGTAGCGCGAGGTCTGCAACCATCGTTCCGTAATTTCCTTCACTTTTTTCGATTTTCTGTATCGACCTCCTCCAACAGGGGTTATTATTACGTTAGTCAGAGACCTGGGTATGCTGTGCTTGAAAACGCCATTTCCAGCAACAGCACGGAGTGGAAGTCAAATTTCTTCTTTGTTAAAGCTCCGACCGTGTCTATTCTTGAAAATGGAGAAACAGAGGAGTTTTCTTACGACTGGGGATACAATGATCTTTGGGTATACGGTGGTCGAAAGGTGATTGGTGAGATGGCCCCAGACGACCAGTTTCCAACTGCTTTGGTCGAGGAGATGAGATCAAACAAATACCAATCTGCTTATTTGATTGGAGAGATTTTCCTTCGGAAGGCAGGATTGAGTTCCTTGGATTTTCCTATTCCCTCGGATGATCGATCCATATGTAATGTTTCCTGATAATAATAAATTTAACAAAGTATATATATGATCTGGCTGCTCATCAACGTTTATTGATTTCATGTGCAGCTTCTATGGTCGAGAAATGCCGCTTTTCTGTGGTCGGTAAATCAGTCCTTTCGAACTCAAAAAAGTCTTGGGGTAAATCTCCCATAGAGCAAAAGGAATCCAGAAAAAGAAGAAGAGATCAATTTATGGATCTGGAGGATATCGAGGAGGAGTCGTTCGAGAACGCTGATCCTATCCGAGTAGCCCCTCCCTCTTCTGGTCAGACCTCATCGGATATACCGTCTTCAAGCTCTCGCCCAGGCCACGGTTATCCGCCCAAATTTCTTAGGGATGAACATGGTATTCTAGGCTGTCAATCTTGGTCGGAGCGCAATCCTACCGGCCCTGAAGCTAAAAGGAGAAAACAGTTCTTCGACAAAGGAGGGGAATATTTTACTCACGTCGGAGATATTGGTCATAAAGCTTCCCTGGTAGATATGATCGAGAGTCATCTTCAAGGGAAACGGGCGGCTGGATACTCCGAGAAGGACACATTGGCGTCTGATGATAAGGAGAACGTCGTCGATAAATCCATTCGAATTCTGCTTTCTTCGACCTTCACTCAAGATGTAAACAGGACGATCAAGAAAAAACCTCTCGAACAGCTGGCAAGGGCAGCTCATGCTCATGAAGTGGTAATATTCTTTAATTTTGCCAACTCTTGTAATAAACGTTTCAATTTTTTTATTCTATTTTTAGTTAGATAAATTTTTCCTTGTCACAGGCTGGAAATGCTTTGGTGTCGGCATTGTATGACATGGCGTTGCATAGGGATCAATGCAGCTTTGTTGAAGAAAGCAACCGGATCTTATCTGCCAGAGTTAAGGAGCTTGAAGATCAACTTGTTGGAGTCAATAATTCTCAGGCTTCCGCTGAGACTCGATCTGTTCCTCCGATTGATCAAAACCTGGAAACTGACAATCCGCATATCATTAGCATGATGACTGATGCTAGTCGATATCAAGCTCAGGTCGATCAATTGAATCGAGAGATGGAAGAGCAGCGAATTTCCCATGCGACGGTGATTAGTAAGCTGGAGTCAAAGATCGCCTCACTTCGATCTCAACTCGCAGCGAAGGAAGACGATTCTTCTGATGTGGAGAAGGTCATAGATGAGCACCAATCTTCTGACGTCGAGCCCATTGTTCGAGAGTTTCTTAACTCCCCCGTGCATACGGCCATAATTCATCAGAAGATCGGAAGTCTGCTCTTGAGCTCGTTCTATAAAGGCGTCGGTCAATTGATTGAGTCTGGGCTGATCCCTGATAGGCGCGATGAATATCGCCAGGTTATGGCCATCGAAAAGGATCTAAGACTTCAAGACTATCCTCCTGAGTCCTTACCTTCTGTTGAGTATAGTGGCCATCCTCTGGCTCACTTAGTCGATGAATACGGAACTCCATTTTCCGTGCCAGCACCTGATTTTGAGTTAATAAAAGATATCCTGGAGGATCAAGCAAACGAAGAGGGGGACATCGATGACGAAGAGGATGTTGATGGAGATCAGGTCGACGAAGGGAATGAAGAAGAGAAGGAAGGCTCGCCCTCGAAGGAAGCCAACTCCCCTTCTTAGGATGTTTTTTTTTTTTTACCTTTTCATTCGTTTTGTTGTCAGTGTAGGTCTTTTGAATCTGGTGGAACTTTGTAAAATTCCCTTTGTGATATATATGATTTCAACTCGGATATAATTCGTCGTTATGGTGATCATAGTACATATTTAATGACCCGCTATTGCCTTATATTTGAATTTTTACTGTGCGCGCCAAGGTCCAAGGACATAATTGTCATTTCCTTAGCTATATATAAAGGTAAATCTTTTGGGGTTTTACCGCGCGTCCCCACTTGTAATATAAAATTTCTTTATTGTCGATCGGAGCTCTCAATTCGATATTTCGTAAAAACCTTTGACTTTTTGATCATGAGTTCCAATCTGTTTTCTGGAGCTTCTAAACGTTCTTTGCGGGGTCCGTCCCGACGAGATACTCCAAGAAAGAAAATTCGAACGGAAAGTTCTCATCGATCATCTTCCAAAGGGGGATCTTTTTCTCAAGAATCCAAGCCCCGATCTGAACTGGAAAACATTCCTTCTCCGACTGGAGAAACTACGCACTTATCGATGGAAATTCTAAGGGCTCCGATCCGCAGTCCCTTGGTCGATCCGAAGATCCTAGAAGCTTGCCAGACTGAAGGTTCTCGATCTATATCGCCTCCTCCAGTAGATCAAACAACAAACAAGGAGTTTAGAACAGTCGTTCCTTCTCCTGTGGAGCAAATAACGAACGAGGAATCACGTGGTACTAGTCCCCCTCCAGTCAATCAATCAATAAACGGGGGACCTAAAGCTATTTCTTCTTCTCACGTAGAACAAGTGACAAATGAGGAGTCTCGAGCTGCTTCTCCCCGCACGGTTGAACGACCAGTGGATGAACGTCCCCCTTCTGACCGAGACATAACAAATCAATCTACAAGTCAAGAAGGTCGCACGCAGATCGTGACTACTGCTCCTAATTCAGAGATTGCTGCTCCCAATTCTGAGATCGATCCGACCCTGCAATTAAGGGGGCCCGTGGAAGATATTCCAGAATCTTTCTTTGTCCCTCCACATTCTCAGGTCGTTTCGACTTCCCAAGATACTCAGGTTGTCTCTCCTGTCCGTATTTCACAAGGTGCGTCGAAAAGTGGGTCAAATCCCGGTCGTTCTGGTTTTGAAACGGTCGCTGACGACCCGTCTCTTTTAGACGAACGTCCATTTAAGGAGCAGGTCGAAGAGATAACTGAGTTTGATATGAGCCGATCAGGTGGAGTTTCGGTTGATGCATGTATTCCAGCAACCCTCGAGCCTGATGGGGTTTCTTGGAATCTGGGAATGGGTACGATTTTGCCTAAGGAGCTTGATAAATTGAAGAACCACTCTTCCTTGCAACTTGTCCAGTCCATTTTCAAACGTTTGGAGATGGTAAGCGAATTTTGTTGTTTGTCAAAAGAGATCTAGGTGTTTTGAGTTTCTCACCCATATTTCTCAAAACAGGCTAAGCATGAAGCTCTCCAGCTCGGGATACAAAATGACGAATCTTATTTTGCTCGAGAAGAATCCCTCGAATGGGTAAATTCAATTGCCGCTGCTCATCGATTGCTGATGACTGAGGTTGAGCACCTCCGAGCTACCACTGAAAGGTTCACTAGAGAGAAGGAAGAACTTGCTCGAGTAAATAGCAGTTTGGAGGCTGAAAGAGAGCAACTTACCATGGAGAAAACAGATCTTCTTCAATTGAAAAATCTGGAGTTTGACAGGGGTTTTTCCCTTGGATATGAGCAGCGTGCCCAAGAAATGATGACTTATCTTGGTTATCCGACAATTCCTGCTCATGTTCACGAAACAGTAGACAAAAACCCTACTCCCGATCGTGCTCCCGAACAGTAGAAAAGGGTCTTTCTTCATTTTTTTTTTTAATTTTTTTTATGTGTTAATATGTATTTAGCCTGATTAATGGAAGAACACGCTTTTTGTTTGATTTCTGCGCCTCTTCGACCTGCCTGTTGATAAATAACATCTTTGCAATATTGTTGGAAAATGAGAAGTCAATTTGGTAGGTGTGCCATAACTGTAGGAACGATTCGTATGCTCTGTCCATTGATTGGTTAATTCCCCGTAGTATAAATAACTTATTGGAGAAGTAGGGAAAAAAGAAGAAAGACTGAAAAAATATGCCCCCTCTGAACAGTTTAATTTGGTGTTTATGGCCTGTTGACTATGGTGGAGATATCAAACCAGATAGTTTTTTGGATAGGCGAGAGCTGGTTAGTTCATTAAAATGGTGTTTTGTCCATGCATGCTCGAAAACTTGCCCCCAAGGCATGGAGAACGAGCCTGTCTCAATTGTATGACAGCAAAGTTCTTCCCTTCTTAGTGTGCTTTAGCTTGATACTGTGATCGACCCTAGATGCAGTATGCCTCCTGGTTACCATGTGGCCCATTTAGAGGTCGGTAGTGCACGAGCATCAGTAAATATACGCTCTTCTGCATGTTCCTCGTTTCTATGCAGTGGTAGTAGTCCGAGGCGAAGGTCGAATTGAAGGAGCAGATCATTCCGAAGAGTAACAAAGTAGGACTAGTGTTTGAAATAATTGTAATGATCCTTGAACGTAAATGTAGTTTTTCGTGATGATATGGCTGTACTTGTGAAGTGTAATGATCCTTTTAAAGATCTGAATAAAATCAATTATTCTTTGTATGTTTAGCTCGATAACAATGATTGATCATTTTTTCTAATACTGCGAACCATCCTTATAATGTTTTAAATCTGGACCGTTGATAGGACCTCAATTTAACAACATTGGATCCTTTATCCTCTGCCTATAAAAAGATTCACTCCATTCCTCTTCATTCCTCAGAAGATGAAGTCATTCAAGATGAATATTTATTATTATAAGTATCATCAAGCCCCAGATTTGTCGGTTTATCTACCTAGGAGTTCGAGACTTGGTATGGGAAGAATTGGAAAGATGAGATCTCCGTCTAATGCGCTGATGGTCGGATAAAACTCATAACTGGGGATTAACTGATCATCCACCACGTCGTACGATAGAGGTCGAGAGTAGAGGAAAGCAGGATTCTATGTTTATCGAAATCAACTTGTTTCTAACAGGTTGGTGACGTCATGCATGAGACCCTTCTGATCCCTACTCTAATCGGCGAAGGAAAAGCATCAACTTCTTCAAGGTGGTCGAATCGTGATATCATGCGGTTTTGCTTGCCCGATGACACCTGCCGATCTGTAGAAGAAGCCTGAACTTTATGTTCTCGTCACTGTTCTCAAAGTAGAAAAAAGACGATCGTTCCGAGGAGTTTCAGGAGCGTTTTGAAACCAAATTCTTTCTTTTGTTATTTTGTAGGTGTAATTGTTTAGCGTAGCTGATCGATGAATATTCAATATGTAGTACTAGCTCTGCTATGATAGTCATTGTATTGTTTTCATCGATCTAATATAATACCTTTATTTCGACCGAGTAAAAAACGCATTTATTTCCATTCCTTTATTTATGGCTTGCAGTTATGACTTTGTAACGTAATTCCCGATGTGGTGCTATAGCCGTTGATTGGATGCGAGTCTCACCGTAGGATTTCAACTTATCCTGTCTATAAAAGGAATCTTCCTTCTTTTAGTTACCATCATAAGTAAAAACCCTTAAATAATGTACTTCTTCTTTGTCCAATGTGGCGGTCGTCCGCCTAATTCGAGAGTTAAACAAATCACTGACTACGTCGACTTGGTATGGGCGGAATCGGAAAATGGAGATTTCTCAGAAACCATGAAATCTCCGACCCCTAATAAGGGGAATGGATTGGAATGCCTACACTCATCCGACCATCCTATGAAAATGGGTAAAGGTCGGTGTTGTGGGGTTCTGATCTATTAGTTACGCGATCGGTGGAAAGCTGGTTAGTTCATTAAAACGGGAATGTATGACCAGAAAATGCTGACCACCATCGACCGTTGTAACATTATGATCTCTCAAAGCTCTCTCTGATTCCAAAGCTTTGTGGCTGCGAGCTCAACTGGGTTCGATCGGTTCCATCTGGTGGCAAGAATTCTGAGAGAAATACAGAGATAAATCGAGCTGAAGTCCTTTAGCCCCTTACTTTATCATATAATAGAATTTGCTGTTTATGCAGCTAGGGCAGTTTATGTATCTTTCCGATGTTTTATCAGTGATAATAAAATTTTATATATTAATATCAGTTTGTTTGTTTATGTAAATCGTTAGTTACGAGATTGATGAGTTTATACCGACTCAATCGGTGTTACTCATAGATATATTACACGTAGGTTTATACCAATTGTGGTTTTAACCTTTGTAGACCGTTCATATAGGAGATCGAGGAGTTTATACCGACCCAATCGGTGTTACTCAAAGATTTATTTTAGGTTTTATACCAACTTTGGTTTTAACCTTAGTAGATCGTTCATATAGGAGATCGATGAGTTTATACCGACCCAATCGGTGTTACTCAAAGATTTATTTTAGGTTTTATACCAACTTTGGTTTTAACCTAAGTAGATCGTTCATATAGGCGATCAATGAGTTTATACCGACCCAATCGGTGTTACTCAAAGATTTATTTTAGGTTTTATACCAACTTTGGTTTTAACCTTAGTAGATCGTTCATATAGGAGATCGATGAGTTTATACCGACCCAATCGGTGTTACTCAAAGATTTATTTTAGGTTTTATACCAACTTTGGTTTTAACCTTTGTAGATCGTTTTAACAGATTGGTGAGTGTATCCCGAGTCATTCGGTTTTACTCAAAAATGTCTTTAGGTTGTATACCAATTATTGGTTTTAACCTTTGTAGATTGTTGTTTGACAAAAGTCTTTTGAACGTGCCTTATGTGGAAATAAGCAAAAGCTTTTATTATAATTGTAGCTAATGTGAAAGGGAAATAACAAAATACTTTATAAAATGGAAAAACTAATTTCTTGTAAATCCTGACTACTTTGTAAATCTTCTTGTCTCGAACTTAACGACCATAATATCTTCTGAGATTTACTGCATTCCATGTTCGAGGAAGCGGAGTCCCATCCATATGTGCTATCTTGTACGATCCTTTTTTGCCGACTGCAATCACTGTATAGGGACCCTCCCAATTTTGCTGTAACTTTCCCACATGTTTGGATACTTCAACTTTTTTAAGTACCAAGTCACCCTCTTTGAATGATCGTATCCTTACTTTTTGATTGTAGGCTTTTTCCATGCTGGACTTAGCTGCTTCTAAACGTAAGCTGGCTTTTTCCCTCAAGGTCTCACTCAAATCGATGTCATCCTTTCGCAGTTGATCGTTTGATTCCTCCTCGTAGAGCTCAATTCTTGGGCTGGGAACTAGCGCTTCTACCGGGATAACTGCCTCCGACCCATAGACTAGGCTAAATGGCGTTTCACCCGTGGAGGCTTTTACTGTGGTTCTGTTGGCCCAAATGACGCCTGGTAGTTCCTCTAACCATTTCCCTTTGGCATCGTCCAATCTTTTCTCGAGGGATTTGATAATCTCTCGATTTGCGACCTCCGTTTGTCCATTAGCTCTAGGATGTCCGACGGACGTGAAGTTTTGCTGTATCCCAAACTTCGAGCACCATTCTTGAACCTGTTTTCCAGCAAACTGGGTTCCATTGTCAGAGATCAAAATTCTCGGTATCCCAAAACGACAGACTATATTTTTCCAAAGGAAATTTATCACTTGGAACTGTGTTATCCGAGCAAGGGCTATGCACTCAATCCACTTGCTGAAGTATTCGACGGCGACCAGAACATAACTCTTTTTCGATCTGGCCATTGGGAACGGTCCTACTATATCGATTCCCCATTGATCAAAAGGCCAACAGATCGGAATTGGATGTATTGTCTCAGCTGGTTGATGTATTATGTTCGAATGTACCTGACAGTAATGACAGTGTTTTACATAGTCTTGTGCGTCAGCATACATTGTTGGCCAATAGTAGCCTGTTCTCAAGCACTTGAGCGTAAGTGCTCGAGCGCCACTGTGATTCCCAGCTTCTCCCTCGTGTATACCTCTAAGGATGCTTTCGGAATTGTGCTCGGGAATGCATTTTAACAGAATTCCTGAAACGGATCGTCTGTAAAGTTTTCCATCCAATATTGCATATCTTGGTGCTCGATATCTTATCCTTCTAGCTTCATTCTTACAGCTAGGGAGAGATCCATCGTTCAAATAGGCGATTAATGGAGTCATCCAACTGTCTGCTGCCAAGTCGATATCCATTACTTCACTAGCTGGGACAATATCGAGGTCGATCGAAGGCGTTTTGGAGATTAGCCAGGTGATCACTCTTTTAGATTTATCATCCCTTGTTCCTGTAAATCTGGATAGTTGATCAGCCCATCGATTTTCTTCTCGTGGAATATTTTGAATATCAAACTTATCAAGTTTCCCAGTTAACTTTTTCACTTTATCCAAATATTTTATCATGTTGAATTCTTTTGCTTCGTACATTCCGCTAATTTGTCTCTGAATTAGCTCGGAATCTGTCAAGACATTCAAGATCTTTATTTTGGCCTCTATAGCCATTTCCAACCCCGTAATTAGAGCTTCGTATTCTGCTTCGTTGTTGGTCACCACGAAGTCTAAAGTGATGGCATAATTCATATCCTCGCCGTTTGGTCCTTGGAAATTGATCCCTGCCCCTCCACCATCTCTGCTTGATGCGCCATCGACGTGCATAAGCCATGGTGGGTCATTGACGATCATTATACTGTTATCGCTTGTCGATGTAGCTTCGGAGCTTGTTTCCGACATACTTGGAGTTTCAAGGAGGAAATCAGCAAGTATTTGAGCCTTGATTGCAGTTCGCGGTTGATATTCGATCTCATACTGTCCCAATTCTACAGCCCATTTGATTAATCTTCCCGAGGTTTCTGGTTTCGATAAAACTTGCCTCAAAGGTTGATTTGTGAGTACGATGATCTTATATGTTTGGAAGTATGGCCGCAACCTTCGTGCTGACGTCACCAAGGCTAGAGCGAATTTTTCAATTATTAAATAATTCTTTTCGCTCCTTGCAGTAACTTACTCAAATAATAGACAGGCTTGTGTTCCGAGCCCTCAATTTTAACCATAACCGAGCTCACTGCAGCCTCGGAAATAGCGATATAGATGTATAGAGGTTGTCCTTCCGTAGGTTTGGCGAGCAAGGGTGGCGAGGTCAAATATTCTTTCAGCTGCTCAAATGCGTGATCACAAGCCTCGGTCCATTCAAAGGTCTTAGCTTTTCTCAAAGTTTGAAAAAATGGTAGACTTCTATCAGCGGACCTTGATATGAACCTGTTGAGTGCAACAATCTTTCCGACCAGACTTTGAACCTGAGTTATATTCCTAGGAGGCTTCATTTCTGTAATAGCACGTATCTTCTCCGGATTTGCTTCGATGCCTCTCTGATGGACCAGATATCCTAAGAATTTCCCAGATCTTACCCCAAAGGTACATTTTAAGGGGTTAAGCTTCATTCCATATTTCCTTAAAATTTTAAAGCAACGATCAAGGTGTTTAATATGGTCTTCTTCACTCATGCTTTTTACCAGCATATCATCGACATATACCTCCATTATCTCTCCGATCAATTCTTTAAACATCATGTTGACCAACCGTTGATAGGTAGCTCCGGCATTTCTTAATCCGAACGGCATTACTATGAAACAATATACGCCCTGCTCGGTAATGAACGCAGTCTTTTCTTGATCTCTTTCGTCCATAAAAATCTGATAGAAACCTTGGAATGCATCCATCATACTAAAAATTGCAAAACCTGCTGTCGAGTCGACCAACAGGTCGATCCTTGGGAGAGGATAAGGATCTCTCGGACACAATTTGTTCAAATCTGTAAAATCGTTGCACATCCTCCATTTGTTATCCTTCTTGTCACCTTTCGAGACAAGTACGACATTACACAACCACTCGGTAAAGTGTATCTCTCTAATCTGCTTAGATAATAAAAGCCTTTCGACCTCTGCTTTTATTATTTTATCTTTCACAGGGCCATGATTTCTTTTCTTTTGTCTGACTGGTTTTGCGCTCGGATCTATCTTCAAAGAGTGAGTTATGATTCTTGGGTCGATCCCCACTATATCTTCCGAGCTCCAGGCGAAAACATCCACATTTTTTCTTAAGAAGTTGATCAACATGATTTCTCCCTGTGGAGATAGCTCTGTTCCGATCCTGGTGATTTTGGTCGGATCACTTTCGATAAGCTTGACTTCTTTATGCTCTGGTGCACGTAGAGTTAGATCTATGGGCTCTTTCCCTTTTTTACTGATCGGGTCCGTACTAGGCAACTCATGCTCCCGAGATCTTTCTGTCGAGGATCCCACCGTTTTTCTTTTTGACGGTGTCAGAGGATCGACATTTCTTTTCAAAGATAGTGACGTGTTGTAACAATCCCAAGCCATGCAGTGGTCGTTGACTATTTCACCGACCCCTGAGATTGTAGGGAATTTGATTTTCTGGTGGTAGGTTGAGACGACTGCTCGAAATTGGTTTAGTGCTGGTCTTCCCAAAATAGCATTATAAGCGAATGGTGCCTCAACCACTAGGAACTTAATCATTTTGATCACTCGATGAGGTTTTTTCCCAAGAGTCACACTCAGGTTAATAGTTCCAGCTGGAACTATTTCCGATCCTCCAAATCCGATCAGGGGCGTAGCTACTCTTTGGAGAGTTAACTTTCCGAGGTTCATTTGATTCAACGCTTCGATGGCTATTATGTTAGCTGAGCTTCCGTTATCGATCAGAATTCTCTTCACATTGAAATCGGAAATTTTCAATGAGACCACCATAGGGAAATCGGGATGGTCTTCGTTATTATCCCAATTCAGATTTCTAGGGACTTCGCTTTCATCGAACTTGATTACTTGTTGGTTGGAGCTCTTATTCTCGAGTGCCCATACTTCTTTGGGAGGGATTACTCATTTTTCTAAAGATCGTGCGATTTTTCGCCTTGCATTTCTATTGTCTCCCCCTGCTGGGCCTCCAGAGATTACATGTATAGTACCATTGATCCGATCGTCATCGATATCGTTTCGTCGAGGTGTATGGTTACTGGGAGATCTATTATGAGGACTTCTATTTTCTTCCCTCCTTCTGGGACTTCTTGTCCTTTGTCTTCTCCGATCTGCTCTATCTATGAATTCATTCAACTTACCTTGTTGAATCAATTTTTCAATTTCTTGTTTCAGGTGATAACAATCCTCGGTCCTATGACCGTGAGCTCGATGGTACCTACAATACAAATCGTAATTCTTCGCTCCTGGTTTAGCCTGTGTGATCCTTTTTGCTGGGGGGATTAAATTGCTTCTTTCCAGTATCACCAGGATGTCTTCTCTTGGGGTATTTAATTTTGTAAACTCCACATAACTAATTCGATCTCTTATATTCCTTTCTGGAGATCGAGGCCTGAGGTAGACATTGGGTCTTTTCTCAAGGTTACTCCCATTGTGTTCTAATCTTTGAAACACGTTCCCCCTTCGGGGAAATCGATCATAATCCGTTACCCTCTGCATTGGGGGTTTTTCAGGTTTTCTTGATCCAGAAGTCGATGCTTTATTCTTATTTTTGTCTTTGAAAGAGTTCATCTCTTCTTGGGTCATATATTTGGAGGCCAACGTCATGATTTCCGCAAAGGTCCTTGGCTGCTTTCGACTCAAGGCGTTGCCAAATTGCCTATTTTTTGTCAGATCGAATAGAATTGATATGATGTAATCAATGTTCGGAGAGTCAATCTTCAAAAGTTCCACGTTGAACCTAGCTAACCAAGTTCTTAAGGATTCCCCTTCTAGCTGGGTTATAGTTCCCAGATAGCTCATGGGGAGTTTTTGTTTTTTCTGACTGGCAAATTGTTGTTCTAGCTTGTTGCACAACTCTCTAAAACTGAAGATCGAGTTAGGTGGTTGTTTCCCGAACCAATCCAATGCTAATCCCTCGAACGTTGTGATCATCAATTTGGCCGTATACTCTGCTGAATGAGCATACAGGCTCATTATATTTGTGAAACCAAAGATGTAGTCGGTTGGATCACTGGTTCCGTCATATCTGGGGAGCCGGGCAGGTAAAGATCCGGAAGCATGTGCTTCCCTGATTTCTAAACAGAAAGGGGAACAGGCAGCTATACTATCCTGTATTTCACGGGAACGAGGCCATGGTTGTTGCAGAGTCAGAAGCCTCTGTTCAACTCGCTCCTCGACCATCCTCTCTATATCTCTTTCAGAAATTCTTTTGGTTGCTTGTCGATTGATAACTGGGGGCTCCTCCTCATCCTCGATCGGGATAACCGTATGATCCTTGGACAAGCGACGTTCAGGACGAGCATTGGCTCTTGCCTGATTATCTTTTCGAGCAGGGTGTCTCCCAACTATGTTTGGTGGGGAGACTTGAGATCGCTGATCAGCATCTGGGCTCTCTGCTTGAGTTGATGACTGATCGTTATTTCCTCGGGGTTCCTTGTGGTTCTTAACCGCCTTCGAGGGACGAACCGCGGCCCTAGTTGGTTCCGCAACTGCCTGAGTTGGAAGAATTTGAGGAAAAAATGAATTCAAAAGCTGAGCGATTTGTAGTATTTTTTCTTGGTCAGCAGGTAGCGGGGGAGCAGGGACGGATTGGACAGGCGGGTTAGGTGCCCGACTTGCGGTAGGAGTTTGTCGTGCTCCCTCGTTTTGATCGATGTTTTCGTTTGGTGCAACTTGTTCCTCTACAGGATCAAGATTTTGCTGATTTGCCGGAGGCTGTGTATCGTTAGCGCTGATCCTTTGGGAATCTTCCGGCAAGCTATCCATAGCACGAGAAGGTCTAGAATTCGTGCTTCTTCCTGCGTTACGTGCGCTTTTCCTTGGATTGGCCATATTTCGATCGAGTAATTAACCTAGCCCCTCGGTGGGCGCCAACTGATTTAACCGAATTTCGTCTTAGGTTTAATCTCAGTAAATTTATTTAAGAACACAATTTATTGTATTAAGGGTTTGGTTAAAGTACTCAGGATGATGCAATTCAAGAACTAGCACAGTAATATAATTGAGTAGATGACAATAATATGAAGAGGCGAACAATAGTAGTATATTTCGTAGGTTAAAATCTGGATCCCAAATACAACATAAAACTCATTATTTATAATCATTCTCCCATCCTAAGTGAACTAGGAGTCCTATTCAGCCTAGGAATCCTGCATGGCCTAGGAGTACAACATGGCCCATTAAGTCTTCTGGGTCGGACGACAGGTCGAGCAGATATGTTTGGCGGATCGAGCCGATCTCGTGATTCGAGCATGTCGGATCGACCTTGATTCTCGTCGGATATTCCAAGTTGGTTATGTGTGCGAAATAGCCCTCATCACTTAGCACCTCAAGTCTAAGGACTAAATCGTACACTATTATAAGCCTTGAGAAACATCCCATCACCGATATGCGTCATGCGCTTCCACAATGGGTTTCTCTGTTCGGGTCGTTCGATGCGTTCGATCCCCTATCGAACCACCTACTCATATGCACTGACATCAAATGTCTTGTTCATGAAACTCTACAAATTCACTCCATGTGAATCATGCATATTCATACAAGTCTTGGCGATTCCTTCGATACCCCGTCTCGTTCGGAATCCATGACTTGGAACGTGTTTTAAGATCACGACCTTAGAGACTGTTTCATGATTGCACTCAATACCGAAGTGAATCGTCCCATATTCGAATGTGATCTAAGGATTTCATCCAATCGCTTAAATGTATTAGCGAGAGATGAATTTGGCCATTGTTTATTCTATACAATTATAAATAAACGTGCGTATTATTCATAAAATCAAAGATTGTTTATTACAGAATAGACCTATCACAAGCTAAGGTGAATTGGCTTGCTGGGCACTATCCTATCAATCTCCCACTTGCCCTAAAGCCATTCACAAACATTTCTAAGACCCATCTTTACAAGATGTCCCTCGAAGACTTTTTGCGAAAGTGGCTGCGTTTGTGGGTCAGCTATGTTGTCTTCTGAGTTGACACGATCCACGTGTATGTCTCCTCTACCAATGATCTCCCTGATCACATGGTATTTACTCATTACGTGTTTAGATTGGTGGTGTGATCTCGGCTCCTTCGCTTGAGCTATCGCCCCGTTGTTGTCACAGAAGACTACTACAGGCTCTGCAATGCTAGGAACTATATCCAACTCTTGGATGAAGTTGCTCATCCAAACACTCTCTTTTGCCGCATCCGATGCTGCAATATATTCTGCTTCAGTGGTTGAGTCGGCAGTGGTGGACTGTTTGGAACTTTTCCAACTCACCGCTGCGCCATTGAGGCGGAATATGTATCCAGAATTGGATTTGTAATCATCCACGTCAGACTGGAAACTTGAATCAGTGAATCCTTCAAGTTTTAATTCTCCACTACCACTGTAGACCAAAACATATCCTTAGTCCTTCGTAGGTACTTAAGGTTTGCTTTAACGGCAGTCCAGTGCTCTTTGCCTGGATTCGACTGATAGCGGCTCGTTACACTTAGAGCATGTGCTACGTCTGGTCTAGTACACAACATCGCATACATTGTGCTCCCTATAGCAGAGGCATAAGGTATGAGAGACATTCTCTTCTTTTCTTCGTCAGTTGTAGGGCACATTGACTTGGAAAGAGAGATTCCATGTCTCATTGGAAGCAATCCTCTCTTGGATTCTTCCATATTGAATCTCTTCAATATCGTGTTGATGTACTGAGATTGGGAGAGTCCCAACATCTTCTTCGATCTATCCCTATAGATACGTATACCCAATGCGTAAGATGCCTCTCCTAAATCTTTCATGGAGAACTGCACGGATAACCACGCTTTCGTCTGCGTTAATAGTCTGATATCGTCCCCGATCAACAGAATGTCGTCGACGTATAAAACTGTGAATTGTACCGAACTACCACTGTTCTTCTTGTACACACAAGGCTCAAATACGTTTTTGATGAAGCCAAAAGCTTTGACTGTCTCATCAAATCGTATGTTCCAGGTTCGGGACGCCAGTTTGAGGCCATAAATTGACCTTTGAAGTTTGCACACCTTGTGCTCGCTTCCTTTGGACGCAAAGCCTTCGGGCTGTTGCATAAAGATCTCCTTGTCAATGTCTCCATTGAGAAAGGCGGTCTTTACGTCCATTTGCCATATCTCGTAGTCGTACCACGCGGCTATGGCTAAAAGTATCCGAATGGATTTCGGCATCGCTACTGGAGAGAAGGTTTCCTCATAGTCTATTCTAGGCCTCTGAGAATAACCTTTCGCCACTAGGCGAGCCTTATGGGTTATAACCTCTCCATTCATTCCAAGCTTACGCTTGAAGATCCATTTGCATCCTACAGGGATAGTTCCCTCAGGTGGATCGACCAAGGTCCAAACCTTGTTGGAATGCATGGAATCCATTTCGGATTGCATGGCTTCGAGCCACGCACCCGATTCTATGTCAGACATAGCTTCTTTATAAGTCCTTGGATCAGTATCCAACTTATCGTTTTCGTGAATGAAACCAAATCTCTCTGGTTCTTTACGAATTCGATCGGACCTTCGAAGTATAGATGTACTAGTAGGTTCAGTGAATTCAGGATCAGCTCCCACTGTTTGTGAGGACGGGTCCGATTCTTGGATTTCATCGAGTTCTACGATTGTCCCATTTCTGTTGGAGAGGAAATCATCCTCTAAGAAGTGGGCATCCAATTGGACTCGAAATCCAGATATTTTGATTTTATATATTTCAAAAACGTGTTACGTTCTTTAGGATCGTAGAACAAGTATCCAATGAATTCCTTTGGATACACCACAAATTTGCACAAACTAGATCTACTATCCAGCTTATCTCCTTTCTTGTTCTTAACATAGGCGGGAGATCCCCATACTCGTAGATACGAATATACGGGTGCTTTACCATACCATTCTTGGTGTGGTGTTGTTGGCACTGACTTTGAAGGTACTATGTTCAGTATCTTCGAAGCAGTTAATAGGGCCAAGCCCCAAAACGAAAAGGGGAGTTCAGCGAAGCTCATCATGGAACGAACCATGTCCAACAAAGTTCGATTCCTCCTTTCAGACACTCCATTGAGTTGGGGCGTCCTAGGGGGAGTTCACTGAGCGAGAATTCCATTCTCTTTTAGATAATCGAGGAATTCATGACTCAAGTATTCTCCTCCTCGATCAGATCGAAGTGCTTTAATATTGTGTCCAAGTTTGTTCTCTACTTCCATTCGAAACTCCTTGAACTTTTCAAAAGTTTTGGATTTGTACTTCATCAAGTACACATATCCATAACGACTGATGTCGTCAGTGAATGTTACGAAGTAGGAGAATCCTCCTCTTGCACTGACACTCAGTGGTCCACAAACGTCAGTGTGGATCAAATCCAATGTTTGTTTGGTTCACTCAGGATTCCCGGTGAAGGGTGATTTGGTCATTTTTCCTTTAAGACAAGATTCGCAAGTCGAAAGTTCATCTAAGTTCTGTATTTCAAGAGCCTTAGAAGAAACCAACTTTTGGATCCTACTCTTGGAAATATGTCCAAGTCTAGCGTGCCAAAGTTGTGGAGTGTGATTATCATATTTTCTTTTTCTTGATTGTATGTGCAAGACGTTGGAGTTTGTAGGTTCAAGGGAATATAGACCATCCATCAAAGTACCACTAGCATAAGTTAATCCATTTTTAATTATGCTTAAAGATCCATTCATAATGGAAAAACTAAAACCATCATTATTTAAAAGCGGAATAGAAATAATGTTCTTAATTATCGTTGGTACGTACAAACAGTCTTTTAAAAGTAAAGTAAAATTCCCTATCACTAATTCCACGTCTCCTATAGCCTCTGCAGAAACTCTTGCACCGTTTCCAAAACGCAGGATCCTATCCTCGGGCTTAAGTGTTCTTACTGCTCCCATCACCTGCAAATCATTGCAGATATGAGAACCTGTTGCGGTGTCTAACACCCAAGATGCACAGTTAATAGAAATATTAACTTCAACCAAGAAAATACCTTTGGCTACCATTTTCAGGTAGTCTGGGCAGTTCCTTTTCCAGTGCCCTGCTTTCTTGCAGTGGAAGCATTCGTCGTCTGGGCTTTTGCGCTTTTTCTCGACAACCTTGGTGACTGCTTTAGAAGAGAACACTTTCTTCTTCTTTTTACCTTTCTTGGGCTTTGCAGCCTTCGATTGGTGAGCAATCATCACGTGTTTCTCTTTCTTGAGAGTGGATTCTGTTGTAACCAACAGATTGGTCAGTTCGTGAAGAGCAAGGTTTCTGTCTTCCATGTTGAAGTTCAACACGAACTGGTCGAACGAGCGAGGCAGAGTATGGAGAAGGAGGTCAGTGCTAAGATCAGCATGCAATTCCATGTCTAATCGCCCCAGTTTTTTCAACCAAGTTGATGAAACGCAGACAGTGATCCTTGACACTGCTTCCCTCAGCCATCTTGAGATTAAACAACTCCTTAGTGGCTACGAACCTTTCGGTACGAGACCTTTCTCCAAACATCTGTTGGAGGTGGAGAAGTATATCTCTAGCAAGCGGTATAGCAGCATGCTGTTTCTGCAGCTCATTCGACATTGAAGCTAGCATGAGGCGGCGAACCTGAAGATCATCATCAACCCTTTTAGCATGGGCGGTTCGTTGTTCCTCAGTAGCTCGTGCTGCCGGTGCAGCAGGCATAGGTATGTCGAGTACATAGCTCCGACGTTCGGAGTCGAGGACTATCCTCAAGTTTCTCAGCCAGTCGACAAAGTTTGACCCATTTAGTTTATTAGTGTCAAGGATGAAAGATAATGGATTCTTAGACATTGTTCAAAAAATATCTACAAATGCAAAGAAGACAACGTTTAGCTGACTGATCTATGCCTAATACTTATAATTAACGAATTTTGGTCTTGGTTTCGAAAAAGTTCTCCCACTATTTTGTCGAAACAATCACCCCTTTGATTGCTCGAGAAATCTTATTTCCTAGTAGGTCTTGACGTCCCAGCAGACATTAATTGCACCCACGACTCGTGGCCATACAATTAATTCTCCAGGTAGGTATACTTTTACCAATTGTGTCACTACACAACCTTCAAGCTATTTTGCCTCAGTTTTCTTACTTATCTAGCACTGCTACATCATAAGTGTTCCTTATCGTTAAGTCTAACCCATCAATCATGATGAGCAACAGGCCCGGTCGTGAAATCCCCGTAACTAGTTATCGGTCGATATACACATCCCGACCAGTCCTCACCCTTGTCGAGTTTAGTTAAAAACAGGAGTCAAGGAATTTTGCGTATTGTCCCTTTCTTCGACTCGGGTGCCAGACTCTGGATCACCTCTATCGATAAGTAGGCAACTTACGCTAGTTCCTATTGATGGAAGGCTTGGATCTTTAAAACTTCATTTTAAATGTACCCAATATGACTTCATATTTAATTCGAGAGAGGGTTTTCGGGTTTGAAAGTTCATACTAACTCTCCTCGAGATCTCACCGTGTAAGTTATGTTTTATCTTTTATTTACGATCTAGATTCTAGCGCGCATCACATACAAGCTAAATAAATAAATCGATAAATAAATTAAAACATACAAGCCTAGCATGCATACTACCACAATATGTTTTCGATCGGGAGCCTCCTATGTGGGCCATCATCGAGCCATGATGTTGGCCCAATTGGTCAATCTAAAGGGTTCTTAACGGACCTAGGCTATTACAAAAATAACCATGCATACATGGCCTTCAACTCTTCTTGGGCTCCCACCTTGCTTGTAACGGGCCTCCATCCTAAACTATTTAAAACAGTAAAGCCCTAATCTATTACAAAGGCTCAAAGTGGCCCAAAAACTTAAGGCTCGCAGGCCCAATAAAAACCAAACAATAAATTAAACCAATCACATCTACCCTAGGGTCAAGGCTCGGCACGATCGAAAAACCACGTAAACAGTTCACGTAGAGCAAGAAACAAGGAAACAACTTTTTACGTATTTCTTTCTTACTTTTAAAACACCTTTTAAAAATAACATCCTATGATTCTTACTTTAGTCACTACTAATTATGACAAAATCAATTTTCAGGTAAACAAAACAATTTTCCGCATAAAACCAGATTCGATTTTTCAACTTTTGAAAATTGCAGTTCGGCCCCTCAACTTACGGAAATTGCATTTTTAACCCCAAAGATTTGAAAAGTTACAAAATAGCCCCAAAATACAAATCGACCAGAGGACCAAAAAATTAAAATTTGAATCCAGAAAATTTTTTGGTTTCGCAAACAGACCCCTGAAATTTTGGAAATTACAAAACAGTCCTTTAATTTTCAGAAATTGCAAAAATGACCCAAAAACACGTACCAAAATTTCCAGAAAACAGAAAATAAATTTCCAGCCCTTATTTCAGAAAATAGCGATTTGCACAAAAAGTCCTGAAGTTTCAAAAACTATAAATTTGCCTCAAATCTCAATATGCGATTTTACCCAATCATAGATCATATCATAACAAGCAAAAATCATCACACAGAACATAACAATCACAAATATCCATATATTTAATTATGTTCAGGCCTTTTCGCATAATAGTAATGGAATTGGCTCTGATACCACTGTTGGGTGTGCCTCGGTTGTCAAAACAACGAGAGTGCGGAATTTAAAATTTTTCCGAGGCACCCATCAGTCCCAAGATATGTTTTCCACCTTATGTATGCGAAAAGGTTGAATCAAACAACAACAATAAACAAAAAGGGGGAGATATGCGATTTTACCTTACCACAGGCAAGGTGGTGGCAACCTCCGGCTTTGTTGCTGATTCACAATTAGTGATCCAATTGTCTCACCTCCAGAGTGTATCCACACCAATTGGATTGTAGCAACATGTTGAGGGCTATTTTACACCTATGATCGAACTGTACTTTTCGAGCCTGTTCAGAATCGATCCGACCTGTGAAGACCTCAAGATCGGCTCGACCATACAAATACTTATCCGATCGACCTACTGTGATCGATCTACTATCCGTTTCAGAGGACTTAATGGGCCCTGCGATACTCCTAGGCCATGTAGGTTTCCTAGGCAAAATAGGACTCCTAGTTCAGTTAGGACAGGAGGAATATTATAAATAGCGAATCTTACATTGTATTTAGGATCCAGAATTTTACCTAAGAAATACACTACTATTGCTTGCTCCTCTTATTATTGTTTTCTATTCAATTATATTACTGTGCTTATTCTTGAATTGCACCATCATGAGTACTTTAACCAAACCCTTAATACAATAAATTGTTCTTTATTAAATTTACTGAGATTAAACCTTAAGACGAAATTCGGTTAAATCAGTTGGCGCCCACCGTGGGGCACGGTTAATTACTCGATCGAAATATGGCCAATCCAAGGAAAAGCGCACGTAACGCAGGAAGAAGCACAAATTCTCGACCTTCTCACGCTATGGATAGCTTGCCTGAAGGTTCCCAAAGAATCAGCGCTAATAACACACAACCTCCGGGAAACCAACAGAATTTTGACCCTTTAGAGGAACAAGTTGCACCAAACGAAAACATCAATCAGAACGACGGAGCACGACAAACTCCTACCACAAGTAGGATTCCTAACCCACCTGTCCAATCCGTCCCTGCCGCACCGCTTTCCGCTGACCAGGAAAAAATACTACAAATTGCTCAAATTTTCAGTTCGTTTTTTCCTCAAATTCTACAAACCCATGCAGTTGCGGAACCAGTAAGGGCAGCTGTTGGTCCTTCAAGAGCGGTTAACAATGTCAGGGAACCTCGGGAGAATAATGACCACCAGTCAACTCAAGCTGAAAGTCCGGACGCGGATCAACGATCTCAAATATCCCCGCCAAACATAGCAGGAAGGAACCTTGGTCGAAAAACTAATCAGGCAAAAGCTAATGCTCGATCTGAACCTCGCCTATCCAAGGACCGCACTGTGATACCGATCGATGACGCGGACGAACCCCCAGTTATCAATCGTCAAGCGACCAAGAGAATCTCTGAAAGAGATATAGAAAGGATGGTCGAGGAACGAGTCGAACAGAGGCTTCTGACTCTGCAGCAACCTTGGCCTCGTTCCCGTGAAATACAGGATAGTATAGCTGCGTGTTCCCCTTTCTGTTTAGAAATCAGGGAAGCACATGCTTCTGGATCTTTGCCCGCCCGGCTCCCCAGATACGACGGAACCACTGACCCAACCGACTACATCTTTAGTTTCACTAATATAATGAGCTTGTATGCTCATTCAGCAGAATATACGGCCAAGTTGATGATCACAACGTTCGAAGGGTTAGCATTGGATTGGTTCGGAAAACAACCGCCTAACTCGATCTTCAGCTTTAGAGAATTATGCAATAAGTTAGAACAACAATTTGCCAGCCAGAAAAAACAAAAACTCCCTATGAGCTATCTAGGAACTATAACTCAGCTAGAAGGGGAGTCTTTAAGAACTTGGTTAGCAAGATTCAATGTGGAACTTTTGAAGATTGACTCTCCGAACATTGATTACATCATATCAATTCTATTCGATCTGACTAAAAATAGGCAATTTGGCAACGCTTTGAGTCGAAAGCAGCCTAGAACCTTTGCGGAAATCATGACGTTGGCCTCCAAATATATGACCCAAGAAGAGATGAACTCTTTCAAGGACAAAAATAAGAATAAAGCATCGACTTCAGGATCAATAAAACCTGAAAAACCTCCGATGAATAGGGTAACGGAATATGATCGATTTCCCCGAAGGGGGAATGTTTTTCAAAGATTAGATCACAATGGGAGTAACCTAGAGAAAAGACCCAATGTCTACCTCAGGCCTCGATCTCCGGAAAGAAATATAAGAGATCGAATTAGTTATGTGGAGTTTACAAAATTAAATGCCCCAAGAGAAGACATTCTGGTGATACTAGAAAGGAATAATCTGATTCCCCCAGCTAAAAGAATCACACAAGCAAAACCGGGGGCAAAGAACTACGATTTATATTGTAGGTACCATCGAGCCCACGGTCATAGAACCGAAGATTGTTACCATCTGAAACAAGAAATCGAAAGATTGATTCAACAAGGTAAATTAAATGAATTTGTTGATAGAGCAGATCGAAGAAGACAAAGGACAAGAAGTCCTAGAAGGAGAGAGGAAAATAGAAGTCCTCATGGTAGATCGCCCAGTAACCATCCGCCTCGACGAAATGATATCGATGACGATCGGATCAATGGAACTATTCATGTAATCTCTGGTGGACCAGCAGGGGGAGACAGTCGGAATGCGAGGCGACGGACTGCGCGATCTTTAGAACAAGGAGTAATCGCTCCCAAAGAGATATGGGCGCTCGAGAATAAGAGCTCTAACCAGCAAGTCATCAAGTTCGACGAAAGCGAAGTCCCCAGAAATCTGAATTGGGACAACAACGAAGACCACCCCGATTTCCCTATGGTGGTCTCATTGAAAATATCCGATTTCAACGTCAAGAGGATTCTGATCGACAACGGAAGTTCAGCTAACATAATAGCTATCGAAGTACTGAATCAGATGAACCTCGGAAAATTAACTCTCCAAAGAGTAGCTACACCCCTGGTAGGGTTTGGGGGATCGGAAATAGTTCCAGCTGGAACTATTAACCTGAGTGTAACTCTTGGACATAAACCTCATAGAGTGATCAAAATGATTAAGTTCTTAGTGGTTGAAGCACCATTTGCTTATAATGCAATTTTGGGAAGACCAGCCTTAAACCAATTTCGAGCGGTTGTGTCAACCTACCACCAAAAAATCAAATTCCCTACAATCTCTGGGGTCGGCGAAATGGTCAATGACCATTGCATGGCCTGGGATTGTTACAATACCTCACTATCTTTGAAAAGAAATGTTGATCCTTTAACGCCGTCAAAAAGAAAAACAGTAGGGTCTTCGACGGATAGATCTCGGGATCCTGAATTGCCTAGTACGGATCCGATCAGCAAAAAAGGGAAAGAGCCCATTGATCTAACTCTACGTGCACCAGAGCATAAAGAGGTTAAGCTTATCGAGAGTGACCCGACCAAAATCACCAGGATCGGAACTGAACTATCTCCACAGGGAGAAATCATGTTGATCAACTTCTTAAGAAAAAATGTGGATGTTTTCGCCTGGAGCTCGGAAGACATAGTGGGGATCGACCCAAGAATAATAACTCACTCTCTAAAGATAGATCCGAGCGCAAAACCAGTCAGACAAAAGAAAAGGAATCATGGCCCCGTGAAGGACAAAATAATAAAAGCAGAGGTCGAAAGGCTTTTATTGTCCAAACAGATTAGAGAAATACACTTTACTGAGTGGTTATGTAATGTCGTACTTGTCTCAAAGGGAGACAAGAAGGATAACAAGTGGAGGATGTGCAACGATTTTACTGACTTGAATAAATTGTGTCCGAGAGATCCTTATCCTCTCCCAAGGATCGATCTGTTGGTCGACTCGACGGCAGGTTTTGCAATATTTAGTATGATGGATGCATTCCAAGGCTTCTATCAGATTTTCATGAATGAAAAAGATCAAGAAAAGACTGCATTCATTACCGAACAAGGCGTATATTGTTTCATAGTGATGCCTTTCGGGTTGAGGAATGCTGGAGCAACCTATCAACGGTTGGTCAACTTGATGTTTAAAGAGTTAATCGGAGAAATAATGGAGGTATATGTCGATGACATGCTGGTAAAAAGCATGAGTGAAGAAGATCATATTGAGCACCTCGACCGTTGCTTCAAGATCCTGAGGAAATATGGAATGAAGCTCAACCCCTTAAAATGTACATTTGGGGTAAAATCTGGAAAATTCTTAGGATACTTAGTCCATGAGAGAGGCATCGAAGCAAATCCAGAGAAGATACGGGCGATCACCGAAATGAAGCCCCCTGGAAATATTACCCAGGTGCAAAGCCTAGTTGGGAAGATTGTTGCTCTCAATAGATTCATATCAAGGTCCGCAGACAAAAGTTTACCATTTTTTCAAACTTTACGAAAAGCTAAGACCTTTGAATGGACTGAAGATTGTGATCATGCTTTCGAGCAATTGAAAAACTATCTAACGTCGCCACCTATGCTCGCCAAACCTACGGAGGGACAACCTCTATATATATACATCGCTATTTCCGAGGCGGCCGTGAGCTCGGTTATGGTAAAAATAGAGGGCTCGGAACACAAGCCCGTCTATTATTTGAGTAAGTTATTGCAGGGAGCTGAGAAGAATTATCTAACAATTGAAAAATTTGCTCTGGCTTTGGTGACGTCAGCACGAAGGTTGCGGCCTTACTTTCAAACATACAAGATCATCGTACTCACCAATCAGCCTCTGAGGCAAGTGTTATCCAAACCAGAGGCCTCAGGAAGATTGATCAAATGGGCTGTAGAATTGGGACAATACGAGATCGAATATCGACCACGAACTGCAATCAAGGCTCAGATACTGGCAGATTTCCTCCTTGAAACTCCGGGTCTATCGGAGACAAGCTCCAATGTGACATCGACAAGCGATAGCAGTATTATGATCGTCAATGACCTGCCATGGCTTATGCACGTCGATGGTGCTTCAAGCAGAGATGGTGGAGGCGCAGGGATCAATTTCCAAGGACCAAACGGCGAGGACATGAATTATGCCATCACTTTGGACTTCGTGGTAACCAATAACGAAGCCGAATACGAAGCTCTAATTGCGGGTTTGGAAATGGCTATACAAGCCGATATAAAGATTTTGAATGTTTTGACAGATTCCGAGCTAATTCAGAGACAAATTAGCGGGATGTACGAAGCAAAAGAATTCAATATGATAAAATACTTGGATAAAGTAAAAAAGTTAACCGGTAAATTTGATAAATTTGATATTCAAAATATTCCACGTGAAGAAAATCGTTGGGCTGATCAACTATCCAGATTTACAGGAACAAGGGATGGTAAATCTAAAAGGGTGATCACCTGGCTAATCTCCAAAACTCCTTCCATCGACCTCGATGTTGTCCCAGCTAATGAAGTAATGGATATCGACTTGGCGGCGGACAGTTGGATGACTCCGTTAATCACCTATTTGAACGATGGATCTCTCCCTAGCCGTAAGTATGAAGCTAGAAGGATAAAATATCGAGCACCAAGGTATGCAATATTGGAAGGAAAACTCTATCGACGATCTGTATCTGGAATTCTGATGAAATGCATTCCCGAGCACCAGTACGAGAGTATCCTTAAAAGTATACATGAGGGAGAAGCTGGGAATCACAGTGGCGCTCGAGCACTCGCGCTCAAATGCCTAAGAACTGGATACTATTGGCCGACGATGTATGCAGATGCACAAGATTATGTAAAACATTGTCATTATTGCCAAGTGCATTCGAATATAATACATCAACCTGCTGAAACAATGCACTCAATTCCGATCTGCTGGCCTTTTGACCAATGGGGAATTGATATAGTGGGACCTTTCCCACCGGCCAGGTCAAAAAAGAGTTATGTCTTAGTCGCAGTCGAATACTTCAGTAAATGGATCGAATGCATTGCCCTAGCTCGGATAACACAGTTTCAAGTAATAAACTTTCTCTGGAAAAATATAGTCTGTCGTTTTGGAATTCCGAGGATTTTAATTTCCGACAATGGAACCCAATTTGCTGGGAAACAAGTTCAAGAGTGGTGCTCGAAGTTAGGGATACAACAAAACTTTACATCTGTTGGACATCCTCGAGCAAACGGGCAGACTGAGGTAGCAAATCGAAAAATTATAAAATCCCTCGAGAAAAGACTTGACGACGCTAAAGGAAAATGGTTGGACGAACTTCCTGGTGTCGTCTGGGCTAACAGAACTACAGTCAAAGCATCTACTGGTGAAACACCGTTCAGCTTGGTATATGGTTCGGAAGCGGTCATCCCAGTCGAGGCACTTGTTCCCAGTCCGAGAATTGAGTTGTACGATGAAGAAACAAATAATCAACTCAGAAAGGACGACATCGACCTAAGCGAGACCTTGAGAGAAAAAGCCAGTCTTCGGCTAGAAGCAGCAAAATCTAGCATGGAAAAGGCCTATAATCAAAGGGTGAGAATACGGTCATTCAAAGAAGGTGATTTGGTACTTAAAAAAGTTGAAGTATCCAAACATGTGGGAAAATTACAGCAAAATTGGGAAGGCCCCTATGTGGTAACTGCGGTCGGAAAGAAGGGATCATATAAGATAGCTCATATGGATGGAACTCCGCTCCCGCGGACGTGGAATGCGGTAAATCTCAGAAGATATTATGGTCGATAGAATTCAAAGATAAGAAGATTCAGAAATTAGACAGGATTTCCAAGAAATTAGTTTTCTTTTTAATTTTTTCAGTATGTCTTGTTATTTTCTTTTTACCATTAATTTGTCTTCAACTATAATAAAAGTTTTTGCTTACTTCTCCATCGGACGCGCTCAGAAAACGACTTTTTTTTCTTTTCAAAATGAATGACCTACGAAGGTTAAAACCAATAATTGGTATACAACCTAAATTTTTGAGTAAAACCGATTGGGTCGGTATACACTCATCGATCTCCCAAGGAACGACCTACGAAGGTTAAAACCAATAATTGGTATACAACCTAAATTTTTGAGTAAAACCGATTGGGTCGGTATACACTCATCGATCTCCCAAGGAACGACCTACGAAGGTTAAAACCAATAATTGGTATACAACCTAAATTTTTGAGTAAAACCGATTGGGTCGGTATACACTCATCGATCTCCTAAGGAACGACCTACGAAGGTTAAAACCAATAATTGGTATACAACCTAAATTTTTGAGTAAAACCGATTGGGTCGGTATACACTCATCGATCTCCCAAGGAACGACCTACGAAGGTTAAAACCAATAATTGGTATACAACCTAAATTTTTGAGTAAAACCGATTGGGTCGGTATACACTCGTCGATCTCCAAATGAACGACCTACACGGATTAAAACCACAATTGGTATAAAATCTAAATATAACAAAAGCTCTGAGTAAAAACCAATGGTTCGGTATACACTCATCACAAACGATCTACAACGATTGAAATCCAAAGATTGGCACAAAAACTAAAACTCATAGATGAGAAAAATTTACATTCATCATACGATCTACATAAACGAACAGCTGATACACAGTAAAATTTTTTTTTATCACTGATAATCATATACGTCGGAGATACCTATACTATCCTATCTAAAGCAATGGCAAACTCTGTTATATAAGGAAGAAAAGAAGCAAACAAAGGATCTTTCGCCTGATCTATCTCCGACTTGCTCCCAGAATTCTTGCCACCAGATAGAACCAGTCGTTCTCGCGGGCACAAAGCTTTGGAATCAGGGAGAGCTTTGAGAGATCATAATGTTACAACGGTCGATGGTGGTTAGCATTTTTTGACCATATATGCTCGTTTTAATGAACTAACCAGCTTTCCACCAACCACGTAACTAATGGGACGGAACCCCACAACACCGACCTTTACCCATTTACATAGGTTGGTCGAATGATGATAGGCGTTCCGATCCATCCCCCTTATTAGGGGTAGGAGATTTCATGGTTTTTGAGAAATCTCTATTCTCCAATTCCACCCATACCAAGTCGACATGATAAAAGTTTTCTTCTGGATTCTCGAATTAGGCGGACGACCGCCATTTTGGACAAAGAAGAAGTACATTATTTCAGGATTTTTACTTATGATGGTAACTTAGTGGAAGAAAGAAGATTCCTTTTATAGACAGGATAAGTTGAAATCCTACGGTGAGACTCACATCCAATCAACGGCTATGACACCACATCGGAAATTACGTTACAAAGTCCTAACTGCAAGCCGTAAATAAAGGAATGGAAATAAATGCATTTTTGACTCGGTCGAAATAGAGGTATTATATTACATCGATGAAGACAATACAATGACTATCATAGTAGAACTAGTATTACATATTGAATATTCATCGATCAGCTACACTAAACAGTTACACCTACAAAAAATAACAAAAGAAAGAATTTGGTTCCAAAACGCTCCTGAACCTCCTCGGAACGATCGTCTTTTTTCTACTTTCAGAACAGTGACGAGAACCTAAAGTTCAGGCTTCTTCTATGGGTAGGCAAGTGTCATCGGGCAAGCACAGCCACATGCTATCACGATTCGACCACCTCGAAGAAGTTGATGCTTTTTCTTCACCGATTAAAATAGGGATCAGAAGGGTCCCATGCATAACATCACCAACCTGTTAGAAACAAGTTGATTTCGATAAACATAGAATCCTGCTTTCCTCTATTCTCGACCTCTATCGTACGACGCGGTGGATGATTGGCTAATCCCCAATTATGAGATTTACCCGACCAACACCGCATAAGACAGGGATCTCATTTTTCCAATTCCTACCATACCAAGTCTTGAACTCCTAAGTACATAAACTGACAAATCTGGTGCTCGATGATACTTATAACGATAAATATTCATCTTGAAGGACTTCACCTTTTGAGAAGAAAGAAAGGAATGGAAGAATCTTTTTATAGGCAGAGGATAAAGGATCCAAGGGTGCTAAATTGAGGCCCTATCAACGGTTCGGATTTAAAACATTATAAGTATAATTTGCAGTATCAGAAAATATAGTCAATCGCTATTGTCGAACTGAACGAACAAAGAATAATTAATTTTATTTAGGCCTTTGAAAGGATCATTACACAAAGTACAGACATATCATCACGAAAACCTACGCTTACATTCAAGGATCATTACAATTATTTCAAAACACTAACCCTACCTCGTTACTCCTCGAACTGATCTGCTCCTTCAATTCGACCTTCTCCTCAGACTACTACCAATGCATAGAAACGGGGAACATGCAGAAGTGCGTATATTTGCTAATGCTGGTGATTTAATGACCTCTAAATGGGCCACATGGTCACCATGGGGTCGATCACAGTATCAAGCTAAAGCACGCTGAGAAGGAAAAAACTTGGCTGACGTACAATTGAGACAGGATCGTTCTCCATGCCTTGGGCGCAAGTTTTCGAGCATGCATGGACAAAATACCATTTTAATGAACTAACCAGCTCTCGTCTATTCAAAAAACTATCTGGTTTGATATCTCCACCATAGTCAACAGGCCATGAAAACCAAATTAAACTGTTCAGAGGTGGCATATTGATTCAGTTTTTCTCTTTTTCCTACTTCTCCAATGAGCTATTTATACTACGGGGAATTAACCAATCAATGGACAGAGCATACGAATCGTTCCAACAGTTACGGCACACCTACCAAGTTGACTTCTCATCTTTCAATATTATTGCAAGAAATTAATTATCAACATACAGGTCGATGAGGCGCGGAAATCGAACAATAAGTATGTTCTTCCAATTATCAGGCAAAAATTGATATTTACATTTAAAAAAAAAGACTCTTGTCTACTGCTCAGGAGTATGATCGGAAGTAAGACCTTTGTCTACCGTTTCGTGAACATGAGCAGGAATTGTCGGATAACCAAGATAGGTCATCATTTCTTGGGCACGCTGCTCATATCCGAGGGAAAAACCCCTATCAAACTCCAGATCTTTCAATTGAAGAAGATCTGTTTTCTCCTTGGTAAGCTGTTCCTTTTCAGCCTCCAAACTACTATTTACTCGAGCAAGTTCTTCCTTCTCTCTAGTGAGCCTTTCAGTGGTAGCTCGGAGGTGCTCAACCTTAGTCATCAGCAATCGATGAGCAGCGGCAATTGTATTTACCCGATCGAGGGATTCTTCTCGAGCAAAATAGAATTCGTCATTTTGTATCCCGAGTTGGAGAGCTTCATGCTTAGCCTGTATTGAGAAATATAAGTAAAACACTTAAAACACCTAGATCTTTTTGACAAATAACAAAATACGCATACCATCTCCAAACGTTTGAAGATGGACTGGACAAGTTGCAAAGAAGAGTGTTTCTTCAATTTTTCAAGCTCCTTAGGCAAGATAGTACCCATTCCCAGATTCCAAGAAACCCCATCAGGATCGAGGGTTGGTGGAATACTCGCATCAATTGAAACCCCACCTGATCGGGTTATATCGAACTCAGTTATCTCTTCAACCTGCTCCTTAAATGCTCGTCTAAGAGAAATGGGTCGTCCGCAACCTTTTCAATTGCAGAACGACTGGGACCAGACCCAGTTTTCGACGCTCCTTGTGAAATACGAACAGGAGAGACAACCTGAGTGTCTTGAGAGGTCGAAACAACTTGCGAACCAGGATGGGCAAAGAAAGATTCTGGAATATCTTCCACAGGCCCCCTTAATTGTAGAGTGGGATCGATCTCAGAAACGGGAGTGGCAATTTCAGAATGAAGAGCAGTAGCCTTGACCTGAGCACAACCATCTCGACTTATAGACTGATTTGTTACATCTCTGCCCGAAGGGGAATGATCATCCACTGAGCGTTCATCTGGAAAAATTGGAACAGTTCGTGACTCCTCATTTATTGATTGTTCCACGAGGATAGGAGAAATAGCTCGACTTTCCTCGTTCGTTGTATGGACGCTTGGAGGAGGAGAAACGGTTCGCGACTCCTCATTATTGGTTTGCTCCCCGAGGATAGGAGAAATAGCTCGACTTTCCTCGTTCGTCGTATGGACGACTGGAGGGGGAGAAATGGTTCGCGACTCCTCATTATTGGTTTGCTCCCCGAGGATAGGAGAAATAGCTCGACTTTCCTCGTTCGTCGTATGGACGACTGGAGGGGGGAAACGGTTCGTGATACCTCATTAAATGTTTGCTCTACTAAAGGAGGAGAAGTAGAGCAAGAACCTTCACTCTGGAAAGCCTCCAGCATCTTCGGATCGACAATCGGACTGCGGATCGGGGCATTAGAAGGGATATCCTTCGTTTCTTTTAAATTCCCGCTTGACGAGGATAATTTTGGATCAGGTCGAGGAATGGTTTCCCGAGAAGAAGCTCCCCCTTGGGAAGATGATTGATGAGAACTTTCCGTTCGGGATCTTTTCTTCGGGGTATCTCGTCGGGGAAGACCTCGTAGAGATCGTTTGGCAGCTCCAGAAAATAGGTTGGAACTCATGATCAAAAAATCAGGAATATTTGTGATTTATCGAACTATGAGCTCCGATCAATGACAAGAAAATTTTATATTGCAAGTGGGGACGCGCGGTAAAACCCCAAAAGATTTACCTTTATATATAGTTAAGGAAATGACGATTATGTCCTTGAACCTTGGCGCGAACAGTAAAAATTCGAAATTAAGGTAAAAGCGGGTCATCAAATATGCATTGTGATCAGCATAACGACAAAGTATATCAGATCTAAAATAATATATATCACAAAAAGGAGTTTTACATAATCTACGAGATTAAAAAGGCCTAGCTTTACAACAAAATAAAAGAAAACCATAAAAAACATCCTAACTGGGCGAATTGATTTCCTTGGGGGACGATCCCTCCTTTCCTTCTTTATTCCCTTCGTCGACACGGTCTCCCTCGATATCTTCCTCGGCATCATCACTTTCCTCTTCGCCTGACTGATTCTCCATGATATCCTTTATCAAATCCAAATCAGGTGTTGGCACGGGAATTGGAGCTCCATATTCCTCGACAAGGTGAGCCAATGGATGATTGTTATACTCTACAGAGGATAAGCAGTCGGGAGGATAGTCCTGAAGACTTCGATCCTTTTCGATGGCCATGATTTTGCGATATTCCTCCCGCTTATCAGGAATCTGCCCAGACTCGATTAATTGATCGACACCCTTATAGAACGAGCTCAAGAGCAGACCACCAATCTTTTGATGAATTATGGCAGTATGCACGGGAGAATTGAGAAACTCTCGAACTATGGGCTCGACGTCTGAAGATTGATGCGCATCTATGACCCTCTCTATGTCAGAAGAATCATCTTCCTTAGTCGCGAGTTGGGATCGAAGAGCAGCAATATCCGACTCAAGCTTGCTAACGAGGGTGGCATGCGCGACTCTTTGCTCTTCTATTTCACGAGTCATTTGGTCGACCTGCGCTTGATATCTACTAGAATCCGTCATCACGCTAATAATGTGAGGATTGTCAGTCTCCAAATTAGGATTAGCAAGAGGATCAGACGAAGTGGCAGCAGAAGCTCGAGAATTATCACCTGAGCAAATTGATCTTCAAGCTCCTTAACTCTGGCAGATAAAATCCTGTTACTTTCTTCAACAAACCTGCATTGATCCCTATGCAACGCCATGTCATACAGTGCCGACACCAAAGCATTTCCAGTCTATATGAAGAAAAAATTTATCTAAATCGATATAGAATAAAAGAACATTTACTAAAGGGGTTGACAAATTAAAGAACATCACCACTTCATGAGCATGAGCTGCCCTTGACAGCTGTTCGAGAGGTTTTTTCTTGATCGTCCTATTTACATCTTGAGTGAAGGTCGAAGAAAGGAGAATTCGAATGGATTTATCGACGACATTCTCCTTATCATCAGACGCCAATGTATCCTTCTCGGAGTATCCAGCCGCTCGTCTCCCTTGAAGATGACTCTCGATCATATCTACCAGGGAAGCTTTATGACCAATATCTCTGACATGAGTAAAATATTCCCCTCCTTTGTCGAAGAACTGTTTTCTCCTTTTAGCTTCGGGGCCGGTAGGATTGCGCTCCGACCAAGATTGACAGCCTAGAATACCATGTTGATCCCTAAGAAATTTGGGCGGATAACCGCGGCCTTGGCGAGAGCTTGAAGACGGTATATCCGATGAGGTTTGACCGGAAGAAGGAGGAGCTACTCGGATAGGATCAGCGTTCTCGAACGACTCCTCCTCAATATCCTCCAGATCCATAAACTGATCTCTTCTTCTTTTTCTGGATTCTTTTTGCTCTATGGGAGATTTACCCCAAGACTTTTTTGAGTTCGAAAGGACTGATTTACCGACCACGGAAAAACGGCAGTTCTCGACCATGATGGCTGCATTACGGAAAAGATAGGTATTAGAAAATGACGAGTTCATAAATCTTTTATGAATAAAATCAGTTAGGAAATGACTTTACCTAGAGATCGATTATCCGATGGAATGGAAAATTCCAGAGAACTCAGTCCTGCTTTTCGAAGAAAGATCTCTCCGATCAAATGAGCTGATTGGTACTTGTTTAATCTCATCTCCTCGACCATAGTGGATGAGAATTGGTCGTCCGGGGCCATCTCCCCGATTACTCTTCGACCACCATATACCCAAGAATCATTATAGCCCCAATCATGAGCAAACTCCTGAGTTTCTCCGTTTTCAAGAATGCGCACGGTCGGAGCTTTAACAAAAAAGAAATTTGACTTCCACTCCGTGCTGTTGCTCGAAATGGCATTTTCAAGCACAGCATACCCAGGTCTCTAACTAACATAATAATAACCCCTGTTTGAGGAGGTCGATACTGAAAATCGAAAAAAGTGAAGGAAATTGCGGAATGAAGGTTGAAAACCTCGCGCTACCATTAAGACTGAGAAGGCCGTAATAAAGGCAATGGCGTTAGGAACAAGCTGGGTCAGTGAGACGATGAAGGTCTCAAGGAATTGACGGAGGATTGAAGAAAAGGGAAAACGGAGCCCATGCTCAAAATGGGACGTATAAAAAGCTCGACAATTAGCAGGTGGAGTGTTTACTCTTTCCTCGGAAGTGGGAATGATGATCTCAAATTCCGACGGGAAGTAACGACCATATTCCTTTCTCAGAAAAGGAAGATCTTTCTCTTTAAATCGAGAAGGAAAAAGTTCCACAGGGTTAGAAATTTGAGGTTGGGCTGTTTTGGATTTTTTAGATGCCCTCGACATCATTTCTTCCTCTGAAATAATTTCCACGACCAAACTATCAACTTCATCTTCGGCATAGTCTCTAACCTCTTCTGCTTGAGAATCATCCGCTACTTCATTGTCAGAAGAAGGAATATCAGGATTAAGAATGTTGGGTGGTGCTTGTTCTCCTACGTTCTGAATTGGGGAAGGGAGCTTCTGCGACGTCGAAGCCATTTTCCTTGAAATAATGTGCTCGAAAAAGTAAGAAATTGACAAGATTATCGATTTAAGCCTACTGCTAGAAGGATTAAATATCTGGGGTAAAAGTAAAATATCCCGCTAATTTTAACTATATATATGGGCGTTTGAAAGACAGATTCAACCCTTCGCGTCTCTTCGTATTCCCGCCAATCAAAATTGTGAAAAGACCCTGCTGAATTCTGACACACGATAACTAAAGTACGTGTCTGTTCGTAGAAAGTTCTAACGAATATGTACTCTTTTTTCCTTGATTCGGTTTTTTATCCCGAAGAGGGTTTTTCCGAACTAGGTTTTTAATGAGGCATGTTTCATGAACGACGAAAAGACCAAGGTAAATACTACATCTACTTCTCGAGCTACAGCTACGATTACGCTCGAGAAGTGAGGGAGTACTGTTGAGGGCTATTTTACACCTATGATCGAACTGTACTTTTCGAGCCTGTTCAGAATCGATCCGACCTGTGAAGACCTCAAGATCGGCTCGACCATACAAATACTTATCCGATCGACCTACTGTGATCGATCTACTATCCGTTTCAGAGGACTTAATGGGCCCTGCGATACTCCTAGGCCATGTAGGTTTCCTAGGCAAAATAGGACTCCTAGTTCAGTTAGGACAGGAGGAATATTATAAATAGCGAATCTTACATTGTATTTAGGATCCAGAATTTTACCTAAGAAATACACTACTATTGCTTGCTCCTCTTATTATTGTTTTCTATTCAATTATATTACTGTGCTTATTCTTGAATTGCACCATCATGAGTACTTTAACCAAACCCTTAATACAATAAATTGTTCTTTATTAAATTTACTGAGATTAAACCTTAAGACGAAATTCGGTTAAATCACAACACCTTCAAGTCACAGGCTACGAACTAGATCTTGAAGGTTGTCAATGGAGGAAGAAGCAGATCCAGATTCAGAACTGGATCCAGATATGGAAGACAAAGAGAGAGAGGGAGCGGCGCAGAGCAAGGGGCGGCTAGGGTTAGTGTGCAAAAGTGTCTTGTGTTGTGAAGAGTTATGAAGAGATATGTATTTATAAGAGAAGAATCCTTCTCTTAATAGATATCTCTTCCATGTATATCAAGACTCTTTTCCTTATCTCATTAGGAAACAAGATATACATGTATATCTCTTAGATTTTCCTTGTCATACAAGAAAACAAACTCTTCCATTATTTTAGCTAGCAAAAAATCGCCCCTTAGCTTAGTCTTGCAAGACATCTTCTGGGCTTTTAATTAAAAGGCCCATGTCTTGCAACTTAATTTAATTAACCCATTAATTAAATTAGCCCAATTAATCTTATTAATTATTATCTCTCAATTAATTAACACTTTAATTAATATTTAATTAATTAGACTATCTAATTAATTATTCTTCCAATTGAATTAACACTTTAATTCATTTATTGATTTAACTCCTTTAAATCAAATATTTCCTTTTATGACTGTCACTGTCCAACTGTATTGTGTGTGACCCTCTAGGTTCACCATCAATTGGTAGCAGGCCCACGAACCCTTCGTGATTTAATTTACGAGCAATTAATTGCTCCGATCAACTAACCCTTTTAATTGACCACTCCAGAATTAATCTCCCTTATTAATTCAGGAGTACCCACACCTCATGGTCGATGTCTAACCACAAGCCCATGAGGCCCAACTTCAGGTGAATTGATATTTGTGAACCTCACCTCTTATAATTGCCATGTACATACGGTCCTTCTATCGACTTAATTTCCCGATCGAGACCTAGGGTGTGTGAATTGATCGGCACCTCTAATTATCTCAATAACTATACTTTCTAATTCGGGATAATAATCCAGTGTGACTGCTAAATTTGGAAACCCCTTTCCAAATCTGTCACCAACCGTGGCAACGGGTTTCTCGGATCTATTATCTAAGAATCGTATAGGAAATTCTCTCATCCATTACGATGAGTCGGTAGATTCCATATTGGTACTAACCACTCGCGTACACAACTATATGCACCCAACTTAGGCACATTATGGTCAGGCTATGTGACCTGCACCTAGATCAAAGTACATATACCCATGCACCGAATTCGCCCTAGCACCTCAAGTCTAAGGACTAAATCGTACACTATTATAAGCCTTGATAAACATCCCATCACCGATATGCGTCATGCGCTTCCACAATGGGTTTCTCTGTTCGGATCGTTCGATGCGTTCGATCCCCTATCGAACCACCTACTCATATGCACTGAAATCAAATGTCTTGTTCATAAAACTCTACAAATTCACTCCATGTGAATCATGCATATTCATACAAGTATTGGCGATTCCTTCGATACCCCGTCTCGTTCGGAATCTATGACTTGGAACGTGTTTTAAGATCACGACCTTAGAGACTGTTTCATGATTGCACTCAATACCGAAGTGAATCGTCCCATAGTCGAATGTGATCTAAGGATTTCATCCAATCGCTTAAATGTATTCACGAGAGATGAATTTGGCCATTGTTTATTCTATACAGTTATAAATAAATGTGCATATTATTCATAAAAATCAAAGATTGTTTATTACATAATAGACCTATCACAAGCTAAGGTAAATTGGCTTGTTGGGCACTATCCTATCAATTCCTCTGGTGTTACAATACTCTTCAACAGTAGAGTTTGTAAATTCAGTCCCTCTATCTGATCTGATCTTTAAGATCTTCAAGCTTTTCTCATTCTGGATTAGTTCCATCAGATTGGTAAGATGCTCCTTGGTTTCACTTTTCTTCTTCATGAAAATCACCCAAGTGTATCTTGAAAAATCATCCACAGCAGCTAGGCAGTACTTCTTTCCACCATTGCTGATTGGATCAATAGGGCCAAACAAATCCATATGTAGAAGCTCCAAAATTCTGGTTGAAGATTGGTGCTTCTTGCTTTTGAAAGTGGACTTCACTTGTTTACTCTTCTGACAGGCGTCACAAAGCTTATCTTTGCTCATGACTGTCTTTGGAATTCCTTCTACCAAATTGTTCTTTATTAATCTGTTTATGGTCTTGAAATTCAGATGATTCATTCTTTTGTGCCAAAGCCAACTGATTTCACTTGGTGTAGAAGCCACCAAACAAACATTAGAATTCCTGTCCACAGAATTCCAGTCGACTACATAGATATTCCCTTGTCTTCTTCCAGATAGTATCACTTTCTTGGTTCCAACTTGCTCTACATAGCACTTATCTGATGAGAAGATAACAGAAAATCCTTTGTCACAAAATTGACTTATGCTCAGCAGATTGTACTTGAGGCCTTTAACATAAGAAACGTCAGATATTTCAATGTTTCCTTTGATTAACTTTCCACACACCACAATCTTGCCTTCTTTGCTGTCTCCAAATGTAACTTTTGGACCGTCTATGGCAGTAGCATCAGTCAGTTCATGTATGTCTCCACACATGTGCCTTGAACATCCACTGTCCAAGTACCATTTCTTATCTACTTTACTCCTACTCCTAATCCTAATTCTAACCTACAAAACAAAATAAAATTGTTTTAGGTACCCTTTATTGAGAGGGTCCTTGCGGATTAGTATCACCTTTGACAACCCAAGATTTTGAAGTCTCAGGCTTCTTAGGCTTTGGAGTATTTGTAGGAGCATGAGGTACTCTGGTATCATCATAATTTTCAGCAGGCATGTTATTGAGATAATCATTATGATGTGAGTATGGCTCATAAGTAGGATATGATGCATGATAAGCAGGGTAAGCATGCATTGGATGATGAGCAGGGTATGCAGAATAATAAGATGGAAATTGAGGTGCATGATATAATGGTGGATATGCAGGTTGCACATAATATGATGACTCAATTCCATATAAAGCATTTTCATATTCATAATTCTTATGCTTCTTTGGTTTGCTCTTAGCTTGCTCATTAACAGACGACTTAGTTTTACTAGTCTGATTGGTTTTACTCGTATCAGCAGACTTCTTAGGACTCTGCTGTTTAGTTTTACCAGTCTATTTTTTAATTTTAGGCTCTTTGCCCTTTTTAGCCTTAGGAGTTTTATTCTCCTTTTTCTCTTTTTCCTGTGAAGCAGGTTTAGTAGTCTGAACGTACAAGATAACATTACTATTATCAGCAGATATAAACTTTTCAGTCCTGTTCAGTTGTAAACTTTCAGTTACTAAAGGTGTTCTTTGTTCATTAGATGTGTTTATTGATGCAACATGCGACTTATCATGATTAGATATTGTCTTTTCTAATTCCATGATTTTCCCTTTGTAAACTTCACACTCAGCTTTCAGAGATTCATTCTCTTGCTCAAGCTTTTTATACTCAGCTGATTCTTGTGGTTTTTCAACCTGAAGTTTCAGTGAAGTATTTTGCTCTTTTAGCATAGTCATCTCTTCCTTAAGCTTTTCAAATGCAGTGACAATACTAGAGTTATTTAACATCAATTGCTCAAATGAATTAAATAGCTCATTTTCAGCAGGAGTTACCTCATCATCAGATGATTCTGAATCTTTGGCCATTAAACAAAGTAGTGCAGGTTGTTCATCTTCAGTAGAGTTGTCATCAGACGTCTCTGAATCTGAATCAGACGAGTAGGTGGCAGCCATATTTTCAGCTTCTGCCATTAGCACTTTACTTTTGTTGTATCTTTTCTCCTTTCTGATTTTCTTTTCCTCCTCAGTGTACTTCTCAGCTTTAGGATATGGGCAGTCCTTGATGAAATGTCCCAATTTCCTGCAGTTATAGCACATTAGTTTGGATTTAAAGTTATCCTTACTATCATGAGAATGTGAGATAGGGTTAGAAGTAGAAGCATTGTTGTATTTGTTCTTCATTTTTCTCTTGTAGAACTTCTTGAATCCATTCAACAACGGTGCTACGTCACCAGCAGTGTACTCCTTTTTGTTGAGCAGCATGGTCTCATCAGATGAGTCCATTTCTTTACTTTTGTTTGCTGATCTTTTTGAATTTTCAGCAGCAACCAAGGCAGCTGTGGGACTAGAAGTTGAGGTTTCTTCTATACCCATTCTTGGCAGTTTATACTCATACGCCTTGAGTATAGAAAATAGCTCGGTGAGAGAGATCTTCCCTAGATCCCTTGATTCTTCCATGGCTGTAATCTTCATGTTGAATTTGGGAGGTAGCGCCTTCAAAACTTTGACAGTGATCTCTTTATCAGAGAAGGTCTTTCCCAACTTCAATACTTCATTTAGAGTCCTTGTAAACCTTGTATCCATCTGATCAATGGTTTCTCCAGACTTCATCTTGAAGTTTTCCAACTTTTCAAGAGCTATGCTCAAGTGGTGCTCTTTGATGGCATCATTTCCTTCGCTCATGTCACGAACCTTGTCCCACATTTCTTTTGCAGTCTTGCAATGCTTGACCTTATCAAATCGGTCATTGTCTAAGGCTCTGGTCATGATGAAACGGCCAACTTTATCTAGATTGAACAGCTTGACTTCCTCAGCTGTCATCTCATCAAACTCTTTATTCACCACCATTTCTTCGTCATCTACTTTGATGGTCTTGGTGATTTTGAAAGTACCTTTGGTTATGCACGTATACATATTATCATTGTAAGCAGCAAGGAAGATTTCCATGCGGATCTTACAGTCCTCAAACTCATACCGCCGATGTGGGGAACATGGCTGATACAATCCATTTTTCAAAAAGTTTTTATTTTTCAAAATATGCTCTTTTGAAAACTTTTTCAAACCTTTGAAAAACAACACTAGGATCAAGCTCGTTGATCAGGCAAATGATTCAAATGAACCTGCTCTGATACCATTTGTTGGTCCCAAGTGGTCAGATGAGGTCTAGAGAGGGGGGGGGGGGGGGGGGGAATAGACCTCTAAAAATTTATCTTTAAAATTCTTCTAACTTTTTCTGTGAGCAGACTAAGCTGATCAAGATTCGTAAGTAGACTAAGCTGATCGCGCACAAAGCTTTGAACAGCAGAGTTGACCACTCTTCTGATTTTACTTAGCTGATTTTGAGAAGGTCAGAGTTTTAAATAACTTACTTGGCAGCGGATTTATCAAGTGTTTTTCACAAGTAGGTTTCTTTAACTTAAAAGATTTTATCCCCAGTTTTTGCAAACACCTTTTTTAAAATCTTTAACAGTTAACTTTAAGTGTTTGAAAGCTTTTGGAAAATATGTAAGTAAAAATGCAAACTTAAACACAGGCAATTTTTATAGTGGTTATATGGATTTAAATCCTTTAGTTCACTCTTCCAAGTCACTTAGATCTTGGGTTATACTATAAACACAAAGTTTACAATATACAATGCTTGCGCCAGACAACAAATGAAATGGTCACAAGTGCGCAATAGGAAATCACAAAGAAATCCTATCCTGTGAAGTAATATCACTCACTAAGATGGATATCTACTTCTCACAACTTTCTCTTTTTACAGAATCACTCAAATTTGTATTTTTCTTTGTTTTCTCAACTCGGCTGTTGTCAACAAATGACTAAGCTGATGGTGATCTGTATTTGAGTTTGAGACTTAGATGATTTTGCTTTGCTCGAATTCTCTCTCAGTAGTTGTGTCTTCTTCAAACTCTTCAATTCAGATCTATTTATACTTGAGGTTTGAAAATCTGCCCGTTGAGAGGTCGACAGGTGTTCAAAATCCTCGAGTACTGGTCCCTGATTTCAGAACGGCTTCTGCAACTGTGCACTGTACAATTCTGCTGTACTTTCTGTCACTTTGCATTAAATGCACTCTGATGATCCGAGATTTTTCTTCAATCATTTGTCTTTAATACCCTTCTCTTACATCATTTATTACTTCAGGTGCATTTACTACCGTTGCAATAACTTATGACCACTTCCACTCTGCTGACCGAATCCACTCGTCTGATGAACGCTCTGCTGATCCAAATCGAACTCATCTGATTTGAGTCTACTAAAAATCCACCAGTCTGATTCCGAACGTAGCAACAGATCAGTAGTCTTCTGGACCATAAATTTGACCCTTCTGATTTGTCTTTATACTTGGTCAAATAAACTTTAGAGGTTGACTAAGCTTCCAATACTTAGCTGATGACTTTTGGAAATCATCAAAACCTCCCTTCACTTCTAAGTCTTCATCTTCATCCTACACTACCTAGCACACCATTATACCTATAAATACCAAGTGCATTTATGACATCAGACACACATTCCCAGGTGCTCACAGCTCGAACTCCTCGAAATTTAGATTAGCTCACTTACTGTAATTAGCCTCCTAGTTGTAAGGCATCATGTAACACTCGAATAGACCTTCGTAACTTGTAACTTGTAATCAGCTCGGAATATCAATATATATTAGTTCATCCCTTTCATTTGTTGTTGTGTTTGCTTTACTTCCTATATTTGTTCTCGTACGAAAAGTAGCATAATCAGTTGGCGCCCACCGTGGGGCCTATTTCAGTGTTAGATCTGAAAATGCCTACCACGAGGCGATTCACGTACAATTGCGGTGAGCCTTCTCACGTTGCAGGAGCTCAAAACTCTGTTAACAATGAACCAAGTAACCAATCCCGAGCAGCTCATCAACCTGAAGTTCCACCAGTTAATCCGCCTAATGTTTTACCTATCTACGATAGTCGCTGATTTACGATCTATCATCGGCACTATGTGCAGGGAGTTTCTGAATACGAAGAGAGCAGATCGTGAATCATTACCTGGCCAACAACCCCCAGTTGATCAGCATGCAGCTCGTACGGGGCGTGAAGCTTCTATCTCAAATATTCAGAAGGAAATGAGCGTCCGTAGATCTACTGTTGGTGCCCCACCAGCTAATCCTCCCAGAACTGCTCGGACAAGAACTTTTGTTCGTTCTGGGCAGCCATCTAAAAACATTCATGATGTGGAGGATTCTGTGGTCGGAGAAAGTCAGCCTAAAGGTGTCGATAAAACTAAAAAGTCGGGTTATCGTAAAGTGACCGAAACGGAATTGGAAAAGATAGTATAGGAGAGAGTTGCTAAGAAATTGGGTAAGGAGGAATCGGTAAAGGAAACCTGACCTGCAGATACGAGGGCCTGGTGTACGGAAGTAAGGGAAAACAGGGGCTGTTATTAATGAGAATACTCGAGACAGAGAGTTAAGTACCAACATTATGAGATGTTCATCTTTTTGCCAAGAAATCAGAGAAGCTCGAAATATTGAAATTGTACCTACAAGGTTGCCCAGATACAATGGGACCACCGATCCAGGGGAGCACATTAACAGCTTTGTTAATGTGCTAAACTTGTATGGTCATTCGAAGGATTTCTTTTGCAAGATAATGGTTACAACCTTTAAGGGAATTGCTCTTGATTGGTTCGGGAAGTTACCCCCGAACTCAATTTTCTCTTTTGATGAATTGTGTGACAAATTGAAGCATCAGTTTGCAAGTCAGAGAAAACCAAGATTACCAGCGAATCATCTGGGAACGGTAAAACAGTTGGAGGGAGAGACTCTAAGATAATGGTTAGCTAGATTCAGCATTGAGCTTTTGAAAGTTGATACCCCTCAGATCAAATTCTTATCATCACTCATGTTCGAGTTGACTCGGAATACTCAATTCGAGAATGCTTTGTGTCGCAAACAGCCGAAATCTTTTGAGCGGATCATGGAGATAGCTGAAAAGTACATGATCTAAGAAGAAATGAACAAACTGAAAAATGCTCAAAATTTGAGGCCTCGGCTCGGAAAGAAACTGGACAGAGCACCTACCCCTAAACCAGGTGACTATGGAGGGTCTAACGGTCAGTGGAGAAGCTCCGTTTTGCAAAGACTCAATGTCTACAAACCACATGCTCCGACCCATAGATCTAATGTCTACGATCGACCTGCTTCTCCAGAAAAAGCACCAAGGAGAGAATCGGAGAAAATTAATTTCACCGAATTAAACACTTCGAGGGACGAGATACTTACCGTACTCGAAGAAAGAAATTTGATCCCCGAAGCTCAACGTATTACTCAAGTGAGGCCAGGATCAATGAATCATGTAAATATTGCAGATACCATAGAGCTTGGGGACACAACATGGAGGATTGTTTCCAGTTAAAGCAAGAGATCGAAAAGTTAATCGCACAAGGAAAATTAAAGGAATATGTGAGAAGGGGTAACTCCAACAATCGGTACAGATCATGGAGCCCACAAAAATTTTCTGGGCAACAACATAATGCTCAAGATCAGGTTGATCAGAAAACACATGGAGTGATAAATGTAATTGCTGGAGGACCTGCGGGTGGAGACAGTAGGAATGCCAGAAAAAGAACAGCGAGGTCGATAAAGACAGGTGTCTCAACCGGGAAAGAAATTATGTCTCCAATCCCAAACTCAGTTCGGTACCGATCCTAGTGAACTTTTCAGGAGAAGAAAACAATGGTTAAGTCAGAGGCTAAAGCTTCAAAAACACCTGAGAAGAAACAGCAAAAAAGGAAGTCTGCTGATGATACAAAGAAGCCAGCTGCTAAGACTAAGAAGAGCAAGACTGCTGACAAGGCTGCTGAGCCTACTGTTCAAACAGAGGTTAACCCTACTTTTCAAGCCAGAACAGTTGATGTCACAAATGCTGATGAGATTATATCTCAAGTTGCTAAGGAGATTGATGCTATGCCCATTGGGGATTCTCCTGAAAGACCTGAATCAGAGGAGCTACCATTGGAAAATGTGTCAAAAAGGACAAGGAGCTAACGGAAAAACTCTGCTGCTGCTCCTGCCCTAGTACATACTAAAGCTACTGCTAGAAAAATAATAACTCTAATTGAACATCATGTTTCTTTTTCTGAGAAAGTATGGGAAGATGCACAGTCTGCTAAAAGACCAGTAGAATCAGCAAAGGAGTCTGATGCCGAAAATCAGACAACAGTTGAGGTGCATGTACCTTAGGTAATTCAGTATGTTGTTCCATCAGCTGAGACTACTGAAACACCTGCTGCTAGAAGAAAAAAAGAACTGGTAAAGCCAAGGTTACCTATGCCCACATAAAGAAAAGGGAAGAGGTTGAGCAAAGAAAAAGAGATGAAGCTGAACTTAAAGCTGCTTTGGAGGCAAGTAAGTCAGAAGCTACTATCAAATAGTTGACTGATGAAGAGTTAGCTGATAAGGAGGCCGAAGACTTGGCCTTAGCACTTGAAGCGAGTAAGAAAGATGCTCATGGCCCGAGAAGAAGTGGTGGGATTGTTATAAGTGAACCAAAAGAAGAAGTTTTTGTGTTGCCTCGTCCTCAGATCATCAAGAAAAGAAAGAGAGAAGTCAGACTTGCACTGGAGATAGTAAAGAGTGATGTTGTTGTCTTCACCAAGTTTGAAAGTGAACTTGAGAGGTATAACACCTTGCTGCAATCTAAGTGTATCTTTCTTGCTGAAAAGATCAGATGTAATAGATGGAGGAACTATAGATTGAGCAAGACCACTGAAGAGTTCAAGGCCAGGAAAGAGGCTAGTGCTGAGGAAAGTTGGGTATTGGAGTCGTTGCAGACCAACAATATCAAACAAGCACTGGACTCTGACAGAATACATGAGTATGCAAAACTCATTGTACAAAAAGAATAAACAGCGCTCAGAGAAACAATGTAAAATAAACCCAGAAAGGGAGAAGACTTAGCTGAGCGAGCTGTTAAAATTGAAGTTTGTGTAACTCTGGACAGATGGGTTGAGAGATCAAGGTTTGACCAGGGAAGTTTAGTGATCTGCCAACTCTGCCCAGTTTACAAGATATAGCTTTCAGATCAGAAATCAGAAAGTACCAAGAATCAGATCACTCACATCAGACGACTTAGCCTTTTGTACCTGCAAACTTTATTTATCATAAAACAGTCGTGTTTACTGTTGGATCTGATTTCATGCATATTACAGATAAAGGTACTGATCTGAATCAAGTTGCTGCAAAGGACTCATTTGTGGAGCTAAACATTGATGATGATCAAGTTCCACTGGATGCAGTACCTCAAGAAAAGGAGCCTTTAGCTATTGCCTGGAAAGCTGAAGTAACTCCTGAGAAAAAGCAAAGTGCTACTCCTACCAAGTCTGCTGAGACTATTCAATCAACACTTCTAGATTCCATGAAGAACTTGATTGAAACTGCTATGAAAGAAATGGAGGAAAGGAATAAGGAAACCATGAAGAAATTTGAGGAGATGGCCTCAACCTTGATTCAAAGCACTGTTGCATCTATACCCAAGCCTGCTGACCCCACCTCGCTGATTCAAGAGTAGCTGAACAACACTGAAGTTCAAAAGTTCAGTAACAGGGTCCAGAACAATGAAGCTGGCTGGAAGGAGATTAACCAAGTTGTTGTTGATGCCATGCAAGCTGAAGAAGAAAAGACTTCAAATATGATGCAGGCATTTTGTGCTAGTGCTGATTTAATACTTCAGTCCCAAATTCAATTTGGAGGGAGTCTTGATGTTATTCAACATAACACTGAAAAACATCTAACCAACAACAGCAAAAAAAACAACTTTCTGCCATGGATCAAAATATCAGAATGTTATGCAATGCAGTGAACATTCCACCTGTTCAAATTGGAGAACTCCACCCTGTTGATGATGACAAAAAGGGGGAAGAGTTACATGAAGACAAGGAGGAAGTTAAAGTTGTTGAAGAAGTCCAAGTAACTGAAGAGGCTATTGATAAGCCCGCTGAAGAAACAAAGGTTGCTGACATAACTGAGGAAGTTGCTAACACTGATATGTTGAAGATAAAGCTGATAAAGAAGAAGAACCCAAAGATTCGGCAAAAGAAGACAAATGGATTGCTGTTTCTAAGGATTCTGCTGAAGAACAGCTTGATCCATTCCGAAAAATTAAGAAGATAGAGGAAATAAGAGCTATACTTGAGGCTGCTGATAAAGAAGATAAACTTGAAAAAGCCCAGAAGTTAGCCTTAGATTTCTCTAGTGGAGAAAGTGAAGAAGATTATGAAGAAGTTAGAGAAGAAGAAGAAGATGGTGAAGACTATGCATTTTGTTTTTAACACTTCTGTAATTTTCTTTATTTTTCTTTGTAATTTTCTGATTCATCTCTTTGTAATATGATGTAATGTACTGAATATCAAAATCAATGAAAGATTACAAATTCCAACTTAATTTCTATCTAAGAAATTTTGTGTGAAGACTTAACTTTAGTTAGTTACAGGTACTTAGCTGGAGTTTTGTCATCATCAAAAGGGGAAAATTGTTGTATAAAGATGAAGAAGTGAAGGGAGGTTTTGATGATTTCCAAAAGTCATCAGCTAAGTAATGGAAGCTTAGCATACCTCTGGAAAGTTCAATCGAGAAGTCAAGTAAAATCAGAAGATTGAATTTTGGTCCAGAAGACTAATGATCTGATGCTGAGTTAGGAATCAGACTGGTGGATCTCAGCAGAGTCAAATCAGATAAGTTCGATTTGAATCAGCAGAGTGGAAGTGATCATGAAGTCATTCCAACGGTAATAAATGCACTTGGCTTAATAAATGCTGAAAGAGAAGGGTATTAATGAAAAATGATTGAAGAGAAACCTCGTATCAGCAAGGTGCATTAAATGCGATTGACAGATCTGTACAACAAATTGTACAGTGAACAGTTGCAGAGAGCCGTTCAGAAAAAAGGACCAGTAATCGAGAAAGATCTGAAATATGTCTCACTTCAACGGGCAGAATTCAAACCTCAAGTATAAATAGTTCAAGATTCAAGAGTTAGAGACGAACACAACAACTGAGAGAGCATTCGAAGTTCAAAATTTTCTAAGTCTCAAACACTCAAGAACAGAACACTATCAGCCGAGTCATCTGTTGACAAAGCGAGTTGAAGAAAAAGAATATATCTACAAATCTTAGTGATTTCTGTAAATTTGAGAGTTGTGAGAAGAAGTTTTCCATCTTTGTGAGTGAAAATACTGTTGGTCCCAAGTGGTCAGATGAGGTCTAGAGGGGGGGGGGGGTGAATAGACCTCTTCAAAAATCTACCTTTTAAAACTTCTAACTTTTCTGTTCAGCAGACTAAGCTGATCGAGAACAGTAAGCAGACTAAGCTGATCTAGCACAAAGCTTTGAGCAGCAGAGTTGACCACTCTTCTGATTTCACTCAGCTGATTTTATCAAATCAGAGTTTAAAATAAACTAACTTGCAGCGGATTTATCAAGTGTTTTTCACAAGTAGTTTTCTTTAACCTTGAAATAGTTTTATCCCCTGTTTTTAACAAACTCCTTTTAAAACTTTTCAGCAGTTAACCTTTTAAGTGTTTTAAAACTGTTCTTTCAAATATGCAGAAAATAATGCAAGTTAAAAACACAAAGGATTTTTATAGTGGTTATATGGATGTAAATCCTTTAGTCCACTCTTCCAAGTCACTTAGATCTTGGGTTATACTAAATCACACAGATTACAGTATACAATGCTTACGCCAAACAACAAATGAAATGGCCGTAAGTTCACAATAGGGAATCACAAAGAAACTCCTATCCTCTGAAGTAATATCGCTCACTAAGATTGATATCTACTTCTCACAACACAACCCTAACAAAATCACTCAGATTTTACAAGTATTTTCTGTTTTCTCTCTATTTAGCTTTGTCAACAAATGACTCGGCTGATGAGTGCTCTGTTCTTGAGTTTGAGACTTAGAAGAATTTTGCTTCAGATTTTTGCTCTCAAAGTGTGTTGTCTCTGTGTTGTTCTTCTTCTTCAACTCATGAACTAAGCTATTTATACTAAGGATTTGAAAATCTGCCCGTTGAGAGATCGCCAGTTGTCAAATCCTCGAGTACTGGTCCTTTTCTGCAGAACGGCTGTTGCGACTGAACACTGTACACTCTGCTGTACTTTCTGTCGCTTCGCATTAAATGCGCATTAAATGCACCAAGCTGATACGAGGTTTCTCTTCAATCATTTGTCATAAATACCCTTCCTCTTCAGCATTTATTACTTCAAGTGCATTTATTACCGTTGTAATAACTTCTGATCCACTTCCACTCTGCTGATCGAAGTCACTCGTCTGATGTATACTCGGCTGATCCCAAACTTGAACTAATCTGATTTGAGTCGGCTGATAGTCCACCAGTCTGATTACTTCTTCAGCAACAGATCAGTAGTCTTCTGGACCATATTTGACTAGTCTGACGAACTTCTTCCTTAGTCAAATATCTTCTAAGGTTTGTACTAAGCTTCCACTTAGCTGATGACTTTGGAAATCATCAAAACCTTCCTTTACTTCAAAGTCTTCGTCTTCATCCAACAATTTCCCCCTTTTTGATGATGACAAAACTTCAGCTAAGTACCTGTACCTAAACTAAAGTTGAGTCCTCAAAAATTTCTGAGATAGAAATAATGTGTTGGAAGCTTGAACTTTTTATAGATTGATTTGAAAGTTACAGTGCAAGTTACAAGCAAGATAGACTAAAAAAAAATTACAAGTGAAGGAAGCTGGTTACAAAAATTCCAACAGATGACCTAGTCTAGTAATCTAGTCTAGTCCTCAGCTTCTTCATCTTCTTCTTCCTCATCAACTTCTTCTTCAACTTCATCACTACTGTCTTCATCTTCACCAGATGTGAAAGCATCAGCAAGACCTTTTAATTTTTCTCTTCTTTCTTCAGCTTCAAATCTTTTTCTGATGTCTTCAATCCTCTTATACTTAACGTCTGGATTAAGCTGTTCTTCAGCAGAGTACTTAGAGGCAGCTAACTCCTTGTCAGTTTTAGCTACATCCTTGGGCTCTACTTTATCATCAGCTCCATCTTCAGCTTCCTTTTCAAGTACTTCATCTTCTTTTGGCTTTCCAGCAGCAGCCCGTTGGTCTCGTACTTGAATAGTTGCAGCAGCATCAACAACTAACTTAGCTGATTCCTCTTCCCCCTTTTTGTCAGCATCAGCAGGGTTGAGTTGATCAGGAGTTATGTTGACAGCAGCACAAAGCTTCTTGATGTTTGTATCCATGACCCTTTGCTCAGCACAGTGATGATTTAGAGTAGTTTCCATGCGAAGTTGATTAGCTTTTAATTCACCAGAATGGTCATTCAGACAGTCAACATTCAACTGAAGTGTTGACAGTTCAGTTTGTGCTTTGTCAGTGATGTTGGTAACCTCTTGTATTAAAGCAATGTTCTTCTCAGTTTCTGCTTCACTAACTCGTGTCATGACCCTAACAACTCTTGCAATGTCAGCTTCATTTCTTTGAAGAGCAGTGTGGAGATGACCTACATCAGCCTTCACATCTTCAATACTTCTGCTCATATTCAATATGCTCTGAGTTAACATTAAGGAGTTATCTGGTGGTAGAGGAAAATCTTCAATGGCATCCTTGACCATTTTTGCAGTCTCTTCCTGCATTTGCTTAATCATCAGCTGATTTCTTGTCTCCATCTCCTTCAGAGTAGTCTCAATCAGCATCTGGATGGACTCCATCAGTGAGGAATGTAAATCAGCAGTAGGAGCAGAATGTGATGATTCAGCAGGATCCTCTTCTTGTGGAAGTTCAGCAGGTTCTTCCTCCTGTTGAACGGTTGCTTCATGAAGAACAGGACTGTCTTCAGTTTTCCATTCCAAAGCTAAGGGAACTAAGTCCTTGACCATAATAGGCAGCTTCTTTGATGTATCCAAGTTGATTTCTTCAGCCTTCTGGTCTTTCTTTTGTTCTTCACTAGCTGGCTCATCAGCTATGTGAATGATCTCAGTACCATCAGTAGACACAACTGTCTTCTGACGAATCAAGTCAGCTGGTACAAAAGGTGATGTAGTCTGTTTAATCTTCAGCTTCTCTTGATAAGTGCTGATATCAGAGCCATAACAGATTTGCTGTAAACTTGGCAGACTGGGCGTTGAACTTGATGTTCCTGGTTCAAACCTTGATCTTTCAACCCATTTCTCCAGAGTAGTGTAAACAGCAATCTTGACTGCTCTATCAATTCTATCATCAGTAGGACTTGGCTTCTTTGAAATTGAGTTTTTGATAGCATTCGCCTCCTGACTGACAATAACTCTTGCATAGTCATGCAGTCTATCCCTTACAAAATCTGAGTCCAAAGCCTTGACAACAGAGGATGTTTGCAACCAGTTTAGAACCCAACGTCCTTCTGTAGCGAACTCCTTCCAGGCTTGGATTTCTTCCTCAGACTTGTTCAATCTATACTCTCTCCATTGATTGTATCTGATCTTCTCTGGGAGAAAAGTAGTCCTTGATTGAAACAGCTGGTTCAGCCTTTCCAGCTCAGCTTCAAATCTTTTGAAGGCAACGGAGTCATTTTGAACAATCTCAATTGCTCGTCTGACCTCCTTCTTTTTCTTTTTAATTGGTTCAGCCTTTGGTAGCACAAAGTCTCCTTCCTTAGGCTTTTCTCCAATCACGATGCCTCCAGACCTCCTTGGTCCATAAGCATCCTTCTTGCTCTCTTCCAGTGCCTTTGCCAAGTCTGCTTCTTCCTTGGCAGCTAACTCAGCTTCTGTCATTTTCTTGACATCAGCTTCCTTTTTACTTGCTTCAAGAGCTTTCTTTAGCTCAGCATCATCACGTTTTCGTTGTTCAACCTCCTCACGCTTCTTCTTGTGATAAGCTGATACTTTTGCTTTGCCAGTTCTCTTCTTTTTGGCATTTCTTGACTCAACAACTGGTGCCGCAGCTGTTGTTTCTGGTAAAGCAACTGCTACCGGTGCAGCAGCAATTGGTTCGAGGATCTGCACTTCAGGATCCTCTTGAGGTTTAGCAACCTCAGCTGTTGGTGTAGGAATCTGTTTCACTTGGTCAGCTGACTTCTTTTCAGTAGATCCCTTCACTGATTCAACAGGCCTCTCAGCAGATTGAGGACTTCTTTTGGCTAACTCAGAAAGTTCAGTATCTTCATCAAGAAGTGTCAGCTTCTTTCTGGCAGTCCTTTTTGTGAAAGGTGGATTTGCAACGGTAGAAGTGGCAGTGTCCTTCATAGCACTTCTTGTTCTTTTAGCCACATTTTCAACCGGTAACTCAGCTGAAATTGTCTTGTCAGAGGATGTCCCAGCAGACATCTCGTTGATTTCCTTGACTGTCTCATCAACAATCAAGTCAGCAGCATCCTTTCTTTTAGAGACAACTGTTCTGGCTTCAACAGCAGGCTTTGCTGTTTGAACAGTCGACTTGCTTTTCTTGCCTTTATCAGCAGGCTTTTCTGGCTCAGAAGCCTTTCTTTTCTTTTGCTTCAACTCTGTCACAACCGCAGGCTCCTTTGATCTCCCAGATTTCACCGGGTCATAAATCTTCAATTCTTTAGCCTTGTGAACATCCTTGCCATTTGTAACCACACATCCCAAATTTACTAGCAGATGACTCAGGAATATTCGGTGCATAGTGTGACCACGCACTTTGTGATCAGCCAGTATGTACCAAATGTAGTTTGCCCAGTTCACCTTCAAGCCATAGAAAATGGCAATCATTGTGTGCAGACGCTTCATTGGTACGCTGTCTAGTGAGAATGTGCAATTCTCCAAAACTTTGGCAACCAAGTCTGCCATTCGTTGAAACTCGTCTTTCAATTGATTTTTCTTTATGCTCCCAGTTAGCATTTCATCCTTCTTTGAAGCCAGATTCCAGAAATCTGCTTCAAATGGAGTAGAGAGAGTTGCAATATCAGTAGAGCCTTCAAGAGAGAGTCCATATCTCTCACTTAGCAGTTTTGGGGTTACGCAGATAGCTTTGTCCCCAATCTTGGCAGTGATCTCCAATTTCTCAAAATTGACATCCTTCTTGGAACCATAAAATTCCATCACTTGCTCTTTGAAGATCATATCTTCATGTGCCTCCATGAAGTTTACCAGTGAGGCTGCCTTAAATTTCTCCAGAATTTCCTTCATTAATGGTGTGCCAGTCGTATGGTAGGTCAGGTAGTTCAAGAACATACCTTCAGCAGCAGCTTCTTTTGCAGGTACCTTGGAACCCATTTTCCTGAAAGAGATTGAAGAAAAACGAGAGTAGATTTGCAGTTGAATGGATGCAAAAATGCTCTGAATGCTTTTGAAATTTTTAGGGTGCGTAAAAGCTCAGTCAGCTGATCAGATCTGGATTTATAGATGTTAATTCTTGTCGGTTTCCGTGAAAAGTGGTAACCGTTAGATTAGTCATTGTAAAAGCAGATCGTGCGACCGTGATACGCGGATTTCAAAATAGCATTAAATATGTCAGACGGGCGGGAAAACGAAACGCCACTTGTCTGTTACTTATGAAAGCGTGCTTTTTATGAAACGTTTTTAATGCAACACTTTAAATATAAGCTGACATAAATAGAAACAGATGAGTAAAGTACTTATCTGATTTATGACTTGTCTGATACAATATATCACTAGTGAAAGCCAATATCTAGTGATCTTCCTTTGCTGTTTGTCAATCCAGCAAGATAATTAATCTTCAAATCTTCAAGAGTTAAGAGCAAATCTTCTGCTTAAAGAAACTTCAACTAACTGTCATTGAAGATTTCATCTTTAAAACAAGGGTACCGCTAGTCTTACACGTTCCCCCTGAATTCAAGAATTCATCAGTCAACTAGTCTGTTGAGAGTCAGTCTTCTTGAAGTATAACACACTTGTTGTAGTCAGATTAGTGAGCTGTTTGAAACCAGTCTTCTGATAGGTTCCCCCTCAGCTTATGAATCCAATTTTAACAAGCCTAGTTCCACTCTTAGAGTAGAAAATCTTGCATCACTCAATGGTTTGGTGAAAATGTCAGCGATCTGATTATCTGTTTGAACATATTCAATAATAACATTTCCTTTTTCAACATGGTCTCTGATGAAGTGATGTTTGATCTCAATATGCTTAGTCCTGGAATGACTTGTAGTATTCTGAGTAAGTGAGATTGCACTTGTATTATCACAGTAGATAGGGATTCCACTGATCTTCAGATTATAATCTTCTAGTTGATGCTTCAACCAGAGTATTTGTGCACAACATGCTCCAGCAGCAATGTATTCAGCTTCAGCAGTAGATATGGACACTGAAGTCTGTTTCTTACTCATCCATGAGATCAGACGACTGCCTAAAAATTGACACGTACCTGTTGTACTCTTCCTATCAATCTTGCAGCCAGCGAGGTCAGAATCTGAATATCCAACAAGTTCAAATCCTGATTCCCTTGGGTACCACAATCCCAATTCTTGAGTGCCCTTTAGATACTTTAATATCCTTTGAGCAGCTAAGAGATGAGATTCCTTAGGATTTGATTGAAATCTCGCACAAACCCCAACAGAATACATAATATCAGGTCTGCTAGCTGTTAAGTATAACAGTGACCCAATTATGCCTCTGTATTTGGTGATGTCAACTGATTTGCCATCTTCATCCTTGTCCAGACGAAATCCAGTGGACATAGGAACATTAACAGATGAACTAGTTTCCATACCAAATTTCTTGAACAGATCTTTTGTGTACTTTGCTTGACTTATGAAGATGCCATCAGGTAGCTGTTTGACTTGTAATCCAAGAAAGTAATTTAATTCTCCCATCATGTTCATTTCAAACTTGTTCTGCATCAGCTTAGAGAATTTTTCACACATCTGTTTGTTGGTTGAACCAAAAATAATATCGTCCACATATATTTGAACTAGCAATATATGTTCTTCCCATTCAATAGTGAACAAGGTCTTGTCTACTTTACCTTTACGAAATCCTTTTACTAAAAGAAAATCAGATAGAGTATCATACCATGCTCTTGGAGCCTGTTTTAGTCCATAAAGAGCTTTCTTCAGACGATATACCTTGTCTCCCTGTTTATAAACTTCAAAACCGGGGGGTTGTTCAACGTACACTTCTTCTTGCAATTCTCCATTGAGAAAAGCAGACTTCACATCCATCTGATATACTGTGAAGTTCTTGTGAGCAGCATAAGCTAGAAACAGTCTGATTGCTTCAAGCCTTGCAACTGGTGCGAATGTCTCATCAAAATCAATGCCTTCTTCTTGGCAGTAACCTTTGGCCACTAGTCTTGCTTTATTTCTGGTAACAATACCATCTTCATTCATCTTATTTCTGAAAACCCACTTAGTGCCAATTACTCTTTGATGAGTAGGTCTGGGAACTAAGTACCAGACTTCATTCCTTTCAAATTGATTCAACTCTTCTTGCATTGCTTCAATCCAGTGAGAATCACTAAGAGCTTCATCAATTACTTTGGGCTCAATTTGTGAAAGAAAACTTACAAACATTGTTTCATTTGCAGTTGACCTTCGAGTTCTCACTCTGTCCAAAGGATCACCAATCACTAACTCAGGTGGGTGATCTTTGAGCCATCTGAGATCAGGTTGCAAATCTGAATGTTGTCCTCTGGATTGATCTTGCAACACCACTGTTGGAGTCTCAGTAGTAGTCTGTTGAACAGTTGTAGTCTGTTGAACAGTCTCTGGTCTGTTAGCTGTTTGCAACTCCTCTGTTAGACAATCAGCAGACTGATTTTGAACAGCACTTGAGTTAACAGCTTGAGATAAATTGTGTAGTATGATGGGTACATATTCTTCTTTTCTTTCCACATTCAATTTCTGAAATTCAGCAGACAGTTCTTGATTTGCACTTTGATTCTTTTCAGAAGATTGACTTGGTTCATCAAATACTACATGAATAGATTCTTCTACAAGTAAAGTTCTTTTGTTAAACACTCTATAAGCTTTACTAACAGTAGAGTAACCTACAAAAACAGCTTCATCAGCCTTTTCTGCAAATGCAGTAAGGTGATTTTTCCCATTGTTCAAAACATAACATTTACAACCAAAAATCCTAAGATAATGTAAATTAGGCTTTCTGTTGTTCCATAGCTCATAAGGTGTCTTGTTTTGACTTTTGTTGGTCATACACCTGTTCTGTGTATAACATGCTGTATTTGTAGCTTCTGCCCAGAATCTTTGGGGCAGCTTTGCTTCAGCTATCATTGTCCTGGTAGCTTCTTTTAGAGTTCTGTTTCTCCTTTCAGCAACTCCATTTTGTTGAGGGGTTCTGGCAGCAGAGTACTCATGACTGATTCCTCTGGAATTACAGTACTCTTCAACAGTAGAGTTTGTAAACTCAGTCCCTCTATCTGATCTGATCTTCAATATTCTTTGACTCTTCTCATTCTGGATCAGTTCCATCAGATTAGTAAGATGTTCCTTGGTTTCACTTTTCTTCTTCATGAAAATCACCCAAGTAAATCTTGAAAAATCATCCACAACAGCTAGGCAGTACTTCTTTCCACCATTGCTGATTGGATCAATGGGGCCAAACAAATCCATATGCAGCAGCTCCAAAATTCTGGTTGAAGATTGGTGCTTCTTGCTTTTGAAAGATGATTTCACTTGTTTACCCTTCTGACATGCGTCACAAAGCTTGTCTTTGCTCATGACTATCTTTGGAATTCCTTCTACCAGATCATTCTTTATCAATCTGTTTATGGTCTTGAAATTCAAATGATTCATTCTTTTGTGCCAAAGCCAACTGATTTCACTTGGTGTAGAAGCCACTAAGCAAACATTTGAATTCTTGTCCACAGAATTCCAGTCGACTACATAGATATTTCCCTGTCTTCTTCCAGATAGAATGACCTTCTTTGTTCCTACTTGTTCAACATAGCACTTATCTGATGAAAACACCACGGAAAATCCCTTGTCACAAAATTGACTTATGCTCAGCAGATTGTATTTCAGGCCATTAACATAAGAGACGTCAGATATCTCTATGTTTCCTTTGATAAGCTTTCCAACAGCTACAACCTTGCCTTCTTTGCTGTCTCCAAAAGTAACTCTTGGACCATTCACAGCAACAGCATCTGCCAGTTCATGTATGTCTCCACACATGTGCCTTGAACATCCACTGTCCAAGTACCATTTCTTCACTACTTTACTCCTACTCCTAATCCTAACCTCATTGTCAGAATCATCAGATTCCTTTGCCATGAGACACAGCAGTGCAGGTGTTTCGTCAAAAACAGAGTCATCACTTGAAGGGCCAGATTCTGTGTTTGATGAGTAGATGGCTGCCATCTTTTCAGCTTCAGCCAACAGCACCTTGCTCTTTTGGTATCTCTTCTCTCTTCGTTCTTTTCTTTGTTTCTTTTCCTCCTCTGTATACTTCTCCGCTTTAGGATATGGGCAGTCCTTGATGAAGTGTCCCAATTTCCTGCAATTATAGCACATCATTTTGGATTTATAATCATCCTTAATATCATGAGAATTAGAGGTAGGTTTAGAAGTAGAAGCATTGTTATATTTGTTCTTCATTTTTCTCTTGTAGAACTTTTTGAACCCGTTCAATAACAACGCAACATCGTCAGCAGTATATTCCTTTTTGCTCAGTACTGGGGCCTCATCAGATGAGTCCTCTCCTCTGCTTTTTCCAGACGATCTTCTTGTTCTTTCTGCAGCGACCAGTGCAGCAGTGGGGCCAGAAGTTGAGGTCTCTTCTATTCCCATCCTTGGCATTTTATACTCGTACGCCTTGAGTACAGAAAACAGCTCCGTCAGAGAGATCTTCCCCAGATCCCTAGATTCTTCCATTGCTGTGATCTTCATGTTGAACTTGGGTGGTAGCGCCTTCAGGACTTTGAGAGTGATCTCTTTGTCTGTGAATGTCTTACCCAGCTTTAACACGTTGTTTAGCACTTTGGTAAACCTTGAACTCATCTGTTCAATGGTTTCTCCAGGCTTCATCTTGAAGTTCTCAAACTTCTCCATGGCAACACTTAGATTGTGTTCCTTGATGGCTTCATTTCCTTCACTCATATCCCTGACTTTGTCCCACATCTCTTTTGATGTTTTACTGTGTTTGACATAGTCAAACCTTTCATTGTCCAGGGCTTTAGTCATGATGAAGATTCCAACTTTATCAAGATTTTTCAATTTGATTTCATCAGGTGACATCTCTTCTTCATCTTTATCCACGATCACTTCTTGATCATTGACTTTGATGGTTTTTGTGACTCTTATCGGACCTTTGGTTATGCATCTGTACATATTGTCATTGTAAGCAGCAAGGAAAATTTCCATGCGTATCTTCCAGTCCTCAAAGCTCATACCGCCTATGTGGGGAACAAGGCTAATGCAATCCATTTTTCAAAAAGTTTTGTTTTTCAAAAAGATGCTCTTTTGAAAACCTTTGAAAACCTTTGAAAAACACTTAAGGATCAAGCTCGTTGATCAGGCAAATGATTCAGATGAACCACCTGCTCTGATACCACTTGTTGGTCCCAAGTGGTCAGATGAGGTCTAGAGGGGGGGGGTGAATAGACCTCTTCAAAAATCTACCTTTTAAAACTTCTAACTTTTCTGTTCAGCAGACTAAGCTGATCGAGAACAGTAAGCAGACTAAGCTGATCTAGCACAAAGCTTTGAGCAGCAGAGTTGACCACTCTTCTGATTTCACTCAGCTGATTTTATCAAATCAGAGTTTAAAATAAACTAACTTGCAGCGGATTTATCAAGTGTTTTTCACAAGTAGTTTTCTTTAACCTTGAAATAGTTTTATCCCCTGTTTTTAACAAACTCCTTTTAAAACTTTTCAGCAGTTAACCTTTTAAGTGTTTTAAAACTGTTCTTTCAAATATGCAGAAAATAATGCAAGTTAAAAACACAAAGGATTTTTATAGTGGTTATATGGATGTAAATCCTTTAGTCCACTCTTCCAAGTCACTTAGATCTTGGGTTATACTAAATCACACAGATTACAGTATACAATGCTTACGCCAAACAACAAATGAAATGGCCGTAAGTTCACAATAGGGAATCACAAAGAAACTCCTATCCTCTGAAGTAATATCGCTCACTAAGATTGATATCTACTTCTCACAACACAACCCTAACAAAATCACTCAGATTTTACAAGTATTTTCTATTTTCTCTCTATTTAGCTTTGTCAACAAATGACTCGGCTGATGAGTGCTCTGTTCTTGAGTTTGAGACTTAGAAGAATTTTGCTTCAGAATTTTGCTCTCAAAGTGTGTTGTCTCTGTGTTGTTCTTCTTCTTCAACTCATGAACTAAGCTATTTATACTAAGGATTTGAAAATCTGCCCGTTGAGAGATCGCCAGTTGTCAAATCCTCGAGTACTGGTCCTTTTCTGCAGAACGGCTGTTGCGACTGAACACTGTACACTCTGATGTACTTTCTGTCGCTTCGCATTAAATGCGCATTAAATGCACCAAGCTGATACGAGGTTTCTCTTCAATCATTTGTCATAAATACCCTTCCTCTTCAGCATTTATTACTTCAAGTGCATTTATTACCGTTGTAATAACTTCTGATCCACTTCCACTCTGCTGATCGAAGTCACTCGTCTGATGTATACTCGGCTGATCCCAAACTTGAACTAATCTGATTTGAGTCGGCTGATAGTCCACCAGTCTGATTACTTCTTCAGCAACAGATCAGTAGTCTTCTGGACCATATTTGACTAGTCTGATGAACTTCTTCCTTAGTCAAATATCTTCTAAGGTTTGTACTAAGCTTCCACTTAGCTGATGACTTTGGAAATCATCAAAACCTTCCTTTACTTCAAAGTCTTCGTCTTCATCCAACAAATACTTCAGAGGATAGGTCTTCTTTGTGATTTCCTATTACGCACTTGTGGCTTTATCATTTGTTGTAAAAGTGCAAGTAGAGTGTACTATTTACTTTGTGTTCATAGTATAACCTAAATCTTCGTGATTTAGAAGAGTGGACTAAAATACATCTTGTCTATATAACCACTATAAAAATTCATTGTGTTTGATTACTTGTTTTATACTTGCATATTTTCATAAGCAAACAAACACCTTAAAAGATGAAAGCTTTTAAAAGAAAGATTTATAAAACAAGGGGTAAAATCTTTAAAACGGAAAAACTTGTTTGAAAAACATACTGGACAAAATTCGTTGCATACAAGTTTTGAAACTCTGAGTTTATCTCAACAGGTAAGTAAATCCGACTAGTGGTCAACTTACGCTGAACAGGCTTTGTGCACGAACAACTAAATAATCTCATAAGTTTCGATATTAATGATTTAGCTAGTAGCTTAAGTTTTTTCTCTTCCTCCCGCTTGTTTAGGGAGAGTAATTATTTAGCTCATGCTCTAGCAAAGTTAGTGTTTTCTATCTTGTTGTATATTGTTGTTCTTTCGGGCTTTATTTGTGATCTTGTTACTGTTACTTTTGATCATTAATGATATCTTACTTTCAGGTTTCCCGAAAAAAAAAATACATGATTTTGTATAGTGAGTATCCTTTCTTTCTTCCATAAGATAGATTGGAAAAGTGCTCTATATGGTGGACCATGGTCGTTTGATAAGAGACTTATTGTACTCAATCATGTACCACCGGATGAGAACCCATTGGATACTAGCCTAGTTTGGTGTGATTTCTATGTACACATCAAAGGATTACCGTTAAACAAATCCAACAAAGCCATGGTTGATCAAATCTGTAAACGTCTCGATAGGTTCCAAGAACTTAAAGTTGACCCCAAAACTCTCCTAATTGGTGAAAGCATTCGTGTTCGGGTGGGTATTGACATCTCTAAGCCAATTCCCAGATTTATGAAAATTAGGAGTGATAGGGGTGATGCGATTCTTGTTACTTTTAGCTATGAAAGATTGCCGAATTTTTGCTATCATTGTGGTTTATTAGATCACATGTCCTTGAATTATAATGAGCGTTATAAGAATGAATCTGAAATTCCACCCGAAAAGCTATCTTATGGAAAATGGCTTCGAGCTTCATCAACTGGGGAATCGCCACCTCCACCTCTACCGAGTTGGCAAGCAACTACGGGTTTATATATGGATACTAGGTGAAAGGTTCAATAACACCCAACTCACGATCTACTAGAGGAGTAGATATATTCTCACCAACTTCAGCTTCGAAAACAATGCCGAAAAATATTATCGGTGATCAGTATCCGCCCCCATACCCGATTAGGAAATAAAACCAATCTTGCTCAAAAATTTCGGGAGGAGATCAGGGAAATCCTGTTAAGTAAGGAAATAGTAGGTCTGCTCCGGATTTGGAGGAAAAGATAAATGTGGTTGATCCCATTTCCAAATTGAACCATTCAGTTGGGATAATTACTAAGTTAACATTTCCAGTAGATCCCATAGAGTATGGAAAATGTGCGATTTATGAATTTAATGCTAATCAGCCCAATCCCAACTCATCTATCAAAAGCATGACCCATCCCAATAAGTCCACAATCCCTCCAACCCGACCTATCCAAACCGAAGCCCAATCCTAAACTCCACAACTCTGAATCGGATACTAGAATTCCCTATACCAAACTGGACTCGCCCCATACCCAGTCACCATTTATCCAAATAGCCCAACATATTATCAAACCCACAACCAACCCTCAACCCAATTTCCCCCTTACTGATATGAAACTGGGCATGTTAACTCCTATTGAAGTTCTCATCCAAACTTTTCAGGCCAAAAGTACTAATAATATTAGGAAGACATCCCCACAAGCTACTGAGTCTAGTTCTTCTATTTCGGTCAAAAAAACCTAAATCAAATTCATTTTTTACTCCCAACCCACGCACCAACTGGATCGTTCCATCTAAGAAAACCGATACGACCCTACCCGTTCTAGCTAACTCCACACGACCCGTAACCGAATTAAAATATCTCCCTCTAAACACTGACTCATCTCATATAGTTCACAAACCTTCCCTGTCACGTAACCCCAGTAAACTCCCTCTCCAATCATCCCAAAAATTGAACTCAATGAACCTCACTAAACCACCGACATCTGAAAACCTCTTCCTTGTTCCTATCAAGTTAGAACCCTGTGAACAACCAAAAAAACATCCCAAACTTTCAATTAAACTGAAACACCTTACAGGAAAAGAGAACTTGACCCCCAAATCCAACACCAAGACCCGAAAACATGCAATTACCCCTGGTCCCAGTTGTAGCTTGGAAAAGGAATCCCTTGAGAATAATAGTGGAACTAAGAGAAAATTCGAAGGATCTGGTAAGATTTTGGACCCTATAAATGATTCTGATTCTGATTGCCAGATTGCTAAATTATTTCTGAGCGTGCTGTTGATTCTTCTGTTGCTTTTCTAAGACCTTCAAACAAAATCTAGATCGCTAGTGTAGAGGCGGAGGTTGCAGGACAGCCCCGCCTATCATCATGAATTGCATTGCTTGGAACTGCCAAGGACTTGGGGGTTCCTCGGCAGTTCGATATTTCGGATATCACATTCGGGACTATAACCCCCAAATTGTCTTCCTATCAGAAACTAAAGCAAAGGGTAGGAAGATAGAATTGTTGAAAGCTTAGCTTAATATGAATGGTGTGTTTGTTGATTCTCGTGTCTTGCATTACTTTGGAATAAAGATGTTCAAGTTGATCTACAAAGTTTTTCGCCCAACCATATTGATGTACATGTTTTTTAACATGACTACGCTGGATGGCGTTTTACCGGCTTTTATGGGGAGCCAGACTCAGCTCTTAGATGCTACTCATGGGATCTTCTTAGCCGCCTTGCTAACCAAAGTTCTAAACCTTTGCTCTGTATGGGGGATTACAACGCTATTCTCTATCACTCTGAAAAAGAAGGAGGTAATGTAATGGTTAGTTATCTCTTGAGGGACTTTAGATTGGCATTACAGGATACAGGGCTTAATGACATTGGCTTCTCGGGTTCTCCTTTCACATGGTCCAATGGTTGGGAAACCCCGCGTACGGTCTACGAAAGAATTGATAGAGCTTGCGTGACAGATCTCTGGATGCAAAGATTCTCATATAGTAAAGTTGAACATCTTAACTTTGGTGGTTCTGACCACTGCCCTATTCTCATTAGAGTTCGTGATCGTGTAATAGATCAGCCAAGGTTGAAAAAGAGAAACTTTATGTTTGAGTCTATGTGGCTTGAGGAAGTGGATTGCATCAATGTTACCAAGGCATCGTGGGGGAACAACAATTTGAATCCGACTAACAATGTGTGGAATAAACTTGATTCTTGTAAGGAGAGTTTGATTGCTTGGAGTAACCTCTCGTTTGGGGGGGGGGGGGTTCAAAATAGAGTGTCCAAACTTTGGGAGAAAATTCACAAGCTAAAAACTAGGGTGATCACTGCTGCCTCAAAGGAAATTGAGAAAAATCTGAATATGGAGCTAGAAGGGTTGTTAGGTAAAGAAGAGAAAATGTGGCAGCAACGAGCCAAGGCCCATTGGATGAGGGAGGGAGACCGTAATACTCGGTATTTTCATGCACGTGCCTCGGGCCGTAATAGGAAGAATAACATTGAGGGTATAAAAAACGAGGAGGGGACTTGGAAGACTCGTACTGAAGATATTGAGAAAGTTGTGGCTGACTATTTTAGTAAGATGTTCACTTCGAGCCGACCTTCAACGGCGGAGTTAAACTTGACAATGAATGCTATGAGATCGAAGGTGAGTTTCGAAGATAATCAGCATCTGCTTCAGCCACACACTGCGGAAGAGGTATACCGAGCCCTTTTATCTATGTACCCCCTAAAATCTTCAAAAATTATGGCCTATTGTTGGTAATGATGTTATTAAATGGGCTTTGGATTTTCTTAATGATGGTATCTTTGACAAGTCTTGCAATGCCACTAATATTGTCCTTATACCTAAATGCCAAAATCCTGAGTACATGACCCACTTTCGCCCTATCAGCCTGTGTAATGTTGTCTACAAAATTGCTTCAAAAACCATACCCAATCGGTTGAAACCGATTATGAATTATGTCATTTTCGAATATCAATCTGCTTTTGTTCCGGGTCGCCAAATAACAGATAATGCCCTTGTTGCTTTTGAAACCACCCATTATATGAAAAAACAATCTAAGAGTAAGGTGGGCCAAATGGCCATCAAATTGGATCTTAGTAAAGCCTATGATAGAGTAGAGTTGGAGTTTTTAAGATCTGTAATGATCCATTTAGGTTTTGCTTCGCGTTTTGTGGATCTTATTATAACCAGTGTTTCTTCCGTTACTTATTCCTTTGTTCTTAATGGTGTGCAATTTGGATACATTAAGCCGGAAAGGGGCATCCGTCAAGGAGACCCTCTTTCCCCTTATATTTTTCTATTATGTGCAGAAGTTTTCAGTTAGCTTATTTGCCAGGAGGAGAACAGGGGTCATTTGGAGGGTATTCCTATCTGTAATGGGACCCCGAGTGTCTCTCATCTCTTATTTGCTGATGATACTTTAATTCTTTGTCAGGCCACGGAGGAGGCAACAATCTATGTTAATAATCTTTTATTAGCTTATGGCATCGGTTCTGGGCAGAGTATCAATTTCGATAAATCCGGTGTTGTCTTCACCAAAAATACTAATGAGGACACCATTGCTACAATCCTCCATCTTTTATCTATTCGAAGGAAGTCTAAACATGATAGGTACCTTGGCTTGCCTTTGTCTGTGGGAAAGTCGAAAAGGGAAGTCTTCGACTTCATTAGAGAGCGTGTTTGGGGATGTTTTCAAAGTTTGAGAGCTAAATCATTGTCAAAGACTGGTAAGGAGGTTTTAATAAAAGATGTTATTCAAGCTATTCCCTCGTATCTTATGAGTTGTTTTAAAATTCCTGTTTATTTGATTAAAGAAATAGAATCAATGTTTGCGAGTTTCTGGTGGGACGAAGGAGAAAAAAGGAAGATCCATTGGATAAATTGGAACTAACTTTGCGCCAGTAAAAAGAGACGGAGGTATGGGCTTTAGGGATTTGGAATGTTTTAATATGTCTCTTCTTGCTAAACAAGCGTGGCGGATTTTGACTTCTCCTAATAGCCTCCTTAGTTGCATTTTAAAGGCCCGTTATTTTCTGCATTATGATTTTTTGGATGCTCAACTAGGTTCGGCTCCTTCTCTCACTTGGCGTGGCATCTGGGGAACCAAAAAACTCATGGAAAAAGGTACTAGATGGAGAGTTGGGAATGGAGACAAGATTCTTGTATGGAGGGATAATTGGCTACCCCGCTCTCATTCTCTTAGAATCATAACACCACCTTGTTGGCTGCCGGAAGACGCAAAGGTCAGTACTTTAATTGATCAAAATAGAGGATGTTGGAACAGATATCTACTTGATAATCTTTTTGTTAATGATGATGCTCAGCTCATATTAACTATTCCATTAAGTCGTGTTGATTGTCCGGATCGTCTAATTTGGCACTATGATAGTTTAGGTTCATTTACGGTACGTTTTGCCTACAGGTTGGGACGTTTTTTGAAAGAATCTGCTCGTGATTCAATTGCTGGTAGCTCGAGTTCTGGTTCTGATTTTCTTTGGAATCGAATTTGGTCTATGAAGACCCCCCGAAGGTGAAGACGTTTTGGTGGTCTTGCTGTAATAATGCTATACCAGTCCGTGAGAATCTTAGGAACCGTAGAGTCATATCGGATGCATCTTGCATTCGTTGCAGAGAGAACAGAGAAACGTCCATCCAATGTTGGGCCCTCTCTAGTCTTTCTCTCACTCATTACCTCACTGACTCGCTCAAGTTCACGGATTGGTTTTCACATTTGTTTTCTAAACTGGACACTTCAGAACTTGGCTACGCAGCAACTTTGACATGGTGGATTTGGTACGGACGCAATAAACTGCTTTGGGATCAAGAAGACACTGAACCAGCAAATTTAATTTCACTAGCTCAAAATTTCTGGTTCAGATTTAAAGAAGTGAACTTGCTTACTGCCCCCCAAACCCGGAACATATCTATCTTCTCTGAATGGAAACCACCTCTAGAGGGCTTTGTTAAAATCAATACTGACGCAGCAATTGATTCGACTTCTAATAGATTTGGTATTGGAATTTTAATCCGTAACAGCTTGGGTACTTGTTTGGATTGGCGTTAGAAAAACGAGATATAAAATCTAAAACGGAAACAGCAGAAGCATTAGCATTGGCACGTGGCTTGGAATTTGGTATATCAAAAGGGTGGAGGAATATTATACTAGAGGGTGATTGTATATCAATCATCAATGGAGTTGCGGGATCCCAGGCCGACAACCAATTCCATCCTTTGGGACACATTTTTTAAGACATTAAGTGTATGGCTAGGAGCTTAGATTCATTTACTTGCTCTAACGTGTTTAGAGAGAGTAATTATGTGGCTCACGCACTAGCTAAAGTTGCGTTTAGTTGTTACCCCCTAGCTGTTGAACTTCCTAGATTTATCCATGACTTTGTACTTGATGATATTGATCATTAATGATATCTACCCTATGGATTTTCTCAAAAAAAAAAAAAAAAAAAAAAAATTGTAGCATATGAACAATGTCGATTGTTGCGAAAATTATATTTTTCTATCATTATGATCGTTATTCTTTACTTTCTTCTACTCTATGTGGCCATTTAAACAGATGGACTTAGTGGCCCTTAACAAAGATGGGCTTTCTATACCAAATATGTGCATTAGTTATCACCCAAATTAAATGGAAATTTTCGATTCATTGGTTTTTTTTGTCTTTTGCAATTCACTCCATTTAGGGCTGTCAATGGGTTGGACTCGGACCGGATCAGGGCCGATCCGAATTCGAGTCCGATTTTCATTTCTTCTATCCGGATCCGCTCGGAACTTGAATATTAGCAATCGGGTCCGAATCCGGTGGATATCCCGGATCCGTTTAGCAAATTTAACAATAATTTTTTTTTTTTCCGTTTTCCTCCAAATCTCTTGTAGATTCCACCATCATGAATTAAAAATGTAATATTTTACTTATTTCATCGAAACTATTACCTGAAAATTGTAGAAGATGGAATATGGTGGGCAAATATAAACGAACAAAATTAGAACAAAAGGAAGAAACAAAAATATAAATAAAAGAGATATAAACTGGGACCAAGAAAAGAAAACTCAATATTGAGAAATGGAAGAGAAGACAAAAATTGAAGGATGAATGGTTAGGGTTTTGATTTTTCTTATTAAATAGCATAAACTAATATGTTATAGGCCCAATTAGTTATTAGGCCACTCAAACAACATCTCCCGTGAATTTTTTTTTAAGATTATTTTTAATATATTAAAAATTTTAGTGGAACATAGATAGTTTTATTTTTATTTTGGTTTAAATACATAATATATAAACAACATATAGTAATATATATCGGATGCGGATATGTAACGGATCGGATCAGCCTAGATCCATATTCGCTCCATATAATTCGGATTACGGATCTTCTTAATCGGATCAGGTCCATCGGATCACTAATCGGACAATTATCCTAATAAATCGGACCGGCCCCATTGACAGCCCTAACTCCATTCAAAGAAAAAAGGCGAATCAAAGTTATTGATCATGGATTAATGAACTCACACTCAATCCAACAAAAAAATATCCACATCAATAATTGAATAAAATAGTTCTAGAATGGCGAAATGCAAATTTAGCTGAGTTAAAATTAATCACGAGTTTACAAAGAAGCTGGACATGGGCCTGGAGTGGGCCAAATCAAATATGGCCCGCAAAATTTATAATGATCCCACACGTTCATGTTGGGGCCCAATAGTGACTTAATTGACATGGGTGAATGCAATCCTCATCGTTATTTCATGGACCTCAAATCTTGAACGAGGAAGAACGACATTTAAAATTAATTTTGCTAGATAGCTCTATCGTCCCAAAAAAAAAATATTTTCCTTCAACTTTTGAAAAAACTTCGGAATGGGAAAAGTGTAGTTTCGACAAGCAATTTACACCCTTTGTGTTTTAAGCTTTCGCAATTTTAGTCATTTTATATGCAATTTTAGTCCTAAATTTGTTGGAATTAAAATCAATGTCCTTAAATTGATACGCAAGCAAACAAAGTAAGAATGTTGTCCCTCCGACTGCCACCCGGTGGTAATCCATCACATCACCTAGTCAAATAGTTTCCTCAATTTCTTTCCCTACATACTAATTATTAGGGCAAAAATGTTAAAATGTCTTGATTTGTTTGCTTATGTGGCAATTTATGGATACTATATTTAATTCCGGCGAATATAGGACTCAAATTACGGATAAGAGGACTAAAATTGCGGTAACCTAAAATATAATGGATGTAAATTGCTTACTGGAACTACAAGTGTTTCATTTCAGTGTCCTGCCAAAGTTAAGGGACTATTATTGCTTTTTTGTCCTCTATCGTCCTACCAAAGGGTTGATTGGTTCATTTGGACTTAATTCACTATAAGGTCTCTTTCTTTTTTTTTTTTTTTTTTGAGAAGAACACATCAATTCAACATTAATAAGAATCAGCAATTACAAGAGTTCTAAAAACATCCAAATCTATTGATTGGTCATCAACTAGTCTACTAACACTCTTTGCTAAAAAATTAGCAACTTTGTTTCCTTCCCTTAAAATATGACAGACTTTGAAGGAAGACAACGAAACACCTAAACGCTTTATATCTTCAACGATTGGACCGAAATCATGTAGTGAGGGGGAAGGTTCCGCAATAGTATCAGTTAGATTCCGACAGTCACCTTCAAGTATGATGTCAGTCCATCCTTGTTGTTGCACCAGTTCCATTGCTCGTTTTGCTGCAAGTGCTTCTGCTAAAATCGCTGTAGAAATCCCTTCCTTTTTCTCCGCAAACCAGCCCAGACAATTCCCATTTAAGTCTCTGGCAATCCCCCCTATTCCTGAGATGTTTCTTGGTCCCGAATGTGCAGCATCAAAGTTAACCTTTACTATGTGATTTGGTGGCGGAGACCAACGGGTTGATTGCCGTTCTCTGTTTTGCTCAAGGGCTGCCCCTGAATGAACAGTTCCATAGTTTCGAAAAAAGCTCTTTGCAAAATCCACAGCTTCAGGGCCTACTTTGCCTTCTTTTCCCCATGTTATTTAATTTCGATTCCACCAAATAAACCAACAACTGATTATAAACAACCCCAATTTGTTATTGTCAATTTTCGATTTTACCTCATCAAGCCAGCTAGCTGCATTGGTTGCATTTGAATTGTAGATATGGAGAGGGAAATCTGAAATTGCCCAAAATTGTCTAGCATAGGAACAATGCAAGAATGTATGGATCAAGTTCTCTTCTTCGGTGTTACAAACCGGGCATAGTATATCCATGATCGGAATTCCTCTTCTTGATAGGGCCATTCGAGTAGGTAAAGCGTTATGACAAAGCCTCCACAAAAATATCTTTACCTTCGGCGGCACTCGGAGTGACCAAATCCATTTCCAATCCTTTTGTGTTGCTGTGCTTGTTGATTCTTGTTCGGCCATTTGTAACGCAAGGTGGTAAGCACTTCTCACGCTGAATTGTCCATTGTTCGTATAGTGCCAGATTTGTTTGTCCTGATTAAGTCTGCTGCCGAGTGGGATTGAAAGAATAAAAGTTGCTTCTTCTGGCCAAAATATTGATTCAATCAAATCCTTGTTCCAAATTCTTAAATCATCATCAATCAGTGAAGAAACCTTGGTACTTTGCATTAATGGATTTTGTGGGCTGGATATTTTGAACGTGGTGGGTCTTGGTATCCACGGATCTTTCCATATATCAATGTTCTCCCCGTTTCCTACTCTCCATCTAAGACCAGCCGCCACAAGGTTCTTGGAACCCCAAATACTTCTCCACGTGAAAGACGGTCTAGATCCGAGTTGCGCATCAAGGAAATCTTCATTCGGGAAGTACTTGGCCTTCAAGATTCTGGTTAATAAATTTTCGGGTTTGCTAATGATTCTCCATGCTTGCTTGGCTAGTAGGGCGGTATTAAAAGCCTCTAAATTTCGAAAATCAAGTCCCCCAATTTTCTTACTTTTGCAAAGTGTTTTCCAATTGACCCAGTGAGTTTTTCTTTCACCCCTATCATTCCACCAGAACCCCGAGATCATTGATTCAAGTTCCCTAATGAATGTTTTTGGTAGTTTGAAGCAGCTCATTACGTAGGAGGGTATTGCTTGGATTACCGCTTTGATGAGTACTTCCTTTCCGGCCCTTGAGAGTAGTTTTTCATTCCACCCTTGAATGCGGTTCCAAAATCTTTCTCTTATAAAGTCAAAGACTTCCTTCTTTGACCGTCCAATCACAAGTGGCAGTCCTAAATATTTTTCGTGACTCTCCTCCACTCTGATCGGTAAAACTGATTGAACCCTCATAATGTCTTCGGGCTTTGTGTGTCGGCTGAATACAATGCTTGACTTTTGGAAATTTATGTCTTGACCCGAAGCTTTGCCGTACAAATCAAGGATTTTCTTTATGCACAGTGCTTCTCCCGTATTTGCTTGACAGAGTACAAGCGTATCATCGGCAAAAAGAAGGTGTGAGACCCTGGGAGCACCTGTACAAATTTTCACCCCACTTATGTTTCCTCTCTCTTCCTCGAAAGCGATCAAGAACTAAGAGCCTCTGCACAAAACAAGAAAAGAAAAGGTGATAGGGGATCTCCTTGTCGGATACCCCTTTCAGGCACGATATACTCAATTTGATTTCCATTTAGCACACATGAATAAGTCACAGAGGATATGCACAACATGATCAACTCTACAAAGTGAATATCAAACCCAAGTTTAATCATAACCGCTCTAAGAAAGGGCCACTCTACTTTATCGTAAGCTTTGCACATATCTAATTTAATAGCCATGTGACTAATATCACTTCGCTTACTGTGTCTCATATATTCAGCAATCTCATATGCAACCAAAACATTGTCAGTAATTTGTCTAGATGGAACGAAAGCTGATTGAAACTCAGAAATAACAGAATCCATGATTGGTTTGAGCCTATTAACAACTGTCTTTGAAGCAATTTTGTAAATTACATTACAGAGACTTATGGGCCGAAATTGGGTCATTGAATGAGGATTTTCTACTTTTGGGATTAGAACTATGTGGGTGTAGTTACATTTTGGGTTGAACAATCTGTTATGAAGAAAATTTAACACATACTCAATGATATCAGGACCAATATGCTTCCAAGATTTTTGAAAAAATAAAGCAGATAAGCCGTCCGGTCCGGGGGATTTAAGGGGATGCATATTCTTAATGGCAATGGTTACTTCTTCAGCAGTGTACTGTCGTCTACGCTCGCCGTTGTTAGATTCATGTCAATGTATACATAATTGCTCGTGTTTCACAATATACACAAAAATAGAACGCTTAATTTTTATTTTTTTAGATTGTGAGTACGAAAAAAATGCTAGTATTAAATTAAAAAAAATACACACGCTAGTGGAAGTTATTAAATCAATGGCCTCTTGGTTATGAGGTTCATCCTTAACCAATTGGCTAACGATTTATTGGCATCACTTAAATTTGGAAATTCACAAAAGTGGAAGTTCTTTAGACGATTAGATGATCTTAAGGTAAATTACGAATACCCCCCTCAGGTAAGGTCTAACTACAAAAAATTCCTTTACGTATTGGGTGTTATAAAAATCCCCCTCATGTTTGTCACCCTCTTACAATTAACTCATTATCCCTAAAATGTTCCAATTTTACCCTGGGGTGTTATTTGTAATGTTTGTAATATCTTATAAATGTTAAAACTTGGGTGATAATTGTTATATCTTATAAATTAGAAAAAAAGATAATTATATATTTACTACCAAAATAATTGATAAAATTTGTACTTGCCCATACGTTTTAATAAATATTGCAAAAAATGGTATTTACATATTTATTAGCAATTTAAACTGTATAAGAATTAATTAAATAGAATTTTAATAATAATATTTTATAAATATGAACAAATTGTTTATATATTTAGTTAAATGAATTTATTTTCTAAATTAGTAAATTTAATAAGATTATATTATATTATAAATAAGATATTTTAATTTAATGAAGTTTAATTGTATTATAAATTTCAATATTTATTGAAATTTATGAGAAATTATAAATTATATCAATTATTTTGGTAGTAAATAGATTATCATTTTTATAATTTATAAGATATAACAATTAACACCTACAATTTAAAATTTATAAAACATTTTAGGGGCAGGGGGATAATTATAAGAAGGTGACAAACACGAGAAAATTTTTTATAATACACAATACATGAGGAAATTTTTTTAATTAGGCCATACCTGAGGGGGTATTCGTAATTTACCCTAATTTTATTAAGAAACCAAATTGGATATCAAATTTTGTGGACCAATTTGTTACTAGGCCCAATTGTTAATGTATTGTTCAAGAAGCCGTCACCCAACCTTTCTAGACCACAAAGAAGTCCCAATAGTTGTTATATTGTGCCCAACTTAATTTTTTTTTATCAGTACTGCATTTGTCACCGATATTTTTACTACAAAATTAATGTTTTATCACTAAATACATGTAAAGAATTACAATTTTTATATTTTCACTTAATATTTTGTCACTATATGCATGATTTCGTATAATGAGTATCCATGCACAAAAAATCAACTCTGAACAATGTTCGCCGCTAATCCATTGGCTGCAGCACATGAACAATGTCAATTGTTCCGAAAATAATTTTTTTCTATCATTATTATCTTTATTCTTTTCATATTTTTCTATCATTATCATCCTTATTCTATTTTTCCTATTACAGTTGCTAACAATGATATAATTCCAATGTTACATTGCATAGCTCGTATACTTTCTTCAATTTTATGTGGCCATTAAAATAGATGGGCTTAGTGGCCCATCACCACAGATGGGCTTCTATGCCAAAAATGTGCATTAGTTATTACTAGGACTTAATCTAGATAATCCACATTTTTTTAGCATAAAAATCCACATTTTTTCAACCGTGACAATTTAAGGTGATGACGAATTTATTTTCTATTTTTTATTTAGTTTAACTCAAATTATATAAATAATATTTGTGACATAGAGTATATAAGGATACAAATCTTTAAGGAATCGAATCAGACTAGATTCATATTCGTACCATTTATTTTGGATTATTGATCTTCTTAATCAAATCAGATCCATCGAATTTTTAATCGAATAAAAAATTTAGTAAATTGGACTGGATTAGAATTAAAATCCGCCCATTGAAGCCCCAGTTATTACCCAATGTTTCATTATTCACAAGGCCAAATGAACAATTTGCTCTTTTTCTAGTGACAACTATAATTTGGAGAAGACCGAATGATATAAATTGTTTACCTAGATCTGTATCAGGAAAATAGCCACAAGTTTTAAGAATTTTTTCAAATTAAATCTAAATAAGAACTTTCCATGAGATCAGTGATGGAATTTATATAATTTTGGTACCAACAATTAACTTATGTATATAATATGATGAATCGTTAAAAGCACCTTCATGGTATTTTACTGCAAATTGATACTACCTTAATGCTAAAATAGTGAAATTTAGAGACAACATAGCGAATATCTGTTTAATACTTTTCCAAAATGAAATATGTGACATATAATATATGTAACACTATAATTTGTTATAAAATGTTCGACCTAATACTAGGCATGTAATAATATTAAGAAATACATCCTAGCTCCCTTTTGTTTGGGTTTTTTCTGAATGTTTTCGCATTACATGTCATAAAATTCCGAATAAACATCATTTACATGAAATTAGTTTGTTAATTTTTTCTTAACCTATATTGCTTGCACTCCATCTATTACACGTGTCAAAATAATTCATTTACTTACACAAAGAAAGATAAACATAATTTTCATGCTGCAGAGTTAAAAAAATGAAATGAACTATGACATTTCGAAAAGGATGCCTAAAATTCTTTATCAAAGTTGAGATTGTCCCATTTTATTAAAATAATAAAATCTTCCAGAGAAGAGCAAATTAACATAAAGACCAGAACAAGCCATTTATATCAATTTAAGGAGGTAAAATTGCAAAAAAGTCCCAAACTAATTAGTGATTCTGGATTTTCGTCCCAAGCTATATCACTTAGTCAAATTCGTCCCGTAATTTTATATTCTTTTGCAATATCGTCCCACTTTCCACATGGATGCTTATGTGTCATGACGTGGCAAATTTTAGCATAAACAATTATATAAGATTGCAGAATTTGTTCCAAACTAATTAAAAATTTTAATTTTTCGTCCCAAACTATATCAACACGCCGACTTCTGTCCCGTAATTGAAATGACATGGGAAAAAAGAATTCATTACAAACTAATTATAAATATTTATTATTTATTAATACAGAAAAAAATGTACAATTTTTTTCCTAATGAACTAAGAGAGGATTTTTTTCTCAAAATCGCACGGGAATTTAAAAAAATCCATACTATTTTTCTCTTAAAAGAAAGTTAATCCATGTGATATTCATAATGTTCAATCTACCTCTTTGTGTTATGATAATGTGTCAGTTTACCCCTCCTGTGTTGTGATAAATGTGGCAATTTACCTCATGTATTATAATAAATGTAGCAATGTAACCCCTATGTTATAAAATATTTTGCATGCCCACTCTCAAATTATGCAATTGAGTTACACTCTCCGGTTCAAGGGGATAAAATACTTTTTTAAAATTTTCATAGCAGGGTAAATTTAATAATGGACTAAATTCATGCAAAATGACAAATTATGTGACGAAATTCGACGAATTAATATAGTTTGGGACGAAAAATCAAAATTTGTAATTAGTTTTGGACGAATTCTGCAATATTGTATAATTGTTCATGCTAAAATTTGCCACGTAAGCAACTATGTGGCAAGTGGGATGATATTCCAAAAGAATATAAAACTACGGAACGAATTTGGCTAAGTGATATAGCTTGGGACGAAAATCCAAAATAACTAATTAGTTTGAGACGTTTTCTGCAATTTTGTCATTTACGGAACTTAAACATCCAAATTTTAAAAATGGTCCTGTAACTTTGGAATTGTTTCAAAATAATCTTGTAACTATAGTGAACACACATTAGTCCTTTAAGTTTCACCAATTTTAATTTTAATCCTATGCATTACAAATTTGGTCCTCTAACTTTCAATAAGTTGTACTTTTGTCCTGCAATTAAAATTTGGTCCTATTACCGAAGAATTTTTTTGTACTTGCAGGAAGAAATTCAAACTTATTGAAAGTTAAATGACCAAATTTGTTATGTATAGGACTAAAATTGAAATTATTAAAGTTAGAGGATTAAATGTGTGTTCAATATAGTTAAATGACCAAATTTGTTAAATGTATAGGGGTTCGGTTTGTCCAAAGAGATTAGACCAAATTGTCCTATTGCACCTAATATCACCATTGAGCCGACTATTAAAAATGATGTTCGGTTACAAATTTGGCCGAAGATTACAATCAATCCATCAATGAAAAAAAGTGTTGGGTTGGCATGATTATGTCCAAAGTTATAGGATTTGACAAAATAACACTATTTAGATTATTGTCAGACAAATATAGGGACAAAAGTGTAAAGTAGAAATCTTATCTTGAAGAGATTATTGAATGGGAGGGGGACCACTGTTAGATAATATATACGTAAAAGGAAATTTGAATAACGACTACAATTGAAATACAAGAACTAATATAACTATTATAATGAATATATTTTGGACATAAACTTAAAACATAATTAACGAAGATTTCCAAACCGAGGCCTGTGTGAAAACACAGTGTCCTTCTCACTCACCCTTCTGGTTTGTGCTCGAGGCTACTTGAACGTCTGCCTCCCAGGATACAATGGTACTAGCAATGAAGCTTTGCACCAAGCCTTTGCTAATCGAACTGAAACTTCTTAGAACTCGGAAAAGGAATGAGGAGAAGAATGTTTTTGGTGTGAAAATCAAAATGAAGGGAGCTCCTATTTATAGGAACGGAGGAGGGCAAAATCGGAACAAGAAAATTAATGGAGATTTCCGTTTCGGGAGTTACAACTCCTTAAATTCGGAGGTTACACAATTTTGAAAAAAAAAATTAAAAGCCTTAAGTTACAAATTTCAATGGGCCGAAAAAAATGCAAAACTGAGCCCGTCCGAAAGCCTTCAAATTGGGCTGCATTCGTGTTCGCAGGTCGCGGGCAAGCACAAGTCTTGAAGGTCCGTAGCAAATTTCGATCCATGATTTGCATCTCCTCCCCCTCCCCCCTGCGCGCGCAAGGGGAGAGACTTTTTGTAGCAAAGTAGTTACACTACTACATTGCAAAATCATATATAAACCTCAAGTTTTTCCATCCCACTTCCAATGTGGGATAAAACCAATTGCATTTATTTTCTTCCATTTCAAGAGGTGAACTTTGAGTGACAATTTCTCATTCATCCGAACTCTGATTTGGACATATGATATACCGTTTAATCTACTCACGGAGTAGAATATAATTCCGCAAAGACCCGACACTTTTCTCAAAGTGGGTTCCACTTAAATTATGTCCAAGTTACTCCATTAACTTACTACTTTTTCCAACAACCACAATTACAACTGCTCAAAGTAAGGGAGGTTGACCACTTTTTTCGGGCTGGCCCGAACTGTAATCTTACAAACTAAACAACTTATATAAGCGTGATTATTTATTGAATCCGGTCTTATTAGTCAAACCGAACGACCCCTTAGAAGACTACTTTTGAAAGAAACTCAAAGTTGTAGGACTATTTTTAAATATTGCCGAACTTAAACTATGCATAATATAATCAAAAAGAAAAAAATGCTTAAAATTGTCGTGAGGACAAAAGTGGAGGGAATATACAATAGAATAAACTATTATTACTCCAGTGCTCCCACCCAATAGTTTTGCAAATATAACGTATATAAAACAATTTATTCCGTTTGTCCCATTATTTTTACTTCATTAGCTATAGTATCTGATCAAACTTTTCAATCTTTTAAGTAATTTATGATGTTAAAATGTTTATATTTGTGGTGTATTAAACTCTTTAAATATTAATATATATGATGATATATGATATTATCCACTTATTATTAAAATATATTAATGAAATTATTTATTTTAATTTTTATAAATTTAGTCAAATGGGCTAACTACTGTACCAAATGATAAAGAAAATTGAGATGGAAGAAGTGTAATACTCCGTATAAAAATTGTGTGGCCGTAGATGCTCCTACCTATTTTGTTGGTGTGTACACGCAAGCCCCAAATAGAAAGAGAAAAAAATAATACAGGGAAAAATTGCAAATTTGATATTATATAATAGAACACTTCGTAATATTGACATCACTGAATATATAAATGTATATTTCGTACTATAATTTAACTAATCGTTGTCAAATAATTAACTGAAATGGATGAAGTCGACCACATTCAACGCACATGACTCTTTTCTCATCTTTTGGATTGAAAGTCATCATGTATTAACATGAAAATATGAGGAAAAACGTTATATAATTTTCCCTCCATAAGATAAAATAATGAGATAATTTTTCTTTCAAAAGTGAGGCCAATGTGATATTTGTTCCAAAAAAATGAGATAACATCCATATGCGGTATACGTGGCCAATTTCGTCTATTTTCGTCTAATTATTGTTATAGTTATATAAACATTACAACCAAACTTTAAATTGTGGCATTAAATGTGTATTTACGTATTTAGTGCTATCAAAATTATAAAATGTCCTATTGTATGGTACTAAATATGCTATTTCTGCAATAATAAAGACACCTCAAGAGTCAGAAGTGAGTTAAATAGCGTCTGCAACACAAAAACCCCAAAACGACATCACTTTGACCCTCTCTCTCTCAGATTCAATCAATCAAAAATTAGAATGGCCTCCTCGTTAATTTCACCACCCTCACATTAAAGCAACCTCCAACACACACACACAGAGTCCAGTCTCAAATCACTGTCCTGTTTTTCCTTTTTCTAGATTCTACTTCTGTCGATAATCACGAGGGAAACAATCCAATTTATACTAGTAAATGCTGAGGAGATACGCATTGGTATAGATACGTTGATATAAAAGTTTTTTTGTGTTTGAGTGGTGGCGCAGCGGCGGAGGGGATAAGTGACAATGGCGGCGTCATCGGCGGTTTGCTCGTGGCTGATGGCCGCATGCATGTACGAGAAGGAATCTTCCATTTCCATGTTGTCGTCTAAACCATCTTCTTCGCATGCATCTTCCGAATTTCTCTTTGGTTTCGGATCCAGGAATGTTAAGCTGCATCGCAGGAGCAGGAAACTACATACACCTGCCGCACATTTTGGTTAATTTTCCTCTATTTTAATTACTTAATTTGTTTTGTAATTATTGATGCCTGTGCTTGAGCAAAATTTGTAGTGTTTGATACGGTGTTTCGTGAAGCTCGTTGTCGTTTGTTTTGTTTTTAATTTGATTTGGGATTTTAATTAATTGGAGCAAATATTAATTCAATTATTAGGTTTCGAGAAATTAATGCTGTTAATTGGATACTTGATGATTTATTGCCGTTTATGACATAGTTAATGAGCTTTATTTGAATGGAGGGTAGTTCGGGTAGAGTTGCTATGTTTACCTATCCACACAGGTCATGCTCCACAAGTTTTTTTTTTCTTTTTTCTTTTAATGTATGAGTGTAATTGGGCATGGTATTGTGCCCCTGACATATTAAATTTTCCACCTACTTATAGTTTTTTTCTTGGGTGGGTGAGGTTGGATTCAGTTAGGTTTGTCAATCTATGTGGTTGTTTCTTTCCTTTTTTTCGAACTCTATGTGGTAAACTGTAATTTAATATTGCTGTGATTTTGATCTATTTTGTGGACCGCGGTTGATTAAGGTTTTACGAGGACATTACAATGATTGTTTATTGCTCACAAATCATAAAACGTTGGAATGGTTTTACTGGCAATTCTGTATATTGTTGATTGCTCTGATTGCCCATTTAAATTATAGGAGAGACAATGGCCATAGCTGTAAATCCAACCATGGAAGCTACACCCAAGAAGAAACCTTCAATGAAGCAAAGGCGAGTGGTTGTGACAGGCATGGGTGTGGAGACACCACTTGGTCACGATCCAGATACTTTCTACAATAACCTGCTTGAAGGAGTTAGTGGCATTAGTGAGATAGAGTCTTTTGATTGTTCCCAGTATCCTACAGTAAGTCTTGGTTGTGATCTTTTAATAGTTCAAGCCCAGTAGTTCTGATTTTGACTAAAAAAGGTTTCAATTGCAGAGAATTGCTGGTGAGATCAAGTCATTCTCGACAGATGGTTGGGTTGCACCCAAACTTTCCAAAAGAATGGACAAGTTCATGCTTTATATGCTGACAGCGGGTAAGAAAGCTTTGGCTGATGGTGGAATTACAGAAGATGTTATGGATGAAATAGATAAATCAAGATGTGGAGTGCTTATTGGCTCCGCTATGGGTGGAATGAAGGTAAGGTCAATTCTTCTCACACAAATATGAGAGAAAAAAGGGGATTGGGGTATATAATGCATATATATGCATGGACTAGAGTTGACTAGAAGTTCCACTCTTGATGTTACTTGGGGACTTTTTCATTTGTAGCCATAAATGTGATTATTTATCAGTTCTGCTGCTATTTGATTCTAATGTGTTACTGCATAGTAATGTTGGTGCAGAAACCATATAAGCACATTTTCCTTTTGATATTGTATAGTCTAATATATAAATTTTGTGATTCATTTTGATGAAAATGATAAAACATGAACTTCGATACGAGAAAATGGTGATTGAAATTTCTTTCTAGTAGTTATGGATCAAGGAATTTTCTGCTTGCCAATCAATAAAATCTAGAAATATGTAGCTATTTCTCTCTTAGTTGCTTTATCATGTGTATAGGTTTTCAATGATGCAATTGAAGCTTTGCGGGTCTCATATAGGAAGATGAATCCATTTTGTGTTCCTTTTGCAACTACTAACATGGGCTCTGCCATGCTCGCCATGGATCTGGTTAGATAAATTCCTTCTTATGAGCTGCTTGATTAAATTTTAACTAACTGATACATCATCCTGAACTTGATTTGCCCTCTTTTACAGGGATGGATGGGCCCAAACTACTCGATATCTACTGCTTGTGCAACAAGCAACTTCTGTATATTGAATGCTGCTAACCACATAATTAGAGGTGAAGCGGTAAGTCACCTGCCATCTCTTTTAAGTTTCAGATTTGATCTTCAATTCCATTTTATTTGAACCATCACATTTTGCAGGATATGATGCTTTGTGGTGGCTCAGATGCTGTAATCATACCGATTGGTAAACTGTCTTTATATTGCTTTTACTTACATGCACCAGTGTTCATCTTTCAAGTCATAAACTTTGTTGCAGGATTGGGGGGCTTTGTCGCGTGCAGAGCACTGTCACAGAGGAACACCGAACCTACTAAAGCTTCACGTCCATGGGACAGTGTAATGTTCTGTGTTATTTCTTTTGCAAGAATTTAATAAAAGAGTTGTGTGTAAATCAGCATGCTATGTCATATATCTCATTTCTTAATATCATAAATATTTCCATGTTTCTTCTCAGTGTTTTAGTTATAGATTAGGACCTAGAGTACAAAGTGAAAATCTCAATTATTTGTTCTTATATTCACCTATTTGGCATGAAATGCTTACGAACTCTCTTAAGTAATCACTGAAAATTATTTAACTTACCAATCAACAGTAAATCTTAGTAACAAACTATAGACTGGTAAATTCTTGTGCTAGCAATGTGATTTCTAACTAGTACCTTGTATGTCCATATGATAGCATTTATATCTTCCCCAATAACTTAACATCATGTTTTTTTGTTCATTATTCACGATCTGAGTTCGGGGTTTTTGTCTCTGGGCAATTTAGATTTTATTTACAGAAACATAGTGTGTAGTTTTATACTTCTAGCGCTGCAAAATAAACTAGTTAATTCCCTACAATTTGTTGATTTCACGTTTCATTTATCTAGAACTTACATTCTGATCTTTGACAGAATCGTGATGGATTTGTTATGGGAGAAGGGGCTGGCGTATTGCTTCTGGAAGAACTTGAACATGCTAAGGTATCCCAAAACTCTAGTTGGTTTAAGTTGTTAAACCGTTTGCTAATTTTTTCTTGAAAATATTCTTTCCAATCATTTGCGGATGAGCAGAAAAGAGGTGCAACTATTTATGCTGAGTTTCTTGGTGGAAGCTTCACATCTGATGCTTATCACATGACAGAGCCTCATCCAGAAGGTATATCCCTTGTTTTTCATAGCTTAGAACTAGCCAGTAAGTCAAGATCCTTACAGTGCGGGCAGTAGGATTGCATTTTCATTTAATGAGTAAGAGAAAAGAGGTGGAATGTCAAGTCTCAGTATTTGACCAGTATCAAATTAAAGTTGTGAAGCTAGCGAAGATGGTGTTTAGATCTAAAGTGCAAATGGTCTCTCCCTAATTCACCCAACCTGAACTAAGATGGTGATCCTTCTTCACTTTGACAAAAGAAAAACAAAAAGGTTAAGATCATGCTCTCTCAGTCGAATGATTTTTAGTATCATGTGACTATATTAACTTTCCAATTAAGTGAAAAATCCTTATTTCTGGAATTGACTCACTGGATTAATATGTTAGCGGTGGATAGATCATCCCCGGAAGGACTGGATTAGGTAAATGATATTTAGGATAGTCCTGGAGTTAGTATACAATCAGCTCGACAAGCCATATATCATTATTCAATTAGCACTAGGCTGGACATTGAAGTTTTCTTTTCAATCAATCTGAACAACACAAATCAGTAAGAATTTTGACATATTTTTATAGAGAAGTGAACTGTTCTAAGGTGGTGCTAAATTGTTATAACTTCTCTTATTTAATAAAACCTGTGTTTAATAACCTTTAAATTCATCTGTTGAACTATTTCATTTGAAGTATCTAGTTTATGTTGCATGTGTTCATATGTGTATGTAAATTTGTGATTTCTGAATTTGGATACTTGTGAAGTTATTTTTCGGTCCTTGGGTCACTTTTCCTAGAACATCAGAGCATTGACGTGTGACGGGATCAATTTATGGCTCAATAACGGTTTAGTTTTAACTTTTAACATTTGCTTATGCTGTAGTTTCGCATAGTTTGCTTTGTAGCAGTGTATTATAAGCTCAGTGTTATGCATTTTTCCCATCAAAATGAACAAATAGGTTATCACTTATCAAGAATGAAAATTTCGCAAGTTGCTGCAACAGTCCTGGCATGTGCTGGTGCTATATTTTCATTTTATTTATGCTATTGTCACTGAAAACATTTCTCATTCAGGAATGATGCTCCCTATGATTTTTATGCATTCTGAATGTTTCGTGTTGATTCTAATTTGTCTCTCTTCTTGGTTTACAATCTTCTGGATATCTAGCTGTTTCAACCATGTTTATGCTATTGGCAAACCCCACTAAATCAGGCCTCTGTTTATCTTAATTTTCTACTGCAATATAATTTTGACTCTTTGACCATATCTACAAGCAGGAACAGGTGTTATTCTGTGCATAGAGAAGGCTCTGGCCCAATCAGGAGTCTCGAAGGAAGATGTGAATTATATCAATGCACATGCAACATCTACTCCAGCTGGTGATCTCAAGGAGTATCAAGCTCTTATTAATTGTTTTGGGCAGAATCCAGGGGTATAAAATGAACACATTTTTTTTCATGTCGTATTTATTATAGTTTTTATTACATCATATTTCTTATAATTTATATGGAAAGGTTTTGGCTTAATTTGTGGCTAAGTCTGCGTTTTTTATATCATTGCAGTTAAGAGTGAACTCCACAAAATCCATGATTGGGCATTTACTTGGAGCAGCTGGTGCTGTGGAGGCTGTTGCAACTGTCCAGGTGCTCAGCATATATGATTAGTTGCAGAGCTGCTTTTAAAATTACAGCACATTATTTTCTTAGTCATTGTGTAATAATCCTCTTTATGATCTCCACAAAGAATATACATAAAAATGCAAAAGATCCAAGCGGTTATGGGTGCCTGTGGTCTAGGGGGTTATTTTTTAACATTCTTTCCTTTTCCTTTTTAGTTTTCTTTTTGGGTCATTTTGTAATTTCCAGGTAAGGGTGGAGAGTGGGATTTAGTAATGTTGAATGCAAAATTCCAATAAGGCATAATATGTTCACTAATTGCAAATTGATGCTCTGGAATTTTCATTATTAAGGATGTGTATCTTAACGTGATTAGCTAATTGATTGTTCGTAATTACATTAACTTGGAACAATAATCAATTGTTGAAGTGGACCCCTTCTTGTTGTAGGCTATTCGGACGGGCTGGGTTCATCCAAATATCAATCTCGAGGATCCAGATGATGGCGTGGTATGTCTTCCCTCCAATATTTCTCAGTAATTTCACCTGCAAAGAGTGTTTTATGGCATTGTTATCATTTGTCAGTCGTCACATATTTTCAAGAAAAAAAATGTTGCCTCGGTCATTTTTATTGCAGCTGAACATGGTAGAAGTAGCTAAGAACCTTCATATTTGGGGCATCTGGAAAAATCAACTATTTTTGTCATTAAATGCATAGAATTTGACTGGTGAAAACATGCATGAATTGTAGTGTTAAAACTGTCTCCATATTTTTTGGAGGACTTTTGACTTTCAATAGGGGAGTGACCTAAAGTATGCACTTGTTTTAGCTATTCAGGCACATTATTTTTTACTACATAAACTTGCAAAGCATTTATTTATGACCAAGAATGCAATTTTTCTAGTAAAGTCAGTTCATTTTCATATTTCATAAAGTTGTATAGCATTTATTGATGACTGCTACACATGATCCAGGATACAAATTTTCTTGTCGGACCAACAAAAGAAAGACTAGACATTAAGGTGGCATTGTCGAATTCATTTGGGTTTGGTGGTCACAACTCATCAATTTTGTTTGCCCCATACCAATAGCTGTTGCCACAACTCATTCAGGTATGTAATTGAAGAAAAGCTTCATTACAGTACAGGGTTTAAGGGAATTGCAGTTAATTGTTGTATTTGTGTTCTTACATAATTAAATGGAGCCAATGCCAATTTACCCCGATGTGAAATGCATAATGTTCAATTTACCTCCCTGTGATTTGAAAAAGAGCACTTTACACCCTGTGAAAATTTTAAAGAAGCAATTTACATCCTTCAGCTGGAGAGTGTAACTCACATGCCGAAATCGAAAGTGGGAATGAAAATTGTTTTTGTAACATAGGGGGTAAATTGTCACATTTATCATAACACAGGAGGGTAAATTGCCACATTATCATAACATACAGGGGATTGACGTGTTTTTTTTTTTCTTTTTCAAATCACGTGAAGTAAATTGAATATTATGGAATATCATAGGGGGATAAATTGCCATTAACTTTAATTAAATAGCTTTGCAGATAGCATTCTTATTGGTCATGGCCACAAGCAAAAAGTACCCTTCAAATTGAATGACAATGGGAAATTGTTGATCATCCAGATTGTTGTTGTGATGCTCGATAATATGATTACGATCTCTTTGTAACTAATCTTTGCTTTTAGATCCAAATTAGCTGCTTTTAATGTAAGAGTAGGACAATTATTCTCGGTCTGTATTGTTAAATTTTGATTTTAGACTAATTCTCTGACGTAATTGAATTAAATGGATTCGTATTTCTAACGTTTATAATTCTACTTGGGGTTTTTTGCAAGTTAACTCCCTGTGATATGTCTAATGGACAATTTATCTCCCTGTGAAATAAAAATAGGCTATTTAACTCCCTGTGAAATGAAATAATGAGCAATTTACCTCCTTGTGATATAAAAATAGGCAATTTACCTCCCTATGAAATGAATAATAAGCAATTTAACTCCTTGTGATATGAATTAATGAACAATTTAGAGGGAGACAATGTGCTTCTTTTATAAAAACACAGGGAGGTATTTTGCCATTTTTCTTATCACAGGGAGTTAAATTGCCTATTTAGAATACCACAGGGAGGTATTTTGCCATTTTATTTATCACAAGGAGTTAAATTGCTTATTTAAAATAACACAGAGAGTTAATTTACTATTCACTCTTCTACTTGTGACAGGGTTGATTAAACATTTATGGGAATCCATAACATGATATGATTAGCTTGTCATCGAGATGTGTTTTGTAAGAGTTATAAGTTCGACAAACAAGACATCAGACTCATCGTGGTGATGATGATTGATATTGCTACAAGAAAAATTAAAAAATTTCACCTTCAACTGGGATTATATTGATAAATCAGCCAATATAATTTGAGAGCAAATATGTATTGATTTTCATCTGGTTTGGCGAAACTCGGTCAAATCCATTGCAAATGAAGTTTTGGCATAGGTTTTGAGAAACATAGCTTTCAAATTATAAATTCTAGTCTAATAGTCTAATGTCATCTCAAATGTAAATTTCATCCCTCCCCTTTTCCAACTCAATTATTTTCCCCACTCCTACTTATTAATAATAATAATAATATGCAAAAATCTTGTTTAATAATAACAAAATAATAGCGCTTACATAATAATAATAATAATATGCAAAAATATTGTTTAATAATAATAATAATAGCGCTTAGATAATAATAATAATAATAATAATAATAGGTTTAATTTAATTTTTAAAAATAGAACATTAATTTAAGAATATGGAATTTTAATAAATAAAAATGTAACTTTAAAAACTTATAAACTTTAATATAAGAACATAATTTTATTATTGTGTGTAATTTAATAACATTGTAAGAAATTTCAAATATCATTTGTTTTAACTTAGAAATCAATAATTTTTCTATGAGGGAATTAATTAATTATTATTATTGTTATTATTATTATTATTATTATTATTATTATTAAGTGAGAGTGGGGAAATATTTGATTGTAATTAAATGGAATGTGAAGATTGATACATTGAAGATAAATATGTTAAGGGGAAGAAAAGGAAAGGGGAAAAGGTGGTGGATATATTGGAGGTGGCCTAATGGTAAATTTCAAACATATAAAAGACATTGATTTAACATGTATAACTTAACTTTTTCTTCATTAAAACATTGATTCGGCATCTACATCATATTTTTCTTCTTCAAGCTCTAACACTCAAACTCAATCCAAATCATGTCTATCACCTTTTTAAAATTATATAACCCAACCTCCAACCCAATCAAATTGATGTTTAAGATGTTTCAATATAACCATTCAAACCATAATTTTAAACCAAAATAAATCCATATAGCCCCAGAGGGTCCTGCTAAATCTTCACGGAACACTTAATGACTAGGTATAAATCTAAGTTATCATATTCAATTATTAACAATCAAATTATTCGAAAGCAGTCACAATTCTCCAATAAATCTCTCAATTAATTTCATTAATAGCATCAAGTCATCTATCTTGAGGATGATTTTAAGTATCTCTAATTAGATTTTCTTTTAGAAAGAAATTGATACATCCTAAATTTTGTTTTCTTGCTCAATATATCTTTTTTTTTTCCTTTAAGGTATATCCAAAGCCAATCTAAATGATGCTTCAAAGTTTCACTATAATAATTCAAACCATTTTTTTAAAACCAAAATCGAGCCAAAATCAATCCGTATAGCACCCGAGGGTCCTTTTAAATCTTCACACAACACTTGAGTCATTAAGTATTAGGTCTAATTCTAAGTCATCATATTCAATTATCATCAATCAAATTGTTAGCCATGGACTGGTCACGCAACACTTGAGTCATTAAGTATTAGGTATTGATGAGCCGACTCTTGGTGTGGCCCATAAAGCCTCACTGTTAGCCATGGACTGGTCACGCAATCTGTCCAAACCTCCACTGTCAAAGGAAGGACCCCAGGTGAGCTTTGGAAAAAATCGAATAGCGGATGGTTCAAATTAAATACTGATGGTGTTAGGCATGATGCTCTTAAAGCATGTATTTGACATTCTTTAAATGAAATAAATAAATAAATTTGAAATTAATTTTTCATATAATCATTTCGATTATGCATTTAATGCTTAATATAAACATCAGAAAATTCCAAGTCTATTAAAGAGACTATGACTTAAGTATATATATTATACTGGAGGATTTAAGCTATAGCTAATAGACTAAAAAGTCCGTAGTGAGTTAAAGTTGGGATCTTTAACTAAACACTACTAGTACGGTCCACGAAACATTTACAATGTAGTAATTTTGATCCGAATTACTGATGTAGAGACATCGAAGGTGGAGGTACTTTGTGTAATTCGATTACATAGGACTGGACCAGACATGATCTAGAATCATAAATAAGATACCGTTGATATTATGGTTCTAGAACATGTCAACTGATGATCATATGCGAATCGATCTAAATCCTGAGTAGGCATAAACTCCTGTTTATGTTAACGAGTTCTTTTGACTCATATGTAATGGCCCGTAACCATGTCGAGCCTAAAACTTATGTCTTGAAGATCCGTTGAGATAAATGGCTGGGAATGTGTTTTACAGATATGGAATCCAACCCTTCTTGCGAGAAGCTGGAATATTGATTCCCTTAAGTGTTAGTTCTGGAACTGAACAGTAGAGCGCTCTGATTTATGAATAAGTTCATAAATCAAACTGTTTACTAGTGAACTAATGGAACTTAAGGATAAAAAAGTAATTAGAGGGGCAAAACGGTAATTACGCCTAGCTCTAATTACGAATCAATTATTGGAGGATCAAATTGCATGTAGTGATTATATCAATGGACTATCTTGATCTTTTGAGTAAAATATATTGTAATGACAAGAGTGCAATTCCAAGTCATTAGTGGAGTCACTTGGAATTAATAGATCGAATTAATTATATTAAAGAGTTTGATAAATTATTCGATTTATTGGAGCTTGAAGTTACATGTCCATAGGTCCTCAACCACGGCTCCTGTTAATCTACATTTGAACTTAAGAAATTAGAACGAATTCATTCACGTTGCATTTTGGAAATAGTTTTCCAAAATAGAAACTCCGAACTAATTAGATGATATTTAATTAACTAATTTAGAATTAGTTAATTAGAAAAAATCATGATTAGTTACATTAGATTTAATTATTGAATTGAATCTAATGGAAATTGAATACTAGATTCAAGAAAAAGGAAACATTGGCATTAATGAAATTTCTAATTGTAGAAATTCATTATTTACTATGTAAATATATATGATATATTTATATAATAAATAAAAGGAAAAATTATATATTTTTATATGTAATTTTCGAAATTATATATATAAATATATTTATGTATGTTTTAATTACTTACAAGAGTTGTATTTAATTAATTTACAAGAGTTGTATTTAATTAATAACTCTCTTAAGGTAAGAGAAAGAAGAGTTCTTTTCCTAGTAGGAAACTTTGAGTGAGTTATGGTAGGAGTTTAACTCCTCCCATATCTATAAATATACATATGAGATATAGATCTTAGAAAAGATAATTATTGATTTATGAAATCATTAAGATTACACTCAAAAGAAGAAAAAGTTCTTCAACCCTAAAACATACAAAAGCCACCTCGTGTTTTGATCTCTACAACGTTAATGAAAAGTTCGATTATCTTAAGTTGGTGCCCACACACCTAGTAGAAGGAGAACGTGGTTGATATCAATGGTGAAAAAGATCAAAGACGTTTGTTCATCAAACTCAAGAAAAGCATGAAGCCAAAAGTTCAACCAAAAGAACGAAGGACGGGAAACTTTCTGTAAGTTTTCTATTTCTTTCTTATGCATAATTAAAATAATTATCGTTTATGGGATCCTCGTTTTTATGTTAGTTATTTTTGAAATATACTGGGAACATAAATCCCACCAAATTCCGCAATTGGGTCGAATTAGTTCGATCATGTTTACTCGTTGGGTCGAATAGTTCGGATCCGATTGGGTAAAACACCAACAATTGGTATCAGAGCGGTCCATAACGATTTTATTTTAATTGATTGTGGGTATATGCATGTTTAAATTGTTTAAATTATGAATGGATGAATGTTTTTTAATTAAGGGTCGAATTTGGTGTTTTTGAGTTAGGGTTTTATTATTGTTATTTAAACTCCTAGATCTATTGTACGCCAAAATCGTTGGCATAGGATTTTTGTAATAATTAGATTATTCTAAAAATCTGATACCTGAAGAAGACTACGCAAAACAGAAAGATGAAGATTGTTTAGTTGAGAAGAAAGTTGAAACTTTGGGCTTTTCTTTCTGCTCCTACTTTTACACGGACAATGTAAAATTAACTAAAAGGAAAAGGAAAGGTTGCATCTTTGTTTCATTTGTGCACGGCAAAGACTAGGCCAATCTTTGATTTGTTTCTTGGAAGTTGCGCCGAAACAAAAGTTCCCTAAATATTACAATTTTGGTTGAAGTTTCGTGTTCCAGCCAACATGATTAAAGGCTTTAAATCATTTGTTGCCGTGAATTATAGTTGGTTGCCTGCCCAGGTCATGGATAAATTAAAAGTTAATTTATTTTATAAAATAAATTTGGGCTTTATTTATTTTGGCTTAAAATAAATTTGGGCTTTATTTATTTTGGCTTAATATCACAATTTTGAATTGTGGGTTTTGAGTTAAGTTCAGAACTTAATCAAAATTATTTGATTCGAGTCATTATCACAATTTTGAATTGTGGGTCTTCAACTTAACCAAAATTATTTGATTTGGACCATTAGCACAATTTTGAATTGTGGGTCTTAGAATTAAGTTTAGAACTTAATCAAAATCGTTTGGGCTTGATCGACTTTGCAATATGGGCTTGATGAAGAAGATTACAAGAATGAACTTGAAGATGAAGATCTGTAAAGGAAGCTATTTTTGTAATAATTAGGTCCGTTTATTATTTTCTTCTGGGTTGTAATTTTTTCTCATGGGTTGTAATTTTAGAAATACCCAAAAACACCCGACCTGCCATTTTTTATTTATGCTTATGTTATGATTGACAACATGTTCATGCATATTATATGTCATTCATGATACCCACAATCACTTTATTATGTTCATGCATCTCATATAGATTTATATTTGATTTATGTATGTTATGATGTATGCTCTTATATTTGTTTTATGAAAACAAATTTATTTAAATAATGAATTAGTTTAATTGTTAAACTTATGAGCATTATTTAAAATTAGTTGATTCTTGAGTTTGGTAAAAATTAATAAGGGTTCACCTAAAAGTTAGCCCAATTAGAATGTCTAAAAGAACCGAAGTCCAATTTGATTGGATAATTATTAATTTTAGGTCTCATCTCAACTTAGATAGTCTAAGATCACCTAATGTCCAATTAGATTGGAAGATAATCTACATAATAAATTAGACCCAATTAGATTGGATTTTAATCCTAAATTAGCTTAGAGATTAAAAATCTAGTAATGTTGATGTAGATTATTAAAACGTAAATATTTATTTAGATAAAACACATGTTTTAAAATTATTGAGTGGGAGAAGGATATATGTCGATATATCCTACGGTCTCTATTGTTAGTTTAATAAAGTGAGATTTAGGTAGCGCCTCGCGGTGCCTAGATTGCATCCTCCCTACGGAAGGTGTCTTACCTATATCAATAACAAGATTAAACTTCCTTGAGATATGATTTATTGATGTATTTTAGCTTGATCTACCCTACGGTGACAAGTCTAAGTTAAGTCATAAAATCTGAAACAATAGGTTGCACTCATAATCATGTATTTAAGTTAGTTGAATACATGTTGACCAAATAATGCGGTAATTAATAGTGAAAGATGAATATGAGATATTTTAGTTCACTTATTAATTTGAGACTGTCTCGAACTTAATTTAGTATTAATATGATCGACCCTACGGCAGCATATTAGTAGCTAAATTATTTTATCGCGGATTAGTAAATTGCTTTATGTGTTTTTCTTAAGAGTTGCATTCACGCATCACGTTTACTATTCCGAAATATGATGTTTATTATGAATGTATGATCGAATTTCAATTTATTTATTTATTCAACAATTATGTCTATTACAAACTTATTTGTCGGTTTACTCTCGAACGAAAAACTAACTTGGGAACGTAACTACGTTAATTGAAAATCCAATATTAGCATACGAATTATTTGTGAGAATCAAGAGTTCGTTCTCACAAAGGATTGTCCTCTAGAACCTCTCGCTGGTGCTTCTCGTACCTTACGAGATAAATTTGATAGTTGGTTCCGAACCAACAACAAGGTGCGTTGCTACATGATTGCTTCCGTGAACGTTGTTCTTAAGAAGAAACATTAGTACATGGAGAACTCATACGAGTTATGAAAATCTTTACAAGTCATGTTTAGCAAACCTTCTGAACAAAGTCGAATCGTCTCGTAGATTCATGAAGGCTAAGTCTAAGAAGGACACTTTGGTAAGAGATTATGTACTTGACATGATCAAAATTGTGCACAAGGCGACAATACAAGAGGCCACCATTAAATAGATGACTCAAATTAGTATAATTATTGGGTCACTCATGCCAGACTTTTCTGCTTTCACATCCAACTATATTAAGAATAAGTTGGTTTATAGCATGACTAAATTGCTAAAACGAATTGCAGACTTTTGAAGCCATATTTAAACATAAGGCTAAAAAGTATGAGGCAAACGTTGTCAAGCAAAGTTCGTCTTCCTCTACTGTTAAGAACAAAAGGAGGAAGAGGGCGAAAGGTGGGTCTGAGTCAAGAAATAAGGAAGCTATGAGCATCCTAGGGCAAGTGAAATAAGAACAACTCCATGAACAAAATCCATAAGAGAAAATGGTTTCATTATGGAGTTCATGGGCATAGAAAGAGAAACTATAAAAGGTATCTCTGCGATAAGAAGATCAAAACGAAAAGGTAAATTTGATTTACTGGTTTTTGGAAACTTATTAGTGGAAAATGATTTGTCATTCTGAATATTTAAATCAGAGACCACTAATCTCATTTGTTCTTCTTTAGATGTTTGGTTCTTCAAAGGGACTTGCCAAATGGAATGTCACAATGAATGTTGGAAAATGGAGGATCATTTTTCGTAAAGACCATATGAACAGTCCACTTAGAATTTAGGAATAGATTCATTGTTTTGAACAATGTATAATTTATTCCTAAACTTTTCTAGAAATTTGATTTCTCAATTATGATTGCATGAATAAGATTGTTATTTTACTTTTTCTGATAATAAGATTGTTATTTCAGAAAATGGTTATGATGCAAACATAGAACATGGACTGTAAATGTCATAAATGATCGATAAATAATTTATGAATTATTTTAGGTAGCAAATTATTGATCAATCATGCGTTCTAAAACTTCTAAGAGTGATAACACATATCTTTGGCATCTAAGGTTAGTTCATACTAACCTGGATAGGATAAACATGCTAGTAAATGAATGTCCTTTGAGAGAGTTGAAAGTCAACACTCTTCATGTTTACCCTAAAGTAAAAGAAATCTGAATCTTCTGGAAAGATTAAAGAATTCCTAGAGATGTTGAAAAACATTTAGGTAAATCACTCAAAACTCTTTGATAAGATCAAGGAAGAGAAAACTTGGATTACGAAGCATGAAATTCAATCCAACTCACAGCACCTGAAACTCTACAATAGAAGTTTCTTAGAAATTGTTAGATCAATAATGAACTATACTCCTCATTACCAATATCTTTTTTGTGATAGGCACTAGAAACCGCAATCTACATTTGGATGTAGCAACAAACAAGTCAATCCATAAGACTCCCATAGAGTTGTGGAATGGTTGTAAAGTTAGTTTACAATACTTTCACTTATGTGAGTGTTTGGCACACGTGTTGAAAGGAATGACTGAAAAGTTGAAACTGTGGTCTAAAGTGTGTCTATTTCTAGTCAATCTATTCGAAACTGGAGGAGGTTTCGTAGCACTCAAGATAAAAGATGATTCGTATCGACGAATAGTACTTTTATTGAGGAAAGCTAGATAACGAACTTTAAACCTCATAGTTAAATAATATTGGATGAAATTTAAGCTGATGAGATCGGCATACCTCAGTTAACTACTGATAAATTACCTCAATAAAAGACCACAATTCCTGATTAGAACATCTTGGTACCTCGTCGTAGTGGGAGGGTAGTTAGATTACTCACCTTATACGAGCATGATGAGAAGTACCTCTAGTAGTGTACGACACAAATCAAGATGATTCATTGTCATACAAGCATGCAATGGAAGATTCTAATAAGAAAAAATGGCAAGGTGCGATGAATCCTATAACATCTAGAAAATTTATAGATCCACATGATGAGATCAAATATATTTGATATAATTGGATCTATAAGAATAAGAGAGGTATGAACAAGAAAGTATAGACTTTCAATAGGTTAAGCTAATAGCAAAGTGGTTATACTTGAAAAGAGGGAGTTGACTATGAAGAAACTTTCTCACATGTTGCTAAGCTTAGTTCCATACACATCCTCTTATCCATCACATCCAACATTTATTATATGATATGAAAATTGGATGTCAAGACAGCTTTTTTGAATAGCTATCTTAAGGAGAGCATTCATAAGATGCAACCAGAAGGGTTCGTTTATCAAGGCCAAGAACAGAAAGTCTGTTAGCTGCAAAAGTCCATTTGTAGACTTAAGCAAGCATGTAAGTCCTGAAATCTAAGGTTTGATGAAACAATCAAAGCCCATTGATTTGAGGAAAACAATTGATAAATCTTGTGTATACAAGTATATCAAAGAAAAGAATGTGGTTTTCTTAGTAGTTTATATTGATGATGTCTATCTCATTGGGAATGACATAGGATATCATTTGTCGTTAAAAACGATGAGTTCGAGCGAAACGTATTCTCAAATATCCTAGGAAGAGCAATGTAATATATGCTCGTGTATTTAGGTGGAGACCTGAACCTTGAAGGATAATTGATTTTGACTCTTAGTCAAAGAAAGTCGAAAGTCGACATCTTGATGGTATAGTTGTTATTTGAAACAACTCTTTACTATATGACCATATAAACTGAATAGCAGCTTGTGAAGCAGCTAAAAGGCAATTACCAAATCGTGCCTTCAAAATCGTTTGAAGCACATGGGGCGAATGGGTTTGAGAGACATATCTCACATGCTTTAGAGCAAGTGGGAGATTGTTAGGCATGATGCTCTTAAAGCATGTATTTGACATTCTTTAAATGAAATAAATAAATAAATTTGAAATTAATTTTTCATATAATCATTTCGATTATGCATTTAATGCTTAATATAAACATCAGAAAATTCCAAGTCTATTAAAGAGACTATGACTTAAGTATATATATTATACTGGAGGATTTAAGCTATAGCTAATAGACTAAAAAGTCCGTAGTGAGTTAAAGTTGGGATCTTTAACTAAACACTACTAGTACAGTCCACGAAACATTTACAATGTAGTAATTTTGATCCGAATTACTGATGTAGAGACATCGAAGGTGGAGGTACTTTGTGTAATTCGATTACATAGGACTGGACCAGACATGATCTAGAATCATAAATAAGATACCGTTGATATTATGGTTCTAGAACATGTCAACTGATGATCATATGCGAATCGATCTAAATCCTGAGTAGGCATAAACTCCTGTTTATGTTAACGAGTTCTTTTGACTCATATGTAATGGCCCGTAACCATGTCGAGCCTAAAACTTATGTCTTGAAGATCCGTTGAGATAAATGGCTAGGAATGTGTTTTACAGATATGGAATCCAACCCTTCTTGCGAGAAGCTGGAATATTGATTCCCTTAAGTGTTAGTTCTGGAACTGAACAGTAGAGCGCTCTGATTTATGAATAAGTTCATAAATCAAACTGTTTACTAGTGAACTAATGGAACTTAAGGATAAAGAAGTAATTAGAGGGGCAAAACGGTAATTACGCCTAGCTCTAATTACAAATCAATTATTGGAGGATCAAATTGCATGTAGTGATTATATCAATGGACTATCTTGATCTTTTGAGTAAAATATATTGTAATGACAAGAGTGCAATTCCAAGTCATTAGTGGAGTCACTTGGAATTAATAGATCGAATTAATTATATTAAAGAGTTTGATAAATTATTCGATTTATTGGAGCTTGAAGTTACATGTCCATAGGTCCTCAACCACGGCTCCTGTTAATCTACATTTGAACTTAAGAAATTAGAACGAATTCATTCACGTTGCATTTTGGAAATAGTTTTCCAAAATAGAAACTCCGAACTAATTAGATGATATTTAATTAACTAATTTAGAATTAGTTAATTAGAAAAAATCATGATTAGTTACATTAGATTTAATTATTGAATTGAATCTAATGGAAATTGAATACTAGATTCAAGAAAAAGGAAACATTGGCATTAATGAAATTTCTAATTGTAGAAATTCATTATTTACTATGTAAATATATATGATATATTTATATAATAAATAAAAGGAAAAATTATATATTTTTATATGTAATTTTCGAAATTATATATATAAATATATTTATGTATGTTTTAATTACTTACAAGAGTTGTATTTAATTAATTTACAAGAGTTGTATTTAATTAATAACTCTCTTAAGGTAAGAGAAAGAAGAGTTCTTTTCCTAGTAGGAAACTTTGAGTGAGTTATGGTAGGAGTTTAACTCCTCCCATATCTATAAATATACATATGAGATATAGATCTTAGAAAAGATAATTATTGATTTATGAAATCATTAAGATTACACTCAAAAGAAGAAAAAGTTCTTCAACCCTAAAACATACAAAAGCCACCTCGTGTTTTGATCTCTACAACGTTAATGAAAAGTTCGATTATCTTAAGTTGGTGCCCACACACCTAGTAGAAGGAGAACGTGGTTGATATCAATGGTGAAAAAGATCAAAGACGTTTGTTCATCAAACTCAAGAAAAGCATGAAGCCAAAAGTTCAACCAAAAGAACGAAGGACGGGAAACTTTCTGTAAGTTTTCTATTTCTTTCTTATGCATAATTAAAATAATTATCGTTTATGGGATCCTCGTTTTTATGTTAGTTATTTTTGAAATATACTGGGAACATAAATCCCACCAAATTCCGCAATTGGGTCGAATTAGTTCGATCATGTTTACTCGTTGGGTCGAATAGTTCGGATCCGATTGGGTAAAACACCAACAGATGGAAGCTATTTATCGACCTCCAACAATGCGGCTGCCGGAGGTCTGGTTAGAAATGATGTTGGAGTTTTTTGCTTTGGTTTTAGTATCAATCTGGGAAGAACTCCATTGTCATGGCTGAATTATTGGGGCTTCGTGAAGGTTTAAAGTTAGCTTGGGAAAGGAGGATTCCTAAACTCAAAATTGAAACGGATTCTGAGCAGATAGTTCAATTAATCAAAACTGTCGACAGCATGGTCCATCCTCTCGGAATTTTTATTCAAGAGTGCAGGGATTTTCTTCACAAACCTTGGGAGGTACAATTTCGACACATTAAAAGGGAAGGTGACACTTGTGCAGATGTTATTCCAAGAAGGGTCACAATTTTGGAGCAGATACCAAGATCTGGGAGTTGGTTCCAGACTTCATGGAAGCTGCTTATGATTCCACATAAATTGAAAACAATTTTTGGTTCAATATATCTTTTTTTTTTTTTTCTCTTTTTTTCTTTGAGATACTCAATAGCTGGTCAAAAGAAAAAAAAAAGATATTCAATATAGCCTTGTATTAGGCTCTTTTTCCTACCAAAAAAAAAAAAAATCAATCAAATTGTTCGGGAGCAGTCACAAAATATAGTCTATATCTAGATCAAAAAATTAAATATAATAAAGAATGATTCCACATAAATTGAAAACAATTTTTGGTTCCATATATCTTTTTTTTTTTCTCTTTTTTTCTTTGAGATACTCAATAGCTGGTCAAAAGAAAAAAAAGATATTCAATATATCTTGTTATTGCTGAAAAAAATGAGAAAACGAATTAAATATAAATGTCTGAGCCCGGGTTCGAACCGGGGACCTCTAGTGTGTGAGACTAGCGTGATAACCAACTACACCACCCAGACGTTGTTGACATAATCTGTCATGTATAATTTATTAATGATTAAATTAAGAAAATTATTGTCCAAGCCTAATTTGGCCAAACCCATCCAATCACCAAATAAGTGTTTTATGATTGGTCACTCTCCTAAGAGTTACATCCAATCCCAAACAAGTGTATTACACTTGCCTTGTAATTACTTTGACTACGGTCAACCCCGATGTGGGTAAGAATTTCCTATTAAATTACACAATATAAATCACATTCCTTGCCGTATTAATTTAGGACATTTATATTCTTCAATTTTGTTAAACCAGAAGTAAACGTATTTATCATATTATTTTATAATAACTTCAATCACGTAGATGTTAAAATAATTTATAATTTTAAATCAAATCGATCTCAGCAAACCATGCAGTTCTTGTCCAGCTGTTTGGTCCGTTCAGTTTAAAACAAGCACCCACAAAATTGTTTACTTTTCTGGTCAGTTTATATTTTTTGTTTGGTCCGTTCAGTGTAAAAGAAGCACCCACAAAATTGTTTACTTTTCTGTTCAGTTTATGTTTTTCTTTTTTCCGCGAGAAACGATCATTATATCAAAAGAATTATACAAAAAATTCATACTAATAAGAGTTGAATTCATGATCTCTTAATCTTTGATTCTTAACATTACCAATATACTATGACCTTGTGAGCTTTCAATTTATACTAACCCAACTCAATTGTGTTGATATTGGGCTCATCTTGTTTGCAAACTCTCTCGAGGGGATTTAATTGGATATGATTTCAATAGGGTTGTTAATGGAGCAGATTTCAATTCGATTTAGATTCGAATTCGGTCCGATTTATTTGAATTTTAATTCGATTGGAGATTCGGTGGATCTGATCAAACTATAAAAATCCGTAATCCGAAACACGTAGAACGAATATAGATTTATGTCAATTTGATTCGTTAAAAATCCGTATCCAACAATAATAAAAAAATTGTATATATATAATGTTTTAAAAATATAAGTAACATTAATAATATTTTACAATTAATTTAAGAAGAAGTCGTTAATAACTCGTTCATAAATTTATTTTTATGCACATTTTCATCTAAATATGAATATTAGTAAAAAAAGATTGAAAATATGAGCTAAACTAAATAAAACTATAAAATTAACAAACTTGTTTTAGGAAAAAATACTTGTAGAATTTTTAAAAGTGAAGTTATTGGATCCGAAAAATATATGATATTCGATCGAGTTCGACCAAGATCCACCAGAGGCAAAATATTTGAATCCGATTTTGATTCGAATATGAATTGAGTCTGATCAGATCCGAATCCGATCCATTGACATCCCTAATTTCAAATAGACTTGCATCTTTAGCCCAATCATGAATTTGTTAACTAAGGTGTCAGTATAAATATTAAGTGCAATGTGACTTGTGAGGGTATGCATGTTGGGATTCAGTAAGATAAACAGCCCTTCAGGCAGCGAAATTTAAATTTTTTTAAGGACCTCTTAGATGAATCTTGCCAGGATACAATATGGATGTATATTTTTTTTTTTTTGATCTACTCAATATGGATGTATATATATGAATATAAATAACGAAGATAAAACTTTGTCACAAAGTTATATCTGTTTCCTTGCAAATCCGAGCCTAGCAAAGTGGATGCGTTTCTCCCTTTCTTTTGCACCTTTGATCCCAAGATAATATAGCGCCCCACATGTTGCGCCTCTACGGGTTGATACACCACAATATCACGAAAACCTTAATAATCCTAATCGGCTAGAACATAGAAATTATTAAGATCTAAAACTAGAGAACAATTGGGAGCAAAAATCAAAAATCGAAAACTCCTCTAGTGAGAGGAAGTGTTCGGCCGAAATAGAGAGAGAGGGAGAGAGAGAATTTTGCAAGACTTGATTTTCTTGTGTGTTTGATATTCTCTATGAGATATGATATATATATTCTCATATATATATATAGATATATCATAACTCCTGATCCTAAAAGGAATAGGACTTCAAGTCTTATCTTTTCTCCTACATGGGCCATGGCCTTTTAATTGGAAGACTAAGTCTTCTAATTAATTAATGGCCCATTCTAATTAATTAATTGAGGCTTTATTTAATTTCCAAATTAAATGGCCCAATTAATCAATTACTCTCTCATTTAATTAAATTAGACTCCAAGTCTAATTAATTAAATATCTCTTTATAATTAATTAAATCTAATTTATTTAATTAACGTACAAATTAAATTCCAATTTAATTTATAATCTCGATCCAATTCCAATCGGATCTCGTCTGCTCCAATTGGGTATACCCAGTCGATTCAGTTGTTCTTCGGTTCCTTACTTTCGCTTCATGTGTATTGTTTATGCCCCGTAGGTTCACCACATAATTGGCCGTGGGTTATAATTAAAATATTTACTTAATTACTCGAGTATTAAATACTCTAAATCAATCGAACACTCTGTCGACTGATCATTCCAAAATTAGCACCCCTGCCAATTTAGGAATTCTCCCACACTCCACGGTCGACGTCTGGCCACAAGCCCATGGAGTCCAATCACTGGTGAATTAATTCAGTGAACCTTTAAACATTTACAATTTCCATATACGACATGATCTCTCCATCAATCGATCTCCCAGTCGAGACTTAAGGATATGGACTTTTCATCGGTTCCCTTTCCTCGTCTTGAAGTTATGCACTCTGGTCTCGAAACAATTCTCTTTGACTTAATCTTTATGAGCTACTTTCATAAAGTCGTCAGATACCTCGGCCGAGGGTTTTACCAGAATTAGTTTCTCACAGAAATCCATAGGAGAATTTCCCAACCTATCAAGTCGGGTCAATGAATTTCCCCTATGCCCAACGTGAATCCTCAGAGACCTTCTAGTAATCTCCAGTCAATCGGAACTCATATCAAAGCATAGACGTTCTCGCACCAGATAAACCCTATCACCTCAAGTATTAGGGATCGTTCCTCGTATACTATTGCAAATAGGAATAACTTCGACCCCGATATGCGACTACCACTTCCATGCTGAGTTATTTCCTAATTGGGGTATTCAGTGCACTTGCCTTCTCAACAAGTCACCCACTTCTGTGTATCGACTATCCCAGTCCCGTTCGTGGACTCCAGCGTCCTCCAGTTCATCGGAGTATACACATCAGTGAGAGTCTAACCGCATCCAATGATGTCGTTTCTCAAATGGATTCTACGACTCTTGAATATGTTCTAGATCACGGTCTTGGAGATCAGTCCACGGGTTGTCCCATAGCCCTGTGATCTAAGGACTTCTATCCTTATGCTTAGATAATTATTACATAAGATAAAGTTGACCATTTATTATAAAGTGCATTTATTAATCTAAATTGAATAATTCCTTTATTTAATACAATAAATCGCAGCCATACAGTTGGCTTGCCGGACACTATTTCTATCAATCTCCCACTTGTACTAAAGCCAACTTTCTATGTTCTTAAGTCCCATCTTTTGCAGATGTTTCTCGAATGCCTTTTGGGGTAGTGGCTTCGTAAGCGGGTCCGCTGTATTATCTTCCGAGTCGACACTTTCCATCTTTATGTCTCATCTACCAATGATATCCCTTATCAAATGGTATCGTCTCAGTACGTGCTTGGATTTCTGATGAGATCTCGGCTCCTTTGCTTGCGCTATTGCTCCATTGTTATCACAAAAGATAGTAATGGGCTCAGCAATGCTAGGTATCACATCCAATTCTTGGATGAAGTTTTTCATCCAAACACCTTCCTTTGCAGCTTCACATGCTGCAATATATTCTGCTTCGGTGGTGGAATCTGCGGTAGTATCTTGCTTGGAGCTTTTCCAGCTTACCGCACCACCATTGAGGCATAACACATATCCAGATGTTGACATGAAGTCGTCTACATCACATTGGAAGCTTGAATCTGTAAAGCCTTCCAATTTCAATTCTCCTCCACCGTATACCAAGAACAATTCTTTAGTCCTTCTCAGGTACTTCAGAATTGTCTTCACGGCTATCCAGTGCTGCTCTTTTGGATCAGACTGATAGCGACTAGTAACACTCAATGCGTAGGCTACGTCTGGTCTAGTACATAACATACCATACATTATGCTTCCTATAGCGGAGGCATATGGTATTTGAGACATTTTGCTCCTCTCTTCAGGTGTCTTTGGGGCCATAGACTTAGAGAGTGCAATTCCATGTCTCATGGGAAGTAATCCTCTCTTGGATTCTTCCATATTGAATCTCTTCAGTATTTTATCTATGTACTGTGATTGGGAGAGGCCCAACAGTTCTTTCGATCTATCTCTGTAGATCCTTATACCTAGTACAAAGGATGCTTCTCCCAAATCCTTCATTGAGAATTGTGTAGACAGCCATGCTTTCGTTTCTGATAACATCTTCACATTGTTTCCAATGAGAAGAATATCATCAACGTAAAGCACTAGAAATTCAACTGTACTCCCATTGACTTTCTTGTACACGCAAGGTTCGAACACGTTCTTGATAATCCTAAAAGTTTGGATTGTATCGTCAAAACGGATGTTCCAGCTTCGGGAAGCTTGCTTGAGTCCATAAATGGACCTTTGGAGTTTGCACACCTTATGTTCATCTCCTTTTGGTTGCTCCATGTAGATCTCCATATCAATGTCTCCATTGAGGAATGCGGTCTTTACACCCATTTGCCATATCTCGTAGTTAAACCACGCAGCTATGGCCAGCAATATTTGAATGGATTTAGGCATTGCGACGGGCTAGAAGGTTTCCTCAAAGTCAATGCCTGGTCTTTGAGTGTATCCTTTTGCCACTAGTCGCGCCTTGTAGGTTATTACCTCTCCGTTCACTCCAAGCTTGCGCTTATAGATCCACTTGCAACCCACGGGAGTTATTCCCATTGGTGGATCTACCAAGGTCCAGACCTTGTTGGAGTGCATGGAGTCCAACTCGGATTCCATGGCTTCGCGCCATTTTCCCGAATCTATGTCCAACATAGCTTCATCGTAAGTCCTTGGGTCGTTCAGAGACTGTCCAGTCTCATGTAGCAGACCGTAGTACCTCTCGGGTTCTCTACGTTGCCTTTCTGACCTACGAAGTATTGGTGTACTTTCTGGTGCACTTTCATTCTCTTGTTCTCCCACTGCCTGTGGTGATGGGTCAACTTGGTCGACCTCTTCGGCCTTTTCGGCTGCAGTGACCTCATCCAGTTATATGTTATGTTCTTTCTTGTCCAACAAGAAATCATTCTCTAAGAAGTGAGCATTCCTTGAAACAAATGTAGTTTGTCTTGAAGGATCATAGAACTCGTATCCAATTGAATTTTCTGGATACCCCACAAATTTGCACAATTTAGTTTCCAATTTATCTCCCACTAGCTTCTTGACGTAGGCGGGAGATCCCCATACGCGCATGAATGCGTACGAAGGTGCCTTGCCAAACCACATCTCGTATGGTGTTTTTTGTACGAATTTAGAAGGTACCATATTCAGTATCTTCGTTGCCGTGAGGAGGGCATGTCCCCAAACTGAAAGAGGAAGATCAGTGGCATTCATCATGGATCGAACCATGTCCATCAAGGTTCGATTCCTTCTCTCAGCTACTCCATTTAATTGCGGTGTAGCAGGAGGAGTCCACTGAGACAATATTCCATGCTCCACAAGATAATTGAGAAATTCGTTACTAAGAAACTCGCCACCTCGATCAGAACGAAGAGCCTTTATCGTGTGACCAAGTTGGTTTTCTACTTCCATTTTGAACTCTTTGAATCGCTCAAAAGCTTCAGACTTGTGTTTCAACAAGAACACATACCCATAACGAATATAGTCGTCAGTGAAGGTAATGAAGTAGTCGTAGCCCCCTCGGGCACTCTTTCTTAGTGGTCCACATACATCAGTATGTATTAAGTCCAATGTCCTTGTAGCTCGTTCGGGGTTTCCTTTAAACGACAGTTTAGCCATTTTACCCTTAAGACATGGTTCACAAGTTGGCATTTCATCAATGTGCTTTATTTCAAGCGCGCCAGATGAGGCTAACTTTTGAATCCTTGACTTGGATATATGTCCAAGTCGAGCGTGCCATAATTGGGCAGAAATTTCATTATCTTGTTTTCTTTTGTTTTGTTGTACGTGCATAACTAATTTAGGTGGTTCTATGGTGTATAGTCCATCCTTTAACGTACCAGTGATAAACCAACGATCATTCTTAAATAATGAAAATGAACCTTTATTAATTGAAAAATTAAAACCTTCATTATCCAAAACAGGAATTGAAATAATGTTTTCACTAAACCAGGTACATAAAGAACGTTCCTAAGGACTAGTCTATCACCACCTAAATCTAACTCCACTTCGCCTATGGCCTCGGCAGCAGCTCTAGCTCCATTGCCAAATCGCAGGATCCAATCCCCAGGCCTAAGTGGCATTGTTGCTCCCATCACCTGTAAATCATTACAAAGATGAGAACCACAACCAGTGTCTAACACCCAAGATGCACAGTTAATTGATAAATTAACTTCAACAAGGAATATACCTTTGGAGTTCTCCAAGAAGTCCTTGCAGTTCCTCTTCCAATGCCCATGTTTCTTGCAGTAGAAATATTTTTGTTCACCAGCAGAAGCTTTGTGCTTCTTTCCTTTCCCTACGGGCCCAGATGGTCCTTTCCCTTTGGATGAAGGAGTATTCCCCTTCCCCTTCCCTTTCTTGGTCTTCTTAGACTTTGATTGGGTGAAAGTTGCAACCATCACTGGCTTCTCTCTTTTCATGGAAGCCTCTGCAGTGGCAAGCATATTTGCCAACTCGTGAAGTTCAACATTCATCTTGTGCATGTTGTAGTTCACTACGAATTGCTCGAATGATATTGGCAACGACTGGAGGATTATATCCTGGCAGTACGTCTTGTCCATTTTCACCTCAAGTTGACCAAGCTTCTCAATGAGCCCAATCATCTTGATACAGTGAGAGCGGACATCAGTACCTTCTGCCATCCTCGTTTGTTGCAGAGTCTTAGAAGTTTCATACCGCTCATATCTACTTTGCACCCCAAAGAGGCCATTGAGGTGTGTGTAGATTTCAAAAGCAGATTTCATATGCTCATGTTGCTTTTGAAGCTCATTCGACATGGATGCAAGCATAAGACAACGTGACTGTAAGTCATCGTCGTGCCACAATTCAGTAGCCTCTTTCTCAGTGTCACTCGCATCCTGAGCAATTTCAGGAGGGGGCCCATCAAGGACAAAAGATCGTTTTTCAGAAGCTAGAATGATCTTAAGGTTTCTGACCCAGTCATGAAAGTTTGGTCCAGTCAATTTGTTTTGTTCAAGTATAATGGAAATCGGATTCTTAGATATTATATCTACAAAAAGACGATAGGAGAAGTAAATACGCGAATGATTAATTTTAAATGCATAATTTACAAACATGGATTTCATTTGTAAATTACTCCCACTATTTTAATCAAAATCTTATGCCCCCACATAAGTTTCGGGAATATTAAAATATCCTAGTGGGCTCAAGGCCCAAATGCAATCTCTCAGTACCCACGACTCGTTGGCCATGCTAATTGATTCACTTGGTGGTCGACATCGTCGTCGGTTAACCATCGCAGCTAACCCTTAAGTTCATTTAGCCTCGTTTTTCGTTATGGACCCACGACTCGTGAGACATCCATACTTACTAGCGTTAAATCATATCCAATACTCGTGGAGAAACATAGTTCAATCCTAGACGCCTCACGACTCGTGAAACAACGCCTAGAACCTTGCTATCCTCTCCCTTGGCACTAAATTGTGCATCGAGGCAATAGACATACCATCTTCCTATAGCTCGACCCACGACTCGTGAGACATCGAGATTTATTCGTACGATATGCCTAAGACCTAGTAATTGGATAGGCTCGGACCATAGAGAGTATTCATATGCGCCCGTTATTCGATTTAATATTATAATTGAATTTTAAGTTCAATTGGAGGTTTTAAGAAGTATTCATGTGCGAGGTCTCATCAGGTTATGCTTTAACTTGTTTACGTTTTCTATTCTAAGCATGCATTATATACATCAAAGAATGTACAGAAAAGTAAACATACATCACCTAGCATTGCATAATATGATTGATCGATTGCCCATCCTATGCGATCCATCACGAGCCAAGTGATGGACCAATTGGTCAGTCTAGGGTGAAAATTAAATGCCCTAATCTATTACAATAATTAAAACCCATGCATACACGGGCCTTCACTTGTAATTTTATGTCCTCCTTGATTGGGCTTCCATGCTTTTGAATTTGGCCTCCATGTCCTCCAAGGTAACGGGCCTCCATGTGGATCTCCAAGTCTTTGTGAGGTCTTCTTGGCTCCAAGCCTATTCAAAGTCTAACTTAAGGCCCTATTCTATTACATTTTAACTGCGCAAACAAGGGGCACCAATCAGGCCCATTTAATTACGACCCATTATAAAATAAACCAAAAAACAACACGGGGCTTAAGGGCAAAATCGATCAATCCACACATTCACTCAAGAACATGCATAAATTCACATAAGGGCAAAAATGTAAATTTATCGGCTCCTTTAATTTTAATTCAAAAAAATTTATCCAAGTTAATTATTTTGAATTATCAATTAATCTCTAAGATTAATTAACTCTTACTTGAGTTATAAGTAATCTACAATTCCTATCTTGATTAGGTTGGTAAATTAAGATAGTTACAAATCTTTCAAAGATTCCCATCTTATCCAAAATCTCCAAGTTTCCCAACTTATCTAAATCTCTAAGATTCTCAAGATAATCCTATTTTGATTAGATTAGATAACTAAGGTAGATCCCAAATCTTCCAAGATTCTCTACCTTATCCAAAACTCCAAGTTTCCTAATCTAACAAATCTCCAAGATTTTCAAACTTTCCAAAATAGGCAAAAATAGAGACCAACCGAGATCAGTCACGCAGTGACCAATCAGAGGCTGCCACGTGGCCAACACACACGCGGCCATGAAGTCCGCGCGTGCACTGCACGCTGCAGCGTGCTGCTGCGCGTGCCAGCACGCGGCAGACTGCCCGTAGGCAGCTGCCGTGAGTTGCTCGCGCAGGCAGCGCGCTACCGCGTGTAGCGGCTTCGCGGTGGCCGCCTAGCCGCGGTACGCGCGCGGTTGATCAAATTTTTTTTTTCTTGATTACATGATTTAATTAAAAACAGTACCATTAATTAAATCCAATCCAAAATAAAATAACATGATAAAAGTTTTGAATCAAAATATTTTCTTTAACTCCAAGTTAAACAGATCTACGTTCTAAAATATGCATAGTAAAAGAACTAGCCATACATAAATCAAACATATGATTTATCACACAGAATTTGCAAATTCATATATATACAAGGCCAGATTTGGCTCTGATACCACTGTTGGGATTCAGTATGATAAACAGCCCTTCAGGCAGTGGAATTTAAATTTTTTTTAATCTTTCCAGGATACAATCTGGATGTATATATATGAATATAAATAACGAAGATAAAACGTTGTCACAAAGTTATACCTGTCTCCTTGCAAATTCGAGCCTAGCAAAGTGGATGCGTTTCTCCCTTTCTTTTGCACCTTTGATCCCAAGATAATATAGCGCCCCATATGTTGCGCCTCTACGGGTTGATACACCACAATATCACGAAAACCTTAATAATCCTAATCGGCTAGAACATAGAAATTATTAAGATCTAAAACTAGAGAACAATTGGGAGCAAAAATCAAAAATCAAAAACTCCTCTAGTGAGAGGAAGTGTTCGACCGAAATAGAGAGAGAGATGGAGAGAGAGAATTTTGTGAGACTTGATTTTCTTGTGTGTTTGATATTCTCTATGAGATATGACATATATATTCTCATATATATATATATATATATATCTCATAACTCCTGATCCTAAAAGGAATAGGACTTCAAGTCTTATCTTTTCTCCTACATGGGCCATGGCCTTTTAATTGGAAGACTAAGTCTTCTAATTAATTAATGGCCCATTCTAATTAATTAATTGAGGTTTTATTTAATTTTCCAATTAAATGGCCCAATTAATCAATTACTCTCTCATTTAATTAAATTAGACTCCAAGCCTAATTAATTAAATATCTCTTTATAATTAATTAAATCTAATTTAATTAATTAACTTACAAATTAAATTCCAATTTAATTTATAATCTCGATCCAATTCCAATCGGATCTCGTCTGCTCCAATTGGGTCGACCCAGTCGATTCAGTTTTTCTTCGTTTTCTTGCTTTCGCTTCATGTGTATTGTGTATGCCCCTGTAGGTTCACCACATAATTGGCCGTGGGTTATAATTAAATATTTATTTAATTACTCGAGTATTAAATACTCTAAATCAATCGAACACTCTGTCGACTGATCATTCCAAAATTAGCACCCTTGCCAATATAGGAATTCGCCCACACTCCACGGTCGATGTCTGGTGTTGGATGAAGATGAAGACTTAGAAGTGAAAGGAGGTTTTGATGATTTCCAAAAGTCATCAGCTAAGTATTGGAAGCTTAGTTCAAACCTTAGAAGATATTTGACCAAGGAAGAACCTACTTCAGACGAGTCAAATATGGTCCAGAAGACTACTGATCTGTTGCTGAAGAAATGAATCAGACTGGTGGATTTTCAGCAGTCTCAAATCAGATAAGTTCAGTTTGGGATCAGCCGAGTGTACATCAGACGAGTGATTTCGATCAGCAGAGTGGAAGTGGATCAGATATTATTGCACGGTAATAAATGCACTTGGAGTAATAAATGCTGAAAAGGAAGGGTATTTATGACAAATGATTGAAGAGAAACCTCGTATCAGCTTGGTGCATTAAATGCGAACTGACAGAAAGTACAGCAGAGTGTACAGTCATCAGTCGCAGGTAGCCGTTTCTGCAGAAAGGACCAGTACTCGAGGATTTGAACACCTGTCGATCTCTCAACGGGCAGATTTTCAAATCTCAAGTATAAATAGTTCAGTTCAAGAGTTAGAGAAGAAGACACAACACATCTGAGAGCATTTTCGAAGCAGAATTCTTCAAAGTCTCAAACTCAAGAACAGAACACTCATCAGCCGAGTCATTTGTTGACAAAGGCAGAATAGAGAGAAAAGAATATACATATAAAATCTGAGTGATTTTGAGAGAAACGTGTTGTGAGAAGCTGTTATCCATCTTTGTGAGTGATAGAGCTTTGTAGTATAGGACTTCTTTGTGATTTCCTGTAACGAACTTGTGGCCAGTTCATTTGTTGTTTGGCGCAAGCAGAGTGTATTGTAATCTGTGTGATTATAGTATAACCCAAGCTCTACGTGACTTGGAAGAGTGGACTAAAGGATTTTTATCCATATAACCACTATAAAAATTCTGTGTGTTTATACTTGCATTATTTCTTGCATATTTTCAAAGAGCATATTTAAACACTTAAGTTAACTGTTGAAAAGTTTTAAAAGGAGTTTGCAAAAACTGGGGATAAAACGTATTCTAAGTTAAGAAAACTACTTGTGAAAAACACTAGATAAATCCGCTGCAAGTTAGTTATTTTAAAACTCTGATTTTCTTAAAATCAGCTAAGTAAAAATCAGAAGAGTGCTCAACTCTGCTGTTCAAAGCTCTGTGCGAGATCTGCTTAGTCTACTTACGATTCTTGATCAGCTTAGTTTGCTAACAGAAAAAGTTAGAGAATTTTAAAGATAAAATTTTTAGAGGTCTATTCACCCCCCCCCTAGACCTTATCTGACCACTTGGGACCAACAAGTGGTATCAGAGCGGGTAGTTCATTTGAATCATTTGCCTGATCAACGAGCTTGATCCTAGAGTGTTTTTCAAAGGTTTTCAAAAGTTTTCAAAAGAGCATCTTTTTGGAAATCAAAACTTTTTGAAAAATGGATTGTATCAGCAATGTTCCCCACATTGGCGGTATGAGCTTTGAGGACTGGAAAATACGCATGGAAATTTTCCTTGCTGCTTATAATGATAATATGTACATGTGCATAACTCAAGGTCCGATAAGAATCACCAAAACAATCAAAGTTGATGGCCAAGATAAGGTCGTTGACAAGGAACCCGAAGAGATGACAGTTGAGGAAATCAAACTGAAAAATCTTGACAAGGTTGGAATCTTCATCATGACCAAAGCCCTCGACAACGACAGATTTGACAAAGTCAAACACTGTAAAACATCTAAGGAGATGTGGGATAAGGTCCGTGACATGAGTGAAGGGAATGACTCCATCAAAGAACACAATCTGAGTGTAGCCCTGGAAAAGTTTGAAAACTTCAAAATGAAACCTGGAGAAACCATTCACCAGATGGATTCAAGGTTCACAAAGGTGTTGAACAACGTGTTAAAATTAGGAAAGACGTTCTCTGATAAAGAGATTACCGTTAAAGTTTTAAAGGCGCTACCTCCCAAGTTCAACATGAAGATCACAGCTATGGAAGAATCAAGGGATCTGGGGAATATCTGTTGGATGAAGATGAAGACTTTGAAGTGAAGGGAGGTTTTGATGATTTCCAAAGTCATCAGCTAAGTGGAAGCTTAGTACAAACCTTGGAAGATATTTGACCAAGGAAGAAGTATTTCAGACAAGTCAAATATGGTCCAGAAGACTACTGATCTGTTGCTGAAGAAGTAATCAGACTGGTGGACTATCAGCCGACTCAAATCAGATTAGTTCAAGTTTGGGATCAGCCGAGTACACATCAGACGAGTGACTTCGATCAGCTGAGTGGAAGTGGATCAGAAGTTAGTGCCACGGTAATAAATGCACTTGGTGTAATAAATGCTGAAGAGGGAGGGTATTTATGACAAATGATTGAAGAGAAACCTCGTATCAGCTTGGTGCATTTAATGCGCATTTAATGCGATGCGACAGAAAGTACAGCAGAAGTGTACAGTGCTCAGTCGCAGCAGCTGTTCTGCAGAAAAGGAACAGTACTCGAGGATTTGACAACTGGCGAACTCTCAACGGGCAGATTTTCAAATCCTTAGTATAAATAGTTCAGTTCGTGAGATTGAAGAAGATAACAACACAATTTGAGAGCAAAAATCTGAAGCAGAATTCTTCTAAGTCTCAAACTCAAGAACAGAACACTCATCAGCCGAGTCATTTGTTGACGAAGCAAAATCGAGAGAAAACAGAAAATACTTGTAAAATCTGAGTGATTTTGTATGTCTGTGTTGTGAGGAGTAGATATCAATCTTAGTGAGCGATATTACTTCAGAGGATAGGAGTTTCTTTGTGATTTCCTATTGTGAACTTACGGCCATTTCATTTGTTGTTTGGCGTAAGCATTGTATACTGTAATCTGCGTGATTTAGTATAACCCAAGATCTAAGTGACTTGGAAGAGTGGACTAAAGGATTTATATCCATATAACCACTATAAAAATCCTTTGTGTTTTTAACTTGCATTAATTTCTGCATATTTTAAAGAACAGTTTTTAAAAACACTTAAAAAGGTTAACTGTTGGAAAAGTTTTAAAAGGAGTTTGTTAAAACTGGGGATAAAACTATTTCAAAGTTAAGAAAACTACTTGTGAAAAACACTTGATAAATCCGCTGCAAGTTAGTTTATTTTGAAACTCTAATTTTGATAAAATCAGCTGAGTGAAATCAGAAGAGTGGTCAACTCTGCTGCTCAAAGCTTTGTGCTAGATCAGCTTAGTCTGCTTACTGTTCTCGATCAGCTTAGTCTGCTGAACAGAAAAGTTAGAGAATTTTAAAAAGGAAATTTTAAAGAGGTCTATTCCCCCCCCCCCCCCCCCCCTCTAGACCTCATCTGACCACTTGGGACCAACAAGATCTCTCTAACGGAGCTGTTTTCTGTACTCAAGGCGTACGAGTATAAAATGCCAAGAATGGGTATAGAAGAGACCTCAACTTCTAGCCCCACTGCTGCCCTGGTTGCTGCAGAAAGATCGAGAAGATCAGCTGGGAAGATGAGAGAAGTGGACTCATCTGATGAGACCACAGTGCTAAACAAAAAGGAGTACACTGCTGGCGATGTTACCTTGTTATTAAATGGGTTCAAAAAGTTCTATAAAAGAAAAATGAAGAACAAATATAACAATGCTTCTACTTCTAAACCTACCTCTTATTCTCATGATAGTAAGGATGATTTTAAATCCAAACTAATGTGCTATAAATGCAGGAAATTGGGACATTTCATTAAGGACTGCCCATATCCTAAAGCTGAGAAGTATACCGAGGAGGAAAAGAAAGCGAGGAAAGAGAGGATACACCAGAAGAGCAAAGTACTGTTGGCTGAAGCTGAAAAGATAGCAGCCATCTATTCGTCTAACTCACAATATGTACCGATGCATAACTCAAGGTCCAATCAATGTTACAAAGAAAATCATGGTTGACGGCGTAGAGAAGGTCGTTGAAAAAGATGTTGAAGAAATGACACCTGACGAAATCAAGCTGAATAATCTTGATAAGGTTGGAATCTTCATCATGACCAAGGCCCTGGACAACGAAAGGTTTGACAAGGTCAAACACTGCAAAACATCTAAGGAGATGTGGGACAAAGTCCGTGACATGAGCGAAGGAAACGAATCCATAAAAGAACACAATCTGAGTGTCGCCATGGAGAAGTTTGATAACTTCAAAATGAAACCTGGAGAGAACATTGACCAGATGGACTCAAGGTTTACAAAAGTGTTGAACAACGTGCTGAAATTGGGCAAGACGTTCTCTGATAAGGAGATCAATGTCAAAGTTCTAAAGGCGCTGCCACCAAAGTTCAACATGAAGGTCACAGCGATGGAAGAATCAAGGGATCTGGGGAAGATGTCCCTGACGGAGCTGTTTTCTGTACTCAAGGCGTACGAGTATAAAATGCCAAGGATGGGAATAGAAGAGACCTCAACTTCTGGCCCCACTGCTGCACTGGTCGCTGCAGAAAGAACAAGAAGATCAGCCGGGAGAACTGTAGAAGTGGACTCATCTGATGAGGCCATAGTGCTGAAAAAGAAAGAATACTCTGCTGACGATGTTGCGTTGTTACTGAACGGGTTCAAGAAGTTCTACAAGAGAAAAATGAAGAACAAATATAACAATGCTTCTACTTCTAAACCTACCTCTAATTCTCATGATATAAAGGATGATTTTAAATCCAAAATGATGTGCTATAATTGCAGGAAATTGGGACATTTCATCAAGGACTGCCCATATCCAAAAGCTGAGAAGTACACGGAGGAGGAAAAGAAACAAAGAAAAGAAAGAAGAGAGAAGAGATACCAAAAGAGCAAGGTGCTGTTGGCTGAAGCTGAAAAGATGGCAGCCATCTACTCATCTAACACAGAATCTGGCACTTCAAGTGATGACTCTGTTTTTGATGACTCACCTGCACTGCTCTGTCTCATGGCAAAAGAATCTGAAGATTCTGACAATGAGGTAATACTCTCTGAAAGTGAGCTTGAACTGTTTAGCTCATTTGAGCAAATGATGAACAACAAAGTAGATGTTGTTAATGAGCTTGCTAAGCTTAAGGACGAGATGATTCTGCTGAAAAAGCAAAATGCTAAGCTGAAACTTAAGGTTGAAAAACCTGAAGAATCAGCCATGTATAAAAAGCTTTCGCATGAATGTGAATCTCTGAGAGCTGAATGTGAAATGTATAAGGGACAAATTCAGGAACTTGAAGCTAGAATATCTTTACATAACAAGTCGTCTGTTCCTAAGTCGTCTGTTGTGTCAATAGATAAACCAACTGAACAGAGTACTCCCTTAGTAAAAGAAAGTTTAGAACTGAACAAAGCTGAGAAGTTTATATCTGCTGATAATAGTAACATTATCTTATATGTTCAGACTGCTAAACCCATTTCACCTGAGATTGAGAAAAAGGAGATAAAAACTCCTAAGGCTAAGAAGGGTAAAAAGCCTGAAAATGAAAAACAGACTGGTAAAACCAAACAGCAGAATAGCCCCAAGAAGTCTGCTGATAAGAGTAAAACCAATCAGACTAGTAAAGCTAAGTCGTCTGTTAAAGAGCAAGTAAAGAGCAAACCTAAGAAGCAAAGAAATTATAACAAAAATGCTTGGTATGGAAATGAGTCTTATTATGTGCAACCTGCTTATCCACCTTATTATGCTGCACCTCATTATCCACCTCACTATGCTGCATATCCTGCTCACCAACCAATGCATGCTTACCCTGCTTATCATGCATCATATCCTGCTTATGAGCCTTATCATCATCATAATGAGTATCAACATAATATGCCTGCTGATTATGATGTAAATGAAGTTGCTCATGCTCCTGCTAAGACTGCAAAGCCTAAGAAGCCTAAGACTTCAACATCTTGGGTTGTCAAAGGTGATACTAATCCACCAGGACCCTCTCAATAAAGGGTACCTAAAACATTTTATTTTGTTTTGTAGGTTAGGATTAGGAGTAGGAGTAAAGTAGTGAAGAAATGGTACTTGGACAGTGGATGTTCAAGGCACATGTGTGGAGACATACATGAACTGGCAGATGCTGTTGCTGTAAATGGTCCAAGAGTTACTTTTGGAGATAGCAAAGAAGGCAAGGTTGTAGCCGTTGGAAAGCTTATCAAAGGAAACATAGAGATATCTGACGTCTCTTATGTTAGTGGCCTGAAGTACAATCTGCTGAGCATAAGTCAATTTTGTGACAAGGGATTTTCCGTGGTGTTTTCATCAGATAAGTGCTATGTTGAACAAGTTGGAACAAAGAAGGTCATTCTATCTGGAAGAAGACAGGGAAACATCTATGTAGTCGACTGGAATTCTGTGGACAAGAATTCAAATGTTTGTTTGGTGGCTTCTTCACCAAGTGAAATTAGTTGGCTTTGGCACAAAAGAATGAATCATTTGAATTTCAAGACCATAAACAGACTGATAAAGAATGATTTGGTAGAAGGAATTCCAAAAACAGTCATGAGCAAAGACAAGCTGTGTGACGCATGTCAGAAGGGTAAACAAGTGAAATCCTCTTTCAAAAGCAAGAAGCACCAATCTTCAACCAGAATTTTGGAGCTGTTACATATGGATTTGTTTGGCCCTATTGATCCAATCAGCAATGGTGGAAAGAAATACTGCCTAGCTGTTGTGGATGATTTTTCAAGGTTCACTTGGGTGATTTTCATGAAGAAGAAAAGTGAAACCAAGGAACTGCTTACCAATCTGATGGAACTGATCCAGAATGAGAAGAGTCAAAGAATATTGAAGATCAGATCAGATAGAGGGACTGAGTTTACAAACTCTACTGTTGAAGAGTATTGTAATTCCAGAGGAATCAGTCATGAATACTCTGCTGCCAGAACCCCTCAACAAAATGGAGTTGCTGAAAGGAGAAACAGAACTCTAAAGGAGGCTACCAGGACAATGATAGCCGAAGCAAAACTGCCCCAAAGATTCTGGGCAGAAGCTACAAATACAGCATGTTATACACAGAACAGGTGTATGATCAACAAAAGTCAAAACAAGACACCTTATGAGCTATGGAACAACAGAAAGCCTAATTTACATTATCTTAGGATTTTTGGTTGTAAATGTTATGTTTTGAACAATGGGAAAAATCACCTTACTGCATTTGCAGAAAAGGCTGATGAGGCTGTTTTTGTAGGTTACTCTACTGTTAGTAAAGCTTATAGAGTGTTTAACAAAAGAACTTTACTTGTAGAAGAATCTATTCATGTAGTATTTGATGAACCAAGCCAATCTTCTGAAAAGAATCAAAGTGCAATCCCAGAGATATCTGCTGAACTTCAGAAATTGAGTGTGGAAAGAAATGAAGAATATGTACCCATCATACTACCTGATTTAACTCAAGCTGTTAACTCAAGTGCTGTTCAAAATCAGTCTGCTGATTGTCTAACAGAGGAGTTGCGAACAGCTGACAGACCAGAGACTGTTCAACAGACTACTACTGAAACTCCAACAGTAGTGTTGCAAGATCATTCAAGAGGTCAACATCCAGATTTGCAACCTGATCTCAGATGGCTCAGAGATCACCCACCTGAGTTAGTGATTGGTGATCCTTTGGATAGAGTGAGAACTCGAAGGTCAACTGCAAATGAAACAATGTTTTTAAGTTTTCTTTCACAAATTGAGCCTAAGTTAATTGATGAAGCTCTTGGTGATTCTCACTGGATTGAAGCAATGCAAGAAGAGTTGAATCAATTTGAAAGGAATGAAGTCTGGTACTTAGTTCCCAGACCTACTCATCAAAGAGTAATTGGCACTAAGTGGGTTTTCAGAAATAAGATGAATGAAGATGGTGTTGTCACCAGAAATAAAGCAAGACTAGTGGCCAAAGGTTATTGCCAAGAAGAAGGCATTGATTTTGATGAGACATTCGCACCAGTTGCAAGGCTAGAAGCAATCAGATTGTTCTTAGCCTATGCTGCTCACAAGAACTTCACTGTCTATCAGATGGATGTGAAGTCTGCTTTTCTCAATGGAGAATTGCAAGAAGAAGTGTACGTTGAACAACCTCCTGGTTTTGAAGTTTATCAACAAGGAGACAAAGTATATCGTCTGAGGAAAGCTCTCTATGGACTGAAACAGGCTCCAAGAGCATGGTATGATACTTTATCTGATTTTCTTTTAATTAAAGGATTTCGTAAGGGTAAAGTAGATAAAACCTTGTTTACTATTGAATGGGATAAACATATATTGCTAGTTCAAATATATGTGGACGATATTATTTTTGGTTCAACTAACAAACAGATGTGTGAGAGGTTCTCTAAGCTGATGCAGAACAAGTTTGAAATGAGCATGATGGGAGAACTTAATTACTTTCTTGGATTACAAGTTAGACAGCTACCTGATGGTATTTTTATTAACCAAGCAAAGTACACAAAAGATCTGTTCAAGAAATTTGGTATGGAAACTAGCTCATCTGTTAATATTCCTATGTCCACTGGAACTCGTCTGGACAAGGATGAAGGTGGCAAGTCAGTTGACATTACCAAGTACAGAGGCATAATTGGGTCACTGTTATACTTAACAGCTAGCAGACCTGATATTATGTATTCTGTTGGGGTTTGTGCGAGATTTCAATCAGATCCTAAAGAATCTCATCTCTTAGCTGCTAAAAGGATATTAAAGTATCTCAAAGGCACACAAGAATTGGGATTGTGGTATCCAAGGGAATCAGGATTTGAACTCATTGGATATTCAGATTCTGACCTTGCTGGCTGCAAGATTGATAGGAAGAGTACTACAGGTACTTGTCAATTTTTAGGCAGTCGTCTGATCTCATGGATGAGTAAGAAACAGACTTCAGTATCCATATCTACTGCTGAAGCTGAATACATTGCTGCTGGAGCATGTTGTGCACAAATACTTTGGTTGAAGCATCAACTAGAAGATTACAATATCAAGATCAGTGGAATCCCTATCTACTGTGACAATACAAGTGCAATCTCACTTACTCAGAATACTACTAGTCATTCCAGGACTAAGCATATTGAGATCAAACATCACTTCATCAGAGACCATGTTGAAAAGGGAGATGTCATCGTTGAGCATGTTCTTACAGATAATCAGATTGCTGACATTTTCACCAAACCATTAAGTGATGCAAGATTTTCCACTCTAAGAGCGGAATTGGGCTTGTTAAAATTGGATTCATAAGCTGAGGGGGAACCTATCAGAAAACTGGGTTCAAACAGCTAACTAATCTGATATCAACAAGTATTACACTTCAAGAAGACTGACTCTCAACAGACTAGTTGACTGATGAATTCTTGAATTCAGGGGGAACGTGTAAGACTAGCGGTACTCCTGTTTTAAAGATGAAATCTTCAATGACAGTAGTTGAAAGTGTTTTAATCAGAAGATATGTTCTTAATTCTTGAAGACTGAAGATTATTTATCTTGCTGGATTGACAAACAGCGAAGGAAGATCACTAGATATTGGCTTTCACTAGTGATATATTGTATCAGACAAGTCATCTATCAGATAAGTATTATTTTACTCATCTGTTTTTATTTATGTCAGCTTATATTTAAGTGTTGTACAAAGACGTTTTATAAGAAACACGCTTTTATAAGTAACAGACAAGTGGCGTTTCGTCTTCCCGCCCGTCTGACATATTTAATGCTATTTTGAAATCCGCGTATCACGGTCGCACGATCTGCTTTTACTGTAACTGATCTGACGGTTACCACTTTTCACGGAAACCGACAAGAATTAACTTCTATAAATCCAGATCTGATCAGCTTACTACATTTTTACGCACCCTCAAATTTCAAAAGCATACAGAGCAATTCTGCAAACTATCTACTGCAAAATTTCTCTCTGTTTCTCTAAATCTTTTTCAGAATGTCTACCAAAGAAGCTGCTGCTGAAGGTATGTTCCTAAATTACCTGACGTATCATGCAACTGGAACACCACTGATGAAAGAAATTCTGGAGAAATTCAAAGCGGCTACTCTGGTTAAATTCATGGAGGCCCATGAAGATATGATTTTCAAGGAGCAAGTTATGGAATTTTATGGTTCCAAAGAAGACGTTGACTTTGAAAAACTGGAGATTAAAGCCAAAATTGGGGATAAAGCTATATGTGTTACCCCCAAGTTGCTGAACAAGATGTACGGGCTCTCGCTTGAAGGGTCCACTGAAATTACAACCTTAGCTGAACCGCTGGAAGCAGATTTCTGGAATATCGCTTCCAAGAAGAATCAAGTGATGTCTGGAGGCATCAAGAAAAATCAGCTGAAGGATGAGTTTCAGAGAATGGCTGATTTAGTTGCTAAGGTCCTTGAGAATTGCACATTCTCGTTGGACAGTGTACCAATGAAGAGACTTCATATGATGATAGCTGTTTACTATGGGTTGAAGGTAAATTGGGCAAATATCATCTGGTATATACTTGCTGATCACAAGAAGCGTGGTCTGACTCTGCACAGGATATTCATTAGTCATCTGCTGGTAAATCTGAGATGTGATGTGACTAATGGCAAGGATGTTCATAAGGCAAAGGAGCTAAAAGTTTATGAAGCAGTAAAAACTGGTAAATCAAAAGAGCCTGCTGCTGTGCCAGAGAAGAAGCAACAGAAGAGAAAGGCTACTGAGCCTAAAATGCCTGCTGACAAAGGCAAGAAGAGCAAGACAGCTGTTCAAACAGCAAAGCCTGCTGTTGAAGCCAAAACAGTTGTGCCTAAAAGAAAGGATGCTGCTGACTTGATTGTTGATGAAACAGTCAAGGAAATCAATGAGATGTCCGTTGGGTCATCTACTGACAAAACAGTTTCAGCTGAGCTACCAGCTGAGAATGTGGCTAAAAGAACAAGGAGTGCATTAAAAGATACTGCCACATCTACTGTTCCTATTCTTCATACAAAGAAAACCATCAGAAAGAGAATGACGTTCGTTGATGAAGATACTGAGCTTTCTGATTTGGTTAGAAAAAGTCCTCCATCTGCTGAGAGGCCTGTTGAATCAGTGAAGGAGTCTGCTGAGAAGAAGTCAGCTGATCAAGTGAAACAAATTCCTACACTAACAGCTGAGGTTGCTAAACCTCAAGAGGATCCTGAAGTGCAGATCCTCGAGCCAATTGCTGCTGCACCTGTAGCAATAGCTTTACCAGAGACAACAGCTGCGGCACCAGTTGTTGAATCGAGAAATGCCAGAAAGAAGAGAACTGGCAAAGCAAAAGTATCAGCTTATCACAAGAAGAAGCGTGAGGAGGCTGAACAACGAAAACGTGATGATGCTGAGCTAAAGAAAGCTCTTGAAGCAAGTAAAAAGGACGCTGATGTCAAGAAAATGACAGAAGCTGAGTTGGCTGCCAAGGAAGAAGCAGAGTTGGCAAAGGCATTAGAAGAGAGCACAAAGGATGCTTATGGACCAAGGAGGTCTGGAGGCATCGTGATTGGAGAAAAGCCTAAGGAAGGAGACTTTGTGCTACCAAGGGCTGAACCAATTAAAAAGAAAAAGAAGGAGGTCAGACGAGCAATTGAGATTGTTCAAAATGACTCTGTTGCCTTCAAGAGATTTGAAGCTGAGCTGGAAAGGCTGAACCAGCTGTTTCAATCAAGGACTACTTTTCTCCCAGAGAAGATCAGATACAATCAATGGAGAGAGTACAGATTGAACAAGTCTGAGGAAGAAATCCAAGCCTGGAAGGAGTTCGCTACAGAAGGACGTTGGGTTTTGAACTGGTTGCAAACATCCTCTGTTGTCAAGGCTTTAGACTCAGATTTTGTAAGGGATAGACTGCATGACTATGCTAGAGTTATTGTCAGTCAGGAGGCGACTGCTATCAAAAATTCAATTCCAAAGAAGCCAAGCCCTACTGATGATAGAATTGATAGAGCAGTCAAGATTGCTGTTTACACTACTCTGGAGAAATGGGTTGAAAGATCAAGGTTTGAACCAGGAACATCAAGTTCAACGCCCAGTCTGCCAAGTTTACAGCAAATCTGTTATGGCTCTGATATCAGTACTTATCAAGAGAAGCTGAAGATTAAACAGACTACATCACCCTTTGTACCAGCTGACTTGATTCGTCAGAAGACAGTTGTGTCTACTGATGGTACTGAGATCATTCACATAGCTGATGAGCCAGCTAGTGAAGAACAAAAGAAAGACCAGAAGGCTGAAGAGATCAACTTGGATACATCAAAGAAACTGCCTACTATGGTTAAGGACTTAGTTCCTTTAGCTTTGGAGTGGAAAGCTGAAGAAAGTCCTGTTCTTCATGAAGCAACTGTTCAACAGGAGGAAGACCCTGCTGAACTTCCACAAGAAGAGGATCCTGCTGAATCATCACACCCTGCTCCTACTGCTGATTTGCATTCCTCGCTGATGGAATCCATCCAGCTGTTGATTGAAACCACTATGAAGGAGATGGAGTCAAGGAATAAACTGATGATTAAGCAAATGCAGGAAGAGACTGCAAAAATGGTCAAGGATGCCATTGAAGATTTTCCTCTACCACCAGATAACTCCTTAATGCTGACCCAGAGCATATTGAACATGAGCAGAGGCATTGAAGAAGTGAAGGCTGATGTAAATCATCTTCACACTGCTCTTCAAAGGAATGAAGCTGATATTGCAAGGGTCGTGAGGGTCATAACACAAGTTGGTGAAGCAGAAACTGAAAAGAACGTTGCTCTTGTGCAAGAGTTTACAACTGTTGCCAACAAAGTTCAAACTGAACTGTCAACACTTCAACTGAATGTTGACTGCCTGAATGACCAATCTGGTGACTTAAAAACAAATCAACTTCGCATGGAAGCTGCTCAACTTCGCATGGAAACTACTCTAACTCATCACTGTGCTGAACAACGAGTCATGGATTCAAACATCAAGAAGCTTTGTGCTGCTGTCAACATAACTCCTGATCAACTCAACCCTGCTGATGCTGACAAAAAGGGGGAAGAGGAGTCAGCTAAGTTAACTGTTGATACTGCTGCAACTATTCAAGTACGAGACCAACGGGCTGCTGCTGGAAAGCCAAAAGAAGATGAAGTACTTGAAGAGGAAGCTGAAGATGGAGCTGATGATAAAGTAGAGCCCAAAGATGCAGCTAAAACTGACAAGGAATTGGCTGCCTCTAAGTACTCTGCTGAAGAACAGCTTAATCCAGACGTTAAGTATAAAAGGATTGAGGACATCAAGGCAAGATTCGAGGCTGATGAAAGAAGGGAAAAATTAAAAGGCCTTGCTGATGTTTTCTCATCTGGTGAAGATGAAGAAAGTAGTGAAGAAGTTGAAGGAGAGGAAGATGAAGAAGAAGATGAAGAAGCTGAGGACTAGACTAGATTACTAGACTAGGGCACTTATTGAAAATTTGTAATCAGCATTCTTTACTTGTAATTTTTCACTTAAGTCAAATTTTGCTTGTAACTTGCACTGTAATCTCTCAAATCTATCTATAAAAGTTCAAGCTTCCAACATATTATTTCTATCTCAGAAATTTTTGAGGACTTAACTTTAGTTTAGGTACAGGTACTTAGCTGAAGTTTTGTCATCATCAAAAAGGGGGAAATTGTTGGATGAAGATGAAGACTTTGAAGTGAAGGGAGGTTTTGATGATTTCCAAAGTCATCAGCTAAGTGGAAGCTTAGTACAAACCTTAGAAGATATTTGACCAAGGAAGAAGTATTTCAGACAAGTCAAATATGGTCCAGAAGACTACTGATCTGTTGCTGAAGAAGTAATCAGACTGGTGGACTATCAGCCGACTCAAATCAGATTAGTTCAAGTTTGGGATCAGCCGAGTACACATCAGACGAGTGACTTCGATCAGCTGAGTGGAAGTGGATCAGAAGTTAGTGCAACGGTAATAAATGCACTTGGTGTAATAAATGCTGAAGAGGGAGGGTATTTATGACAAATGATTGAAGAGAAACCTCGTATCAGCTTGGTGCATTTAATGCGCATTTAATGCGATGCGACAGAAAGTACAGCAGAAGTGTACAGTGCTCAGTCGCAGCAGCCGTTCTGCAGAAAAGGAACAGTACTCGAGGATTTGACAACTGGCGAACTCTCAACGGGCAGATTTTCAAATCCTTAGTATAAATAGTTCAGTTCGTGAGATTGAAGAAGATAACAACACAATTTGAGAGCAAAAATCTGAAGCAGAATTCTTCTAAGTCTCAAACTCAAGAACAGAACACTCATCAGCCGAGTCATTTGTTGACGAAGCAAAATCGAGAGAAAACAGAAAATACTTGTAAAATCTGAGTGATTTTGTATGTCTGTGTTGTGAGGAGTAGATATCAATCTTAGTGAGCGATATTACTTCAGAGGATAGGAGTTTCTTTGTGATTTCCTATTGTGAACTTACGGCCATTTCATTTGTTGTTTGGCGTAAGCATTGTATACTGTAATCTGCGTGATTTAGTATAACCCAAGATCTAAGTGACTTGGAAGAGTGGACTAAAGGATTTATATCCATATAACCACTATAAAAATCCTTTGTGTTTTTAACTTGCATTAATTTCTGCATATTTTAAAGAACAGTTTTTAAAAACACTTAAAAAGGTTAACTGTTGGAAAAGTTTTAAAAGGAGTTTGTTAAAACTGGGGATAAAACTATTTCAAAGTTAAGAAAACTACTTGTGAAAAACACTTGATAAATCCGCTGCAAGTTAGTTTATTTTGAAACTCTGATTTTGATAAAATCAGCTGAGTGAAATCAGAAGAGTGGTCAACTCTGCTGCTCAAAGCTTTGTGCTAGATCAGCTTAGTCTGCTTACTGTTCTCGATCAGCTTAGTCTGCTGAACAGAAAAGTTAGAGAATTTTAAAAAGGAAATTTTGAAGAGGTCTATTAACCCCCCCCCTCTAGACCTCATCTGACCACTTGGGACCAACAAGATCTCTCTAACGGAGCTGTTTTCTGTACTCAAGGCGTACGAGTATAAAATGCCAAGAATGGGTATAGAAGAGACCTCAACTTCTAGCCCCACTGCTGCCCTGGTTGCTGCAGAAAGATCGAGAAGATCAGCTGGGAAGATGAGAGAAGTGGACTCATCTGATGAGACCACAGTGCTAAACAAAAAGGAGTACACTGCTGGCGATGTTACCTTGTTATTAAATGGGTTCAAAAAGTTCTATAAAAGAAAAATGAAGAACAAATATAACAATGCTTCTACTTCTAAACCTACCTCTTATTCTCATGATAGTAAGGATGATTTTAAATCCAAACTAATGTGCTATAAATGCAGGAAATTAGGACATTTCATTAAGGACTGCCCATATCCTAAAGCTGAGAAGTATACCGAGGAGGAAAAGAAAGCGAGGAAAGAGAGGATACACCAGAAGAGCAAAATACTGTTGGCTGAAGCTGAAAAGATAGCAGCCATCTATTCGTCTAACTCAGAATCAGGGACATCAAGTGATGACTCGACTGAAGAAGAGACACCTGCATTGCTCTGTCTCATGGCCAAAGAATCAGAGGATTCTGACACTGAGGTAACTCTCACTGAAAATGAAGATGAGCTATTTAGTTCATTTGAGCAAATGATAAAAAACAACACAGATGTTGTTAATGAGTTTGCAAAGCTTAAGGAAGAGATGATTGTGCTGAAAAAGCAAAATGCCAAACTGAAACTTAATGTTGAAAAACAGCAAGATTCAGCTAAGTATAAAAAGCTTTCGCATGAATATGAATCTCTGAAAGCAGAATGTGAAGTTTACAAAGGAAAAATCATGGAACTTGAAAAGATAATATCTAGTCATGATAAGTCGTCTGTTGCATCAGTAGACACATCTAATAAACAGAGAACACCTTTAGTAAAAGAGAATTTAGAACTGAACAAGACTGAAAAGTTTATATCTGCTGATAACAGTAATGTTATTTTATATGTTCAGACTGCTAAATCTACTTAACTTGAGATAGTGAAAAAGGAGAAGAAATCTCCTAAGGCTAAAAAAGGTAAAAAGCCTGAAAATGAAAAACAGACTGGTAAAACCAAACAGCAGAGTAGCCCTAAGAAGTCTGCTGATAAGAGTAAAACCAATCAGACTAGTAAGACTAAGTCGTTTGTTAAAGAGCAAGTAAAAAGCAAACCTAAGAAGCAAAGAAATTGTAACAATGATGCTTGGTATGGAAATGAGTCTTACTATGTGCAACCTGCTTATTCATCTTATTATGCTGCACCTCATTATCCACCTTGTTGGATGAAGATGAAGACTTTGAAGTAAAGGAAGGTTTTGATGATTTCCAAAGTCATCAGCTAAGTGGAAGCTTAGTACAAACCTTAGAAGATATTTGACTAAGGAAGAAGTTCATCAGACTAGTCAAATATGGTCCAGAAGACTACTGATCTGTTGCTGAAGAAGTAATCAGACTGGTGGACTATCAGCCGACTCAAATCAGATTAGTTCAAGTTTGGGATCAGCCGAGTATACATCAGACGAGTGACTTCGATCAGCAGAGTGGAAGTGGATCAGAAGTTATTACAACGGTAATAAATGCACTTGAAGTAATAAATGCTGAAGAGGAAGGGTATTTATGACAAATGATTGAAGAGAAACCTCGTATCAGCTTGGTGCATTTAATGCGCATTTAATGCGAAGCGACAGAAAGTACAGCAGAGTGTACAGTGTTCAGTCGCAACAGCCGTTCTGCAGAAAAGGACCAGTACTCGAGGATTTGACAACTGGCGATCTCTCAACGGGCAGATTTTCAAATCCTTAGTATAAATAGCTTAGTTCATGAGTTGAAGAAGAAGAACAACACAGAGACAACACACTTTGAGAGCAAAAATCTGAAGCAAAATTCTTCTAAGTCTCAAACTCAAGAACAGAGCACTCATCAGCCGAGTCATTTGTTGACAAAGCTAAATAGAGAGAAAACAGAAAATACTTGTAAAATCTGAGTGATTTTGTTAGGGTTGTGTTGTGAGAAGTAGATATCAATCTTAGTGAGCGATATTACTTCAGAGGATAGGAGTTTCTTTGTGATTCCCTATTGTGAACTTACGGCCACTTCATTTGTTGTTTGGCGTAAGCATTGTATACTGTAATCTGTGTGATTTAGTATAACCCAAGGTCTAAGTGACTTGGAAGAGTGGACTAAAGGATTTACATCCATATAACCACTATAAAAATCCTTTGTGTTTTTAACTTGCATTATTTTCTGCATATTTGAAAGAACAGTTTTAAAACACTTAAAAGGTTAACTGCTGAAAAGTTTTAAAAGGAGTTTGTTAAAAACTGGGGATAAAACTATTTCAAGGTTAAAGAAAACTACTTGTGAAAAACACTTGATAAATCCGCTGCAAGTTAGTTTATTTTAAACTCTGATTTGATAAAATCAGCTGAGTGAAATCAGAAGAGTGGTCAACTCTGCTGTTCAAAGCTTTGTGCTAGATCAGCTTAGTCTGCTTACTGTTCTCGATCAGCTTAGTCTGCTGAACAGAAAAGTTAGAAGTTTTAAAAGGTAGATTTTTGAAGAGGTCTATTCACCCCCCCCTCTAGACCTCATCTGACCACTTGGGACCAACAAGTGGTATCAGAGCAGGTGGTTCATCTGAATCATTTGCCTGATCAACGAGCTTGATCCTTAAGTGTTTTTCAAAGTTTTTTTTTAAAGGTTTTCAAAAGAGCATCTTTTTGAAAAACAAAACTTTTTGAAAAATGGATTGCATTAGCCTTGTTCCCCACATAGGCGGTATGAGCTTTGAGGACTGGAAGATACGCATGGAAATTTTCCTTGCTGCTTACAATGACAATATGTACAGATGCATAACCAAAGGTCCGATAAGAGTCACAAAAACCATCAAAGTCAATGATCAAGAAGTGATCGTGGACAAAGATGAAGAAGAGATGTCACCTGATGAAATCAAGTTGAAAAATCTTGATAAAGTTGGAATCTTCATCATGACTAAAGCCCTGGACAATGAAAGGTTTGACTATGTCAAACACTGTAAAACATCAAAAGAGATGTGGGACAAAGTCAGGGATATGAGTGAAGGAAATGAAGCCATCAAGGAACACAATCTAAGTGTTGCCATGGAGAAGTTTGAGAACTTCAAAATGAAGCCTGGAGAAACCATTGACCAGATGAGTTCAAGGTTTACCAAAGTGCTGAACAACGTGTTAAAGCTGGGTAAGACATTCACAGACAAAGAGATCACTCTCAAAGTCCTGAAGGCGCTACCACCCAAGTTCAACATGAAGATCACAGCTATGGAAGAATCTAGGGATCTGGGGAAGATCTCTCTGACGGAGCTGTTTTCTGTACTCAAGGCGTACGAGTATAAAATGCCAAGGATGGGAATAGAAGAGACCTCAACTTCTGGCCCCACTGCTGCACTGGTCGCTGCAGAAAGAACAAGAAGATCGTCTGGAAAAAGCAGAGGAGAGGACTCATCTGATGAGGCCCCAGTACTGAGCAAAAAGGAATATACTGCTGACGATGTTGCGTTGTTATTGAACGGGTTCAAAAAGTTCTACAAGAGAAAAATGAAGAACAAATATAACAATGCTTCTACTTCTAAACCTACCTCTAATTCTCATGATATTAAGGATGATTATAAATCCAAAATGATGTGCTATAATTGCAGGAAATTGGGACACTTCATCAAGGACTGCCCATATCCTAAAGCGGAGAAGTATACAGAGGAGGAAAAGAAACAAAGAAAAGAACGAAGAGAGAAGAGATACCAAAAGAGCAAGGTGCTGTTGGCTGAAGCTGAAAAGATGGCAGCCATCTACTCATCAAACACAGAATCTGGCACTTCAAGTGATGACTCTGTTTTTGACGAAACACCTGCACTGCTGTGTCTCATGGCAAAGGAATCTGATGATTCTGACAATGAGGTAATACTCTCTGAAAGTGAGCTTGAACTGTTTAGCTCATTTGAGCAAATGATGAACAACAAAGTAGATGTTGTAAATGAGCTTGCTAAGCTTAAGGACGAGATGATCATGCTGAAAAAGCAAAATACTAAACTGAAATCGAAGGTAGAAAGACCTGAAGAATCAGCTATGTATAAAAAGCTTTCGCATGAATGTGAATCTCTGAGAGCTGAATGTGAAATGTACAAAGGACAGATCAAAGAACTTGAAGCTAGAATATCTTTGCACAATAAGTCATCTGTTCCTACGTCGTCTGTTGCATCAATTGATAAATCAACTAAACAGAGTACACCTGTAGTGAAAGAAAGTTTAGAACTGAATAGAGCTGAAAAATTTGTATCTGCTGATAATAGTAATATTATCTTGTATGTTCAGACCACTAAATCTACTTCACTTGAGGTTGAGAAAAAGGAGATCCAGACTCCTAAGGCTAAGAAGGGTAAAAAGCCTGAAACTGAAAAACAGACTGGTAAAACCAAACAGCAGAGTAGTCCCAAGAAGTCTGCTGATAAGAGTAAAACCAATCAGACTAGTAAAGCTAAGTCGTCTGTTAAAGAGCAAGTAAAGAGCAGACCTAAGAAGCAAAGAAATTATAACAAAAATGCTTACTATGGAAATGAGTCTTATTATGTGCAACCTGCTTATCCACCATATTATGCTGCACCTCATTATCCACCTCACTATGCTGCATATCCTGCTCATCAACCAATGCATGCCTACCCTGCTTATCATGCATCATATCCTGCTTATGAGCCTTATCATCATCATAATGATCATCAATATAATATGCCTGCTGTCTATGATGAAAATGAAGTTGCTCATGCTCCTGCTAAAATTGCAAAGCCTAAGAAGCCTAAGACTTCAACATCTTGGGTTGTCAAAGGTGATACTAATCCACCAGGACCCTCTCAATAAAGGGTACCTAAAACAATTTTATTTTGTTTTGTAGGTTAGGATTAGGAGTAGGAGTAAAGTAGTGAAGAAATGGTACTTGGACAGTGGATGTTCAAGGCACATGTGTGGAGACATACATGAACTGGCAGATGCTGTTGCTGTGAATGGTCCAAGAGTTACTTTTGGAGACAGCAAAGAAGGCAAGGTTGTAGCTGTTGGAAAGCTTATCAAAGGAAACATAGAGATATCTGACGTCTCTTATGTTAATGGCCTGAAATACAATCTGCTGAGCATAAGTCAATTTTGTGACAAGGGATTTTCCGTGGTGTTTTCATCAGATAAGTGCTATGTTGAACAAGTAGGAACAAAGAAGGTCATTCTATCTGGAAGAAGACAGGGAAATATCTATGTAGTCGACTGGAATTCTGTGGACAAGAATTCAAATGTTTGCTTAGTGGCTTCTACACCAAGTGAAATCAGTTGGCTTTGGCACAAAAGAATGAATCATTTGAATTTCAAGACCATAAACAGATTGATAAAGAATGATCTGGTAGAAGGAATTCCAAAGACAGTCATGAGCAAAGACAAGCTTTGTGACGCATGTCAGAAGGGTAAACAAGTGAAATCATCCTTCAAAAGCAAGAAGCACCAATCTTCAACCAGAATTTTGGAGCTGCTGCATATGGATTTGTTTGGCCCTATTGATCCAATCAGCAATGGTGGAAAGAAGTACTGCCTAGCTGTTGTGGATGATTTTTCAAGATTTACTTGGGTGATTTTCATGAAGAAGAAAAGTGAAACCAAGGAACATCTTACTAATCTGATGGAACTGATCCAGAATGAGAAGAGTCAAAGAATATTGAAGATCAGATCAGATAGAGGGACTGAGTTTACAAACTCTACTGTTGAAGAGTACTGTAATTCCAGAGGAATCAGTCATGAGTACTCTGCTGCCAGAACCCCTCAACAAAATGGAGTTGCTGAAAGGAGAAACAGAACTCTAAAAGAAGCTACCAGAACAATGATAGCTGAAGCAAAGCTGCCCCAAAGATTCTGGGCAGAAGCTACAAATACAGCATGTTATACACAGAACAGGTGTATGATCAACAAAAGTCAAAACAAGACACCTTATGAGCTATGGAACAACAGAAAGCCTAATTTACATTATCTTAGGATTTTTGGTTGTAAATGTTATGTTTTGAACAATGGGAAAAATCACCTTACTGCATTTGCAGAAAAGGCTGATGAAGCTGTTTTTGTAGGTTACTCTACTGTTAGTAAAGCTTATAGAGTGTTTAACAAAAGAACTTTACTTGTAGAAGAATCTATTCATGTAGTATTTGATGAACCAAGTCAATCTTCTGAAAAGAATCAAAGTGCAAATCAAGAACTGTCTGCTGAATTTCAGAAATTGAATGTGGAAAGAAAAGAAGAATATGTACCCATCATACTACCCAATTTATCTCAAGCTGTTAACTCAAGTGCTGTTCAAAATCAGTCTGCTGATTGTCTAACAGAGGAGTTGCAAACAGCTAACAGACCAGAGACTGTTCAACAGACTACAACTGTTCAACAGACTACTACTGAGACTCCAACAGTGGTGTTGCAAGATCAATCCAGAGGACAACATTCAGATTTGCAACCTGATCTCAGATGGCTCAAAGATCACCCACCTGAGTTAGTGATTGGTGATCCTTTGGACAGAGTGAGAACTCGAAGGTCAACTGCAAATGAAACAATGTTTGTAAGTTTTCTTTCACAAATTGAGCCTAAATTAATTGATGAAGCTCTTGGTGATTCTCACTGGATTGAAGCTATGCAAGAAGAGTTGAATCAATTTGAAAGGAATGAAGTCTGGTACTTAGTTCCCAGACCTACTCATCAAAGAGTAATTGGCACTAAGTGGGTTTTCAGAAATAAGATGAATGAAGATGGTATTGTTACCAGAAATAAAGCAAGACTAGTGGCCAAAGGTTACTGCCAAGAAGAAGGCATTGATTTTGATGAGACATTCGCACCAGTTGCAAGGCTTGAAGCAATCAGACTGTTTCTAGCTTATGCTGCTCACAAGAACTTCACAGTATATCAGATGGATGTGAAGTCTGCTTTTCTCAATGGAGAATTGCAAGAAGAAGTGTACGTTGAACAACCCCCCGGTTTTGAAGTTTATAAACAGGGAGACAAGGTATATCGTCTGAAGAAAGCTCTTTATGGACTAAAACAGGCTCCAAGAGCATGGTATGATACTCTATCTGATTTTCTTTTAGTAAAAGGATTTCGTAAAGGTAAAGTAGACAAGACCTTGTTCACTATTGAATGGGAAGAACATATATTGCTAGTTCAAATATATGTGGACGATATTATTTTTGGTTCAACCAACAAACAGATGTGTGAAAAATTCTCTAAGCTGATGCAGAACAAGTTTGAAATGAGCATGATGGGAGAATTAAATTACTTTCTTGGATTACAAGTTAAACAGCTACCTGATGGTATTTTCATTAATCAAGCAAAGTACACAAAAGATCTGTTTAAGAAATTTGGTATGGAAACTAGTTCATCTGTTAATGTTCCTATGTCCACTGGATTTCGTCTGGACAAGGATGAAGATGGCAAATCAGTTGACATCACCAAATACAGAGGCATAATTGGGTCACTGTTATACTTAACAGCTAGCAGACCTGATATTATGTATTCTGTTGGGGTTTGTGCGAGATTTCAATCAAATCCTAAGGAATCTCATCTCTTAGCTGCTCAAAGGATATTAAAGTATCTAAAGGGCACTCAAGAATTGGGATTGTGGTACCCAAGGGAATCAGGATTTGAACTTGTTGGATATTCAGATTCTGACCTCGCTGGCTGCAAGATTGATAGGAAGAGTACAACAGGTACGTGTCAATTTTTAGGCAGTCGTCTGATCTCATGGATGAGTAAGAAACAGACTTCAGTATCCATATCTACTGCTGAAGCTGAATACATTGCTGCTGGAGCATGTTGTGCACAAATACTCTGGTTGAAGCATCAACTAGAAGATTATAATCTGAAGATCAGTGGAATCCCTATCTACTGTGATAATACAAGTGCAATCTCACTTACTCAGAATACTACAAGTCATTCCAGGACTAAGCATATTGAGATCAAACATCACTTCATCAGAGACCATGTTGAAAAAGGAAATGTTGTTATTGAATATGTTCAAACAGATAATCAGATCGCTGACATTTTCACCAAACCATTGAGTGATGAAAGATTTTCTACTCTAAGAGTGGAACTAGGCTTGTTAAAATTGGATTCATAAGCTGAGGGGGAACCTATCAGAAGACTGGTTTCAAACAGCTCACTAATCTGACTACAACAAGTGTGTTATACTTCAAGAAGACTGACTCTCAACAGACTAGTTGACTGATGAATTCTTGAATTCAGGGGGAACGTGTAAGACTAGCGGTACCCTTGTTTTAAAGATGAAATCTTCAATGACAGTTAGTTGAAGTTGCTTTAAGCAGAAGATTTGCTCTTAACTCTTGAAGATTTGAAGATTAATTATCTTGCTGGATTGACAAACAGCAAAGGAAGATCACTAGATATTGGCTTTCACTAGTGATATATTGTATCAGACAAGTCATAAATCAGATAAGTACTCTACTCATCTGTTTCTATTTATGTCAGCTTATATTTAAAGTGTTGCATTAAAAACGTTTCATAAAAAGCACGCTTTCATAAGTAACAGACAAGTGGCGTTTCGTTTTCCCGCCCGTCTGACATATTTAATGCTATTTTGAAATCCGCGTTTCACGGTCGCACGATCTGCTTTTACAATGACTAATCTAACGGTTACCACTTTTCACGGAAACCGACAAGAATTAACATCTATAAATCCAGATCTGATCAGCTGACTGAGCTTTTACGCACCCTAAAAATTTCAAAAGCATTCAGAGCATTTTTGCATCCATTCAACTGCAAATCTACTCTCGTTTTTCTTCAATCTCTTTCAGGAAAATGGGTTCCAAGGTACCTGCAAAAGAAGCTGCTGCTGAAGGTATGTTCTTGAACTACCTGACCTACCATACGACTGGCACACCATTAATGAAGGAAATTCTGGAGAAATTTAAGGCAGCCTCACTGGTAAACTTCATGGAGGCCCATGAAGATATGATCTTCAAAGACCAAGTAATGGAATTTTATGGTTCCAAGAAGGATGTCAATTTTGAGAAAGTGGAGATCACTGCCAAGATTGGGGACAAAGCTATCTGCGTAACCCCAAAACTGCTAAGTGAGAGATATGGACTCTCTCTTGAAGGTTCTACTGATATTGCAACTCTCTCTACTCCATTTGAAGCAGATTTCTGGAATCTGGCTTCAAAGAAGGATGAAATGCTAACTGGGAGCATAAAGAAAAATCAATTGAAAGACGAGTTTCAACGAATGGCAGACTTGGTTGCCAAAGTTTTGGAGAATTGCACATTCTCACTAGACAGCGTACCAATGAAGCGTCTGCACACAATGATTGCCATTTTCTATGGCTTGAAGGTGAACTGGGCAAACTACATTTGGTATATACTGGCTGATCACAAAGTGCGTGGTTACACTCTGCACCGAATATTCCTGAGTCATCTGCTAGTAAATTTGGGATGTGATGTTACAAATGGCAAGGATGTTCACAAGGCTAAAGAATTGAAGATTTATGAACCAGTGAAATCTGGGAGATCAAAGGAGCCTGCGGTTGTGACAGAGTTGAAGCAAAAGAAAAGAAAGGCTTCTGAGCCAGAAAAGCCTGCTGATAAAGGCAAGAAAAGCAAGTCGACTGTTCAAACAGCAAAGCCTGCTGTTGAAGCCAGAACAGTTGTCTCTAAAAGAAAGGATGCTGCTGATTTGATTGTTGATGAAACAGTCAAGGAAATCAACGAGATGTCTACTGGGACATCCTCTGACAAGACAATTTCAGCTGAGCTACCGGTTGAAAATGTGGCTAAAAGAACAAGAAGTGCTATGAAGGACACTGCCACTTCTACCGTTGCAAATCCACCTTTCACAAAAAGGACTGCCAGAAAGAAGCTGACACTTCTTGATGAAGATACTGAACTTTCTGAGTTAGCCAAAAGAAGTCCTCAATCTGCTGAGAGGCCTGTTGAATCAGTGAAGGGATCTACTGAAAAGAAGTCAGCTGACCAAGTGAAACAGATTCCTACACCAACAGCTGAGGTTGCTAAACCTCAAGAGGATCCTGAAGTGCAGATCCTCGAACCAATTGCTGCTGCACCAGTAGCAGTTGCTTTACCAGAAACAACAGCTGCGGCACCAGTTGTTGAGTCAAGAAATGCCAGAAAGAAGAGAACTGGCAAAGCAAAAGTATCAGCTTATCACAAGAAGAAGCGTGAGGAGGCTGAACAACGAAAACGTGATGATGCTGAGCTAAAGAAAGCTCTTGAAGCAAGTAAAAAGGAAGCTGATGTCAAGAAAATGACAGAAGCTGAGTTAGCTGCCAAGGAAGAAGCAGACTTGGCAAAGGCACTGGAAGAGAGCAAGAAGGATGCTTATGGACCAAGGAGGTCTGGAGGCATCGTGATTGGAGAAAAGCCTAAGGAAGGAGACTTTGTGCTACCAAAGGCTGAACCAATTAAAAAGAAAAAGAAGGAAGTCAGACGAGCAATTGAGATTGTTCAAAATGACTCCGTTGCCTTCAAAAGATTTGAAGCTGAGCTGGAAAGGCTGAACCAGCTGTTTCAATCAAGGACTACTTTTCTCCCAGAGAAGATCAGATACAATCAATGGAGAGAGTATAGATTGAACAAGTCTGAGGAAGAAATCCAAGCCTGGAAGGAGTTCGCTACAGAAGGACGTTGGGTTCTAAACTGGTTGCAAACATCCTCTGTTGTCAAGGCTTTGGACTCAGATTTTGTAAGGGATAGACTGCATGACTATGCAAGAGTTATTGTCAGTCAGGAGGCGAATGCTATTAAAAACTCAATTTCAAAGAAGCCAAGTCCTACTGATGATAGAATTGATAGAGCAGTCAAGATTGCTGTTTACACTACTCTGGAGAAATGGGTTGAAAGATCAAGGTTTGAACCAGGAACATCAAGTTCAACGCCCAGTCTGCCAAGTTTACAGCAAATCTGTTATGGCTCTGATATCAGTACTTATCAAGAGAAGCTGAAGATTAAACAGAATACATCACCCTTTGTACCAGCTGACTTGATTCGTCAGAAGACAATTGTGTCTACTGATGGTACTGAAATCATTCACATAGCTGATGAGCCAGCTAGTGAAGAACCAAAGAAAGACCAGAAGGCTGAAGAAATCAACTTGGATACATCAAAGAAGCTGCCTATCATGGTCAAGGACTTAGTTCCTTTAGCTTTGGAGTGGAAGGCTGAAGAAAGTCCTGTTCTTCATGAAGCAACCGTTCAACAGGAGGAAGAACCTGCTGAACTTCCACAAGAAGAGGATCCTGCTGAATCATCACATTCTGCTCCTACTGCTGATTTGCATTCCTCACTGATGGAGTCCATCCAGATGCTGATTGAGACTACTCTGAAGGAGATGGAGACAAGAAATAAACTGATGATTAAGCAAATGCAGGAAGAAACTGCAAAAATGGTCAAGGATGCCATTGAAGATTTTCCTCTACCACCAGATAACTCTTTAATGTTAACTCAGAGCATATTGAATATGAGCAGAAATATTGAAGATGTGAAGGCTGATGTAGGTCATCTCCACACTGCTCTTCAAAGGAATGAAGCTGACATTGCAAGAGTTGTTAGGGTCATGACACAAGTTGGTGAAGCAGAAACTGAGAAAAACATTGCTCTAATGCAAGAGGTTACCAACATCACTGACAAAGCACAAACTGAACTGTCAACACTTCAGTTGAATGTTGACTGTCTGAATGACCATTCTGGTGAAATAAAAGCTAATCAACTTCGCATGGAAACTACTCTAAATCATCACTGTGCTGAGCAAAGAGTCATGGATAGAAACATCAAGAAGCTTTGTGCTGCTGTCAACATAACTCCTGATCAACTCAACCCTGCTGATGCTGACAAAAAGGGGGAAGAGGAATCAGCTAAGTTAGCTGTTGATGCTGCTGCAACTATTCAAGTACGAGACCAACGGGCTGCTGCTGGAAAGCCAAAAGAAGATGAAGTACTTGAAAAGGAAGCTGAAGATGGAGCTGATGATAAAGTAGAAGCCAAGGATGTAGCTAAAACTGACAAGGAGTTAGCTGCCTCTAAGTACTCTGCTGAAGAACAGCTCAATCCAGACGTTAAGTATAAGAGGATTGAAGACATCAGAAAAAGATTTGAAGCTGAAGAAAGAAGAGAAAAATTAAAAGGTCTTACTGATGCTTTCACATCTGGTGAAGATGAAGACAGTAGTGATGAAGTTGAAGAAGAAGTTGATGAGGAAGAAGAAGATGAAGAAGCTGAGGACTAGACTAGATTACTAGACTAGGTCATCTGTTGGAACTTTTGTAACCAGCTTTCTTCACTTGTAATTTTTTTTTAGTCTATCTTGCTTGTAACTTGCACTGTAACTTTCAAATCAATCTATAAAAAGTTCAAGCTTCCAACACATTATTTCTATCTCAGAAATTTTTGAGGACTCAACTTTAGTTTAGGTACAGGTACTTAGCTGAAGTTTTGTCATCATCAAAAAGGGGGAAATTGTTGGATGAAGATGAAGACTTTGAAGTAAAGGAAGGTTTTGATGATTTCCAAAGTCATCAGCTAAGTGGAAGCTTAGTACAAACCTTAGAAGATATTTGACTAAGGAAGAAGTTCATCAGACTAGTCAAATATGGTCCAGAAGACTACTGATCTGTTGCTGAAGAAGTAATCAGACTGGTGGACTATCAGCCGACTCAAATCAGATTAGTTCAAGTTTGGGATCAGCCGAGTATACATCAGACGAGTGACTTCGATCAGCAGAGTGGAAGTGGATCAGAAGTTATTACAACGGTAATAAATGCACTTGAAGTAATAAATGCTGAAGAGGAAGGGTATTTATGACAAATGATTGAAGAGAAACCTCGTATCAGCTTGGTGCATTTAATGCGCATTTAATGCGAAGCGACAGAAAGTACAGCAGAGTGTACAGTGTTCAGTCGCAACAGCCGTTCTGCAGAAAAGGACCAGTACTCGAGGATTTGACAACTGGCGATCTCTCAACGGGCAGATTTTCAAATCCTTAGTATAAATAGCTTAGTTCATGAGTTGAAGAAGAAGAACAACACAGAGACAACACACTTTGAGAGCAAAAATCTGAAGCAAAATTCTTCTAAGTCTCAAACTCAAGAACAGAGCACTCATCAGCCGAGTCATTTGTTGACAAAGCTAAATAGAGAGAAAACAGAAAATACTTGTAAAATCTGAGTGATTTTGTTAGGGTTGTGTTGTGAGAAGTAGATATCAATCTTAGTGAGCGATATTACTTCAGAGGATAGGAGTTTCTTTGTGATTCCCTATTGTGAACTTACGGCCACTTCATTTGTTGTTTGGCGTAAGCATTGTATACTGTAATCTGTGTGATTTAGTATAACCCAAGGTCTAAGTGACTTGGAAGAGTGGACTAAAGGATTTACATCCATATAACCACTATAAAAATCCTTTGTGTTTTTAACTTGCATTATTTTCTGCATATTTGAAAGAACAGTTTTAAAACACTTAAAAGGTTAACTGCTGAAAAGTTTTAAAAGGAGTTTGTTAAAAACTGGGGATAAAACTATTTCAAGGTTAAAGAAAACTACTTGTGAAAAACACTTGATAAATCCGCTGCAAGTTAGTTTATTTTAAACTCTGATTTGATAAAATCAGCTGAGTGAAATCAGAAGAGTGGTCAACTCTGCTGTTCAAAGCTTTGTGCTAGATCAGCTTAGTCTGCTTACTGTTCTCGATCAGCTTAGTCTGCTGAACAGAAAAGTTAGAAGTTTTAAAAGGTAGATTTTTGAAGAGGTCTATTCACCCCCCCCTCTAGACCTCATCTGACCACTTGGGACCAACACACCTTACTATGCTGCATATCATGCTCATCATCCAATGCATGCTTACCCTGCTTATCATGAATCCTACCCTGCTTATGAGCATTATTCACATCATAATGATTATCAACATAATATGTCTGCTGATTATGGTGAAGAAAAAGTTGCTCATGCTCCTGCTAAAACTCAAAAACCTAAGAAGCCTAAGACTTCAACATCTTGGGTTGTCAAGGGTGATACTAATCCACCAGGACCCTCTCAATAAAGGGTACCTAAAACAATTTTATTTTGTTTTGTAGGTTAGGATTAGGAGTAGGAGTAAAGTAGAGAAGAAATGGTACTTGGACAGTGGATGTTCAAGGCACATGTGTGGAGACATACATGAACTGACTGATGCTGCTGCTGTGAATGGTCCAAGAGTCACTTTTGGAGACAGGAAAGAAGGCAAGATTGTTGCGGTTGGAAAGCTAATCAAAGGAAACATTGAGATATCTAACGTCTCTTATGTTAATGGCCTAAAGACAATCTGCTAAGCATAAGTCAATTTTGTGACAAGGGATTTTCTGTAATCTTCCCATCAATTATGTGCTACGTTGAACAAATTGGAACAAATAAGGTTATCTTATCTGGAAGAAGACAAGGAAATATCTATGTAGTCGACTGGAATTCTGTGGACAAGAATTCTAATGTTTCTTTGGTGGCTTCTACACCAAGTGAAATCAGTTGGCTGTGGCACAAAAGAATGAATCATTTGAATTTCAAGACCATAAACAGATTAATAAAGAATGATTTGGTAGAAGGAATTCCAAAGACAGTCATGAGCAAAGATAAGCTCTGTGATGCCTGTTAGAAGGGTAAACAAGTGAAGTCCACTTTCAAAAGCAAGAAGCACCAATCTTCAACCAGAATTTTGGAGCTGTTACATATGGATTTGTTTGGCCCTATTGATCCTTTCAGCAATGGTGGAAAGAAATACTGCCTAGCTGTTGTGGATGATTTTTCAAGATTTACTTGGGTGATTTTCATGAAGAAGAAAAGTGAAACCAAGAAACATCTTACCAATATAATGGAACTGATTCAGAATGAAAAGAGTCAAAGAATATTGAAGAGGGACTGAATTTACAAACTCTACTGTTGAAGAGTATTGTAACTCCAGAGGAATCAATCATGAGTACTCTGCTGCCAGAACCCCTCAACAAAATGGAGTTGCTGAAAGGATAAACAGAACTCTAAAGGAAGCTACCAGGACAATGATAGCTGAAGCAAAACTGCCCCAAAGATTCTGGGCAGAAGCCACAAATACAACATGTTACACCCAGAACAGATGCATGATCAACAAAAGTCAAAACAAGACACCTTATGAGCTATGGAACAACAGAAAGCCTAATTTACACTATCTTGGGATTTTTTGCTGTAAATGTTATGTTTTGAATAATGGGAAAAATCACCTCACTGCTTTTGCAGAAAAGGTTGATGAAGTTGTCTTTGTAAGATACTCTACTGTTAGTAAAGCTTACAGTGTCTTTAACAAAAGAACTTTACTTGTAGAAGAATCTATTCATGTAGTATTTGATGAACCAAACCATTCTTCTGAAAAGAATCAAAGTGTTAATCCAGAGATATCTGTTGACTTTCAGAAATTAAGTGTGGAAAGAAAAGAAGAGTATGTACCCATCTTACTACCTGATCTAAACCAAGCTGGTAACTCAAGTGCTGTTCAAAATCAGACTGCTGATTGTCTAACAGAGGAGTTGCAAACAACTGACAGACTAGAGCATGTTCAACAGACTACTACTGAGACTCCAACAGTAGTGTTGCAAGATCAATCAAGAGGACAACATCCAGATTTGCAACCTGATCTCAGATGGCTCAGAGATCACCCACCTGATTTAGTGATTGGTGATCCATTGGATAGAATGAGAACAAGAAGGTCAACTGAAAATGAAACAATGTTTGTAAGTTTTCTTTCACAAATCGAGCCTAAGTTAATTGATGAAGCTCTTAGTGATTCTCATTGGATTGAAGCAATGCAAGAAGAGTTAAATCAATTTGAAAGGAATGAAGTCTGGTACTTAGTTCCCAGACCTACTCATCAAAGGGTAATTGGCACTAAGTGGGTATTCAGGAATAAAATGAATGAAGATGGTATTGTTACCAGAAATAAAGCAAGACTAGTTGTCAAAGGTTACTGCCAGGAAGAAGGCATTGATTTTGATGAGACATTCGCACCAGTTGCAAGGCTTGAAGCAATCAGATTATTCTTAGACTATGTTGCTCACAAGTACACAAAAGATCTGTTTAAGAAATTTGGTATGGAAACTAGCTCATCTGTTAGTGTTCCTATGTCTACTGGACTTCGTCTGGATAAGGATGAAGATGGCAAATCAATTGACATCACCAAGTACAGAGGCATAATTGGGTCACTGTTATATTTAACAGCTAGCAGACCTGATATTATGTATTCTGTTGGGGTTTGTGCGAGATTTCAGTCAAATCATAAGGAATCTCATCTCTTAGCTGCTAAAAGGATATTAAGGTATCTTAAAGGCACACAAGAATTGAGATTGTGGTATCCAAGGGAATTTGGATTTGAACTCACTGGATATTCAGATTATGACCTTGCTGGTTGCAAAATTGATAGGAAGAGTACTACAGGTACTTGTCAATTTCTAGGCAGTCGTCTAATCTCATGGATGAGTAAGAAACAGACTTCAGTATCCATATCTACTGCTGAAGCTGAATACATTGCTGCTGGAGCATGTGGTGCACATATACTTTGGTTGAAGCATCAACTAGAAGATTATAATCTCAAGATCAGTGGAATCCCTATCTACTGTGACAATACAAGTGTAATCTCACTTACTCAGAACACTACTAGTCATTCCAGGACTAAGCATATTGAGATCAAACATCACTTCATCAGAGACCATGTTGAAAAAGGAAATGTTATTATTGAGTATGTTCATACAAATAATCAGATCGCTGACATTTTCACCAAACCATTGAGTGATGCAAGATTTTCTACTCTAAGAGTGGAACTGGGCTTGTTAAAATTGGATTCATAAGCTGAGGGGGAACCTATCAGAAGACTGGGTTCAACAACTGACTAATCTGATAGCGACAAGTATTATACTTCAAGAAGACTGACTCTCAACAGACTAGTTGACTGATGAATTCTTGAATTCAGGGGGAACGTGTAAGACTAGCGGTACTCCTGTTTTAAAGATGAAATCTTCAATAACAGTTAGTTGAAGTTATTTTAATCAGAAGATTTGTTCTTAATTCTTGAAAACTTGAAGATTATTTATCTTGCTGGATTGACAAACAGCAAAGGAAGATCACTAGATATTGGCTTTCACTAGTGATATATTGTATCAGACAAGTCATCTGCCAGATAAGTATTATTTTACTCATCTGTTTACTTATGTCAGCTTATAATCAAGTGTTGTATTAAAAACGTTTTATCAGAAACACGCTTTTATAAGTAGTAGACTACTGGCGTTTCAAATTCCCGCCTAGTCTGACATATTTAATAAAATTTGAAATCCACGTATCTCGCTCACACGATCTAATTTTTCAGTATCTGATCTAACGGTTGGCTTGATTCACGGAAACCGACATCAAACCAACACTTATAAATCCAGATATGATCAGCTGACTGATCTTTTACGCACCCTCAAAATTTCAAGAGCACAAGAGCTTTTTGCTTTCAATACAAACTGCAAATTTCTCTCGTTTTCCTTCAATCTTTTTCAGAAAATGACTTCCAAATACGCGAATGCTGAAGGTAGATTCTTGAATTACCAGACTTATTATGCCACCAGCACTCCACTGATGAAAGAAATTCTGGAGAAGTTCAAAGCGGCAACACTGGTTAACTTCATGGAGGCCCATGAAGATATGGTGTTCACACCAGAGGTATTAGAGTTTTACAAGGCGGATGGGAAGCTAGACTATGAAAAACTGGAGATTAGAGCTAAAGTTGGGGGAAAGGACATCTGCATAACCCCAAGCTGCTGAATCAGAAGTATAGGCCTTCTCTTGAAGGTTCAACTGAGCTTTCAACTCTGGCTGAGCCGTTAGAGGCTGACTTCTGGAATATTGCTGCTAAGAAGAAGGATGAAGTCCTGTCTGAGAACATCAAAAAGCCCCAGCTGAAGGACGAGTTTCAGAGGATGGCAGACTTACTTGCCAAAGTTGTGGAGAATTGCACTTTCTCCTTGGACAGTGTACCTATGAAGAGGTACCACATGATGATAGCAGTTTACTACGGGCTGAAAGTAAACTGGGCAAGCGTTGTTTGGTACATTCTTGCTGATCACAAGGCGCGTGGTCAAACTCTTCATAGAATTTTCCTTAGTCATCTGCTGCTGAATTTGGGATGTACGATGACAAATGGCGAGGAAATTCATAAGGCTAAGGAGCTAAAGATATATGAACCAGTAAAGGCTGGAAGATCTAAGGAGCCTGCTGATGTGCCAGAAAAGAGGCAATAAAAAAGGAAGGCTACTGAGCCTAAAGAGCCTGCTGTTAAGGCAAAAAGGTGCAAAGTGACTGCCCCCAAGGCATCTGTTCAAACAGCCAAGCCAGCTGTTCAAGCTAGAACAGAGTCACCTGCTGAGAAGGATGCTGCTGATGATCTTATAAATCAGACAGCTAAGGAGATTGAGCAAATGGCCTATGACATCTCTCCTGAGAGAACAGTTTCAGCTGAAGTGCCTGCTGAAAATGTTGCTAAGAGGACAAGGAGCGCTTTAAAAGATACTGCTACATCTGCTGCTGTCCTTCACACCAAGAAAACTGCCAGAAAGAAAATGACTTTCATTGAAGAACCTACTGAACTTTCTGAGTTAGTAAGGGAAAGTCCTCCAACAGCAGAGAGGCCTGTTGGATCTGAGAAGAAGTCTGCTGTCAAAGAAACATCTGCTGAAAAGACTACTTCTGCACCAACAGCTGAGGTTAACCAACCTCCAGAGGATCCTGAAGTGCAGATCCTCGAACCAATTAACGTTGCACCCATTGCAACTGCTGCACCAGAACCAACAGCTGAGGCACCAGTTGTTGAGTCAAGGGCTGCCAGAAGAAAAAGAACTGGTAAAGCCAAAGTGTCAGCTTATCACAAGAAAAAGCGTGAGGAAGCAGAACAGAGGAAACGTGATGAAGCTGAGCTTAAAAGAACTCTTGAGGCAAGCATGGTAGCAGCTGAAGTCAAGAAGTTGACTGAAGCAGGATTAGCTGCCAAGGAGGAAGAAGATTTGGCTAAGGCCTTGGAGGAGAACAAAAATGATGCCTATGGACCTAGAAGGTCAGGAGGCATTGTGATTGAAAAACCCAAGGAAGGGGATTTTGTGCTGCCAAGAGCCAAACAAGTCAAACGAAGAAAATTTGAAGTCAGAAGAGCAATTGACATTGTTCAAGGTGACTCTGCTGTCTTTGAGAAGTTTGAAGCGGAGCTAGAAAGGATGAATCGGCTGCTTCAATCAAGAACCACCTTTCTCCCAGAAAAGATAAGATATAACAGATGGAGGGAGTATAGGTTAAACAAATCTGAGGATGAAATCCAAGCATGGAAGGAGTTTGCTGATGAAGGACGCTGGTTTTTGAATTGGTTGCAGACTACTTCAGTAGCAAGGGCTTTGGATTCAGATTTTGTTAGAGACAGATTACATGGCTTTGCTAGAGCCATTGTAAAAAGGGAGGCACCTGCTATCAAGGATTCACTGTGTACACTACTTTGGAGAAATGGGCTCAGAGATCAAGATACGAACCTGGAACATCCAGTGATATGCCTACTCTGCCAAGCTTACATCGAATTGCCTTTGGCTCAGAAATCAGTACGTTTCAAGAACAGCTGAGTGTCCAACAGTCTACATCACCTTTTGTTCCAGCTGACTTGATTCATCAGAAGACTATTGTGTCTGCTGATGGTGCTGATATCATTCACATTGCTGATGAGCCAGCTGATGAAGAACACAAGAAAGACCAGCAAGCTGTGGAGATAAGTCTTGATACATCCAAGTCACTGCCTGCTGATGTTAAAGAGATTCCTTTGGCTATTGAGTGGAAAGCTGAAGAGAATCCAGTTCTTCATGAAGCCCCTGTTCAACAGGAAGAACCTGCTGAAGCATCAACCTCTATTCCAACTGCTGACTTTCATTCTTCACTGATGGAGTCAATGCAGATGTTAATTGATAATGCTATGAAGGAAGTGGAAAAGAGGAACCAGCTGATGTTGAAGCAAATGCAGGAGGCTACTGCAAAGATCGTGCAGGATGCCATAGAGAATTTTCCTCTACCACCAGACAATTCCCTAGCACTGACTCAGAGTATATTAAGCATGAACAGAAATGTTGAAGACGTGAAGGCTGATGTAAGTCACCTCCACACTGCTCTTCAAAGGCGCGAGTCTGATATTTCTGGAATTGCGAGAGTCATGAAAGAAGTTGGTGAAGCTGAGATCGAGAAAAATGTTGCACTCATGCAAGAGTTTACAGCCATCACCCACAAGTCTCAAGATGAAATGTCAACACTTCAGCTGAATGTTGACTATCTAAATGACCAAACTGGTGAGATGAAAGCTACTCAACAACATCATACTGATCAACTCCGCGTTGTGGATCAAAACATCAGAAAGCTGTGTGCTGCTGTCAACGTCTCTCCCGATCAACTCAACCCTGCTGCTGATGACAAAAAGGGGGAAGAGGAGTCAGCTAAACAGAGTGTTGCCACTGCAACTGTTCAAGTACAAGAACAAAGAGCTGCTGCTGAAAAGCCAAGTGAAGATAAAGTACTTGAAGAGGAAGCTGATGATGAAGTAGAGCCCAATGACGTAGCTAAGACTGACAAAGAAATAGCTGCCTCTAAGGACACTGCTGAAGAACAGTTAGATCCATTATGGAAAACCAGTAGAATTCAAGAAATCAGAACAAGAGTCGAAGCTGCCGGAAGAAACTTGACCAATGCTGATTTGTTTTCCAGTGGAGAAGAAGAAGATGATGAAAGTGAGGAACTTGAAGAAGAGGAAGATGAAGATGAAGAAGCTGAAGACTAGACTAGATTTTCTAGACTAGGTTTTAAATTGAAAATTGTATATCAGCTTACTTTATTTGTATTTTTCACTTAAGTTCATTTTCTTGTAAACTTGTACTGTAACTTCAAAGAAAATTTATAAAAGTCAAGTTTTATCCAACACATTATTTCTATCTCAGAAATCTTTGAGGACTTAACTTTAGTTTTAGGTACAGGTACTTAGCTGAAGTTTTGTCATCATCAAAAAGGGGGAAATTGTTGGATGAAGATTAAGACTTAGAAGTGAAGGAGGTTTTGATGATTTCCAAAAGTCATCAGCTAAGTATTGGAAGCTTAGTTCAAACCTTAGAAGATATTTGACCAAGGAAGAACCTACTTTAGACGAGTCAAATATGGTCCAGAAGACTACTGATCTGTTGCTGAAGAAAGGAATCAAACTGGTGGATTTTCAGCACACTCAAATCAGATAAGTTCAGTTTGGGATCAGCCGAGTGTAAATCAGACGAGTGATTTCGATCAACAGAGTGGAAGTGGATCAGAAGTAATTGCAACGGTAATAAATGCACTTGGAGTAATAAATGCTGAAGAGGAAGGGTATTTATGACAAATGATTGAAGAGAAACCTCGTATCAGCTTGGTGCATTAAATGCGAACTGACAGAAAGTACAGCAGAGTGTACAATGATCAGTCGCAGGTAGTCGTTTCTGCTAAAAGGACCAGTACTCGAGGATTTGAACACCTGTCGATCTCTCAACGGCCAGATTTTCAAATCTCAAGTATAAATAGTTCAGTTCAAGAGTTAGAGAAGAAGACACAACACATCTGAGAGCATTTTCGAAGCAGAATTCTTCAAAGTCTCAAACTCAAGAACAGAACACTCATCAGCCGAGTCATTTGTTGTCAAAGCCAGAATAGAGAGAAAAGAATATACATATAAAATCTGAGTGATTTTGAGAGAAAAGTGTTGTGAGAAGCTGTTATCCATCTTTGTGAGTGATAAAACTTTGTAGTATAGGACTTCTTTGTGATTTCCTGTAACGAACTTGTGGCCAGTTCATTTGTTGTTTGGCGCAAGCAGAGTGTATTGTAATCTGTGTGATTATAGTATAACCCAAGATCTACGTGACTTGGAAGAGTGGACTAAAGGATTTTTATCCATATAACCACTATAAAAACTCTGTGTGTTTATACTTGCATTATTTCTTGCATATTTTCAAAGAGCATATTTAAACACTTAAGTTAACTGTTGAAAAGTTTTAAAAGGAGTTTGCAAAAACTGGGGATAAAACTTTTTCTAAGTTAAGAAAACTACTTGTGAAAAACACTAGATAAATCCGCTGCAAGTTAGTTATTTTAAAACTCTGATTTTCTTAAAATCAGCTAAGTAAAAATCAGAAGAGTGCTCAACTCTGCTGTTCAAAGCTTTGTGCGAGATCAGCTTAGTCTACTTACGATTCTTGATCAGCTTAGTTTGCTGACAGAAAAAGTTAGAGAATTTTAAAGATCCCCCCTCTAGACCTCATCTGACCACTTGGGACCAAGATCTGGCCACAAGCCCATGGAGTCCAATCTCTGGTGAATTAATTCAGTGAACCTTTAAACATTTATAATTTCCATATACGACATGATCTCTCCATCAATCGATCTCCCAGTCGAGACTTAAGGGTATGGACTTTTCATCGGTTCCCTTTCCTCGTCTTGACATTATGCACTCTAGTCTCGAAACAATTCTCTTTGACTTAATCTTTATGAGCTACTTTTATAAAGTCGTCAGATACCTCGGCCGAGGGTTTTACCAGAATTAGTTTCTCACAGAAATCCATAGGAGAATTTTCCAACCTATCAAGTCGGGTCAGTGGATCCTTTGTTGATGATATGAACCTGCATACGAGTTCCCCTATGCCTAACGTTAATCCTCAGAGACCTTCTGGTAATCTCCCGTCGGTCGGAACTCATATCAAAGCATATACGTTCTCGCACCAGATAAACCCTATCACTTCAAGTATTAGAGATCGTTCCTCGTATACTATTGCAAATAGGAATAACTTCGACACCGATATGCGACTACCGCTTCCATGGTTAGTTATTTCCTAATTGGGGTATTCAGTGCACTTGCCTTCTCAGCAAGTCACCCACTTCTGTATATCGACTATCCTAGTCACGCTCGTGGACCCCAGCGTCCTCCAGTTCATCGGAGTATATACATCAGTGAGAGTCTAGCCGAATCCAATGATGTCCTTTCTCCCATGGATTCTACGACTCTTGAATATGTTCTAGATCACGGCCTTAGAGATCAGTCCACGGGTTGTCCCATAGCCCTGTGATCTAAGGACTTATATCCTTATGCTTAGATAATTATCACATAAGATAAAGTTGACCATTTATTATAAAGTGCAGTTATTAATCTAAATTGAATAGTTCATTTATTTAATACAATAAATCGCAACCATACAGTTGGTTTGCCGGACACTATTTCTATCAATGCAATCACTCATCACTTAATAAGTTTTATTTTTGTCCTGTTCAAAACATTAAAAAGAAGATCTTTATGTGATTGTGAGTTTGTAACTAAAATTTCTGAACTTTGGAGACACAAAGCTAATATGTCTTAAAGCTAATTAATAAAGTAGGACCACGTAATTATTGAAGAGAGTTAATGTAGTGTAGACGGTAGACACTAAACTCGGGGTTTTTGACAAATTACCTCCTTGTGAAATATTTAATATGTAATTTACTTTCATGTGATATGGAATATTCAAATTACCTTCTTGTGATATAAATTAATGAGCATTTTACCTTTCTCCTCACCAAGGTATTGCACAAGATGACAAATACGATTGAGACTTCATGTCAATGTGGAATTGACCAATTTAACCCTATACTGACAAAATATAACTAACATTTTATCCACCACATGTATTATTGTATAAATAACATTTTACCCCAGACATTGACTAATGAACATTGAACACTTAATTTGTGACGGCCCGGCTCAGCGGGTCCGTCGAATAACAGGAAAAAAATTATTATTATTTTGAAAAAGAGTTAAAATATCGAAACTTTTTTTTTAAAACAGAAACGATAAATCAAAAGTTTTAAAGCGGAAGCATTTGATCACAACATATCAAAAGATTTGAACAAATCAACCGAGAGAGATAAATAGGCAATTTATGAAAATCTTGTCTCTTTTATGAAAATATAATCAACTTTAACGATTCAAATATTCTAAGTAAGGTTTTAAACAAAATCGAGAAAGAACCAAAATCGACAATAAAATATAAGTACTCTCCCAAATACTAGGGTGGGACCGCAACCGTGATGACCTAACCGCAACACGACTATTAATTTCCAGAACACCTGAAACTGAAAAGAATGAAACATGTTGATCGTCCAACTTAGTGAGGTTGTGGTGCGAATTTGCATGGTGGTGCGTGGATGCAACATATTATATAACATGAGCATGTTATCAAGCAAATTAAGCATATATTCAAGACGGAAGAAACACGGAGTTCACATAACCAAGAATTTATTGATGCCGTTGTAATACCCGAGAATTTTTCGAGTCCTTTAATTGTAATTTAATTGGATTATTATCCAATTTTGTATGCTACTATATTTTAAAGTTAAATTGAACTCTCTTTTGTGCTTTGTGTGCATTAATTATTTCTTAGAGCATATTGGACTTAGAAATAGTTTATAAAGTGGTAAATTCCTTTTAAAAAGTAAAGGGGTCGTTTTATAATTTTTTTTGGACTTAATTGTACCAAAAAATTATTTTGGGGCGAAATTGCACTTTCCCAAAACTTCAGGGGGCAAAGTGCAAAATTGCCCCAATCTTTTCAAATTCTGCAGCAAAGTAATGATGGTTCCCTTCCTTGAAAATCTAAGAGCTGCCATTTTCTCTCTTGGGTGAAGGAAACTTCACCAAACAAGAAACCCAAGAGGTGGAAGAAGGAAATGATTATATTTCCCTTTCCCATGTAGCAAAGTATGTAGTATATATATATATTCACTCTCTCACACTCTCCCATTCTTACCAAGTACTTAAACTGGTGAGTAAATAATATAAGAGAGATACGAAAATCTTGAAGTGGAAGGGGAGGCCACTATCACCACCACCACACCGTCGCCGTGAAGCCGCCGGACCGTTGCCGTGAAGCTACCAGACCACTGCCGTGAAGTCGCCGGACCACCACCGTGCCGCCATAGTAAACTAAAGACCACCTTGGAAGTTTTGCAAGTGTCTTGTGAACCCCTCTTCTATTTGGATTTTTTTTTTTGAATGAAATGACCAAGAAAGCTATATGTATGTATGTCCTAAATATCTTGAAACATCTTGAAGCCTTAAATAATGGGTTTCAATAATTTTAGGATATTCAATGTTTGAAAGAGTTTTATTTTTGATTTTTAGTAAATGCATGTTCATATGGAAAAGAAAAAGAATAAAGACTTTTTGTGGTTGTTGAAACAACTATGTTTTGTTCTTAAAAATATTTAAAGATTTGATTATGAAAGCATGTATGTTTGGATTGTTGTAGATCTATAAAAAAAAATTATGAAAAGATTTGAATTTTGTGTAAATTTTGGCTTAAATTATTTTATTGGGCCATTTATGTAATCTGGAAAAAGACGGGGGTATTATTGCATTTTCCAGTGGGTGGCTGTCGGAGCCACCCCACCGCCGGCAAGCAGACACCGGCCACTGCTTGCAATGGCCGGGGACTGCTCGTTGTCTGTTGCACTTGCAACAGGCCCAAATTGCAACAGACCCATTTTGGGCGACCAACACGCCCATTGAGAAAATGGGCCTGTTGTTCCTTTGTAAGTGGGCTGGCCATAAGGGCTGATGGCCAGCCCTTAGAAAATTAAAAAATAAAAATAAATAAAAAATAAAAATAAAAATAAAATAATATATATATATATCTGAAATTAATAAATTATGATTATTTTTAAATATAGTAAATACTTAACTTTTTATTTATAATAAAGAGATTTTATATGAAAATAATAAATTGTAAAAATCAAAAGTCATTTTAGTAATTATATTTAAATGTTAATTTCTGAAAATATATCTATATAAATAATTTTGAAAATAAATAAAAAAAAATTTATAAAAATAATTTGGATTTTTATTTTTTTAGTGTATTCTGAAATTAATAAATAAAAAAAATTATATAAATTTATATAATTACTTTCCAAAAAATAAATAATAAACCCATTTTTCGGAAAAATAAAATATTTAATAAATAATTTTCCAAAAATAAATATATTACTTAAAATTTGAAAATAAAATAAAATATTTTTGATTAAATATTTTTCTGGATTTAATAAATTCTAAATTAAATAAATAATAAATAAAATCTAAAAATAATAAATCTGAAAATAATAAATTTGAAATTTAAATTCTGAAAATAAAGTTTGCAAATATTAAACATAACTATTCATGAACATTAGTTCTAAAATAACAATAATTATAAAAAAAAATGAATTCTTTTAAATAAAATATTTATAATAATTTGGGATAATTATTTTCTGGAAATAAATAATTTAATGAATACATTTTAATAATTTTAAATAATTATTTTTCTGAAAATAAATAAACTTTTGAAAATAAAATTTAAAATAAATTGTGTTAATTATTTTCTGAAAAATAATTAAAATAATTTGGATAAACTTTTGAAAATAAATAAATAATTTCTGAAAAATAAATAATAAACCCATTTTTATGAATAATAAAATATTTTCCGAAAATAAATATATTACTTAAATAATTTTGAAAAAAAAAAGAGAAGGTTAAATAATAATAAATTATTTTCCGAATAAGATCATGATTAAATAATATTTTTCGAAATGAAAATAATTTATGGGTACATCAATTATTAATTAAATAAAAAAATAATATTGAATAAAAGGGGTTAAATTATGAAAAAAATTATATATATATATATATTACTAAATAAAATAAAGGGGTTAAAAATTGTCGAGTAAAGACTAATTTCGAAATAATAATAATTATAATAAAGATTTCAATTAGAACTTATTTACGTAAATTTCTTGAAGGGAATAACTTAACTTAAAACTTTAATAAATCTTAGAACCGTTGACCGGACTTGGAAGTCCATCTTTCGATCGTAGTTTCGATATCGATCAACTATGATTCAAATGTATGTTGCCTAAAGCATTGCTTAGTCATTGATTGAACCCTTGTACTATAATTGGATTCTAAGATCGTTACATAAACGTGTACAGGTGGAACCGGAGTCGTCACACTTGTCACATTTTCTTCAGGAAATTTAAGCAGCAAAGGTGAGTGATGTGTGTTACTTGTGTGTAAGTCTGAATGTGCTAGTAGGTCGAGTCAGAACTATAACTTAGTCCCTAAACGAACAAGCATGTGATGAAGAACTCAACTGCTAGGACAAGCTACACGTTGAATTATTATGCTAATGCATATGTGCTTATGAGTCCTTGAACTGCTATTGAGTTATTTACCGATTTCCTGTCACTGAATTGTTACTGTACTGTACTGTTTGTTATTACTGTGTGGACCCTATACTTGGTGTGCGGAATCGTGGGTAACCTGGAAGGTTAGGGTCGAAGGGTTACCTTGATCCACCGTAGACCCGCTTCACGAGCCAAGTGTGGAGGTTACACTTGGGGAGTGAATGTCAAACTCCTGGCATTTGACGTCAATGCGCACTGTTATGTAAGGTCGCACCTTACTTGGAGTGTTCGGTGGTGGTTTTCACGAATATAGATTGGAGGGTAAGAGGAGGACGGCATCAACAACCATTGGTTATTTGTTTAACTGTTAAATTGCTATTACATGCGTTTAATTACTGTATTGTTATATATGTTACATGCGTTTAATATATACACATACATTATGCTGCATTCATGCATCACACACACATGTGCGCTACAGCCTCACTAAGTTGGACGATCAACTTACGCATTCCCGTTTACTTCTTTTCAGATACAGGTATCACAAGGTCTGATGTTTAGAGTTGGTGTCGTCCGTCTCCGAGATCCTGTTTGTCGTTCGTCGTGGGTCGTCATGTTATCTTTTGATTTTCGTTATATTATGTTATGTTATGTGTTAGTGCGTATTTGGCATGATTAAGACTATGCTTTGTTTGGATCCCTGTGGTTATTGCGCGGTTTGCGCTTGTGTTGTAATTTTTTTTTAGCCGCTCCTGCATATCGCAGTGTACTGGGTTTTATGTTATTATGATGAACTATGATTCGAGTTATTGTGTTGTTGATTTCAAAAAAAAAAATCTGGTCAAATTTTGGTTGTATTCACCGAATACGGACCCGGACTCGGGGATGGGTCCACGTAGGACTCGACCCGGGGGCCCTGGCCGTCACAGCCGTCCTCCACTTATCCTCCATCCTCAGTCTGATGTCCATCAAACACACCAAGTAAGGAGCGACCTTACTATCTAATATGCATCGACATGTCTTTGCCTAAGTTCGTCCTTACTCCCCAAGTGTTCCTCCCCACTTGGATTGTAAGGCCAGGCCTATGAGTAACCATGACAATCCCGCCGGCCCTTGCCGTCCAGGTTGGCAACGGGTCCATATACCAATCAAAAGGGGCCCACACAAAATCGGAAACAAACGGAAACACTAAATCGGAAACAGACGGAAACATAACATATCAAACATATTTAACATATTATCAACATTTAACAACTTATCAAATGCAAATTTTGGGTATCATGATAATTTAGTAAAATATATTTGCAACTAGTAGATTCGGATGTAGCATGCATTGGATTATCATGTTGATATACTAAGGATTTCATGCGAGTAATGTCGACGTAACAAGTCCAATCTCTTTGTAACAACATGCAATAGAAATTATAATCTAACACATGCTTTGATTATTAAGAGCATAAGTAAATTTTTAACTCGATCTACTAGCACATTGGACCGACATACAAATTAAACACACAACGCTCACCTTTGTCGCTTAGTATAGCGACTAAAATTCCACAAATGAAGCGTATCCGAAATCTGAGCAAGTACGTATACGACTTAGAATTTATCTAACAACCTTACTTAAACATAACTAATGAAAATCCTACAAAAGGATTTGCTAAACTAACACATCACACAAAAGTGCTTAGAACTTACGACATCAACTCCACTTAAGAGTAATTGTTTTCAAAACTCAAAATACTAATTACATAAAACAGGGCCAAAACAGCAAATTTTTCCCTTCATTTTTCATATTTACAAAACAGCCCCTAAACTTTTAAAAAATCCATTTTTGAGAAAATTTGGAACAAACTTTAAATCAAAGGATTTTTAACTAAACCCATATCGAAAATCAAATAAAAACAGAATATTAAGTATCTTGTTACTTCAAAAATCAAATCTTTAGAAATCCCACAAGTTTAAAACTTTTCAAAAATACCCTCATAGTTTTCAAAAACTTAATAAAATCAACTTTCTTGAAAAATAATTCAAGATCCAAGCATCTAAGCAATATTTAAAAATAATTAAGCATGATTTCAATATAAAACTGAGACTAAAAATAAGTTTTAATAACTTTTCACAAACTAACTATGAGAAACAAAAAGTTCTTTAATTATAAATTTTCTTCGGAAAATTTTACAAAATTTCAAGTTTAAAACACAAGTGACCTAAGCACTACTTCAAATCAATTAATCAAAAGTTTGTAAAAGTAACTATGTAAAAACAGCGACAAAACAGCACCTTTGCCCCCTTATTTTTAGATTTACAAAAATAACCCCAAGAGTTTCAAAAACTCCCTTTTTGCAAATAAACTCGGAGCAACTTTAAAACAAATAATTTTTAAGTAAACTCATACCAAATATCAAACAAAAACTTAGATTTCAGTCCATTTTTACTCCCAACAAAATCGCAGCCCTAACCCTTAAACTTTTAAAACCTTTCAAAAATACCCCCTTAAAGTTTCAAAAATTAAAAACATTAACTTTCTTACAAAAATAAATCAAGATCCAAACATATAAGCAATATCTAAACAAAACCACATCAAAGTCATTAAATATCTAATATTAAATATAAACTCAACAACTTATCACAAAAGCTACAAGGATAAATTAAACTTCTTCAATATATACTTTAAAGAGAAGAAAGTAAAATCACAAAGATTAAAGAACACAAGCATGGGCAAATCTTTACCCAAAGCAACGAAGGGGATGAAGCTCTCTTCATTTCCAGACCTTCGAAGGTAGTGGTGGCGGCTCCGGTGGTGGTTCATAACAAAAGCCCTCAAATCCTTATTTTTCACCAATTTCAAACGTCTGCCGATTAACTTCGAGAGATGAAAACGACGATCCGAACGTTCAATATGTAGCCCCATGTGTGTAGGACCTTTACGCAAAATTTGGGCATGATCCAACGGTGGACGAAGACGAAATGGTCGAAAAACCGAGACTGGATTGTATAAATCCGAAAATTGTATATTTCTAGTGTGTTGTCTCTTTTCTCTTTCTTCTTAACTATATCTAAGTATTTTTAAGTTGTAAAGAGATAATGTGAGTTTGAGGAGGGTATTTAATGGACTATGAAATCAAATTTTTAGTGTATAGATACATATACACACAATATGAGAATATAGGAGTATTATTACTATATATTTTCCACCAATGCATGTCAACCTTGGGTGGATGAGTTTATCTACCCAAGGGCATGCTTGACAGCCCTAGGAGTGTGCAAGGAGAGAAAATGATTACTCTCCTGCAGAAAATCTGCAACTTGGGGCAAATTTGCACTTTGCCTCCCCGAAGTTTTGAAAACTTACATTATTTTCCCCAAAAACAAAATTTTTGTGCATTCAAGTCCGAAAAATTTCAAAAAGGTCTTAATGTTATTTTAAAGTAACTATTATGTTTTCAAAGTTCACAAGGTCACAAGATTTAATTAAATTGTATATTTTAGTTCAAATTAATGCTTAACTTCAAGAATAAAACGTGGCACATGAAATTGGGTTAAAAATCCAATCAAAAGGGTCCGAAATTTTTGGGACGTTACATAATTTACCCCATTTATAATAGACGCTTTACCTCCCTGTGAAAACGCAAAACCTAAGGAGGAATTTGCTTCTTCTACAAAAATACAAAGAAGAATTCTGTCCTTTTATTTATTACAAACTTTACATTATTTTGACGATGAAACAATAGTTTGTTGACTAAAGCTGAGGCTTTATGACCAAGAAGTCATAGATTCAACACTCAATATTGTGGGTATTTTTCTATTTTAACACTAGTGTTTGTAATTAGTTTATCTATATAATTTGATACAAATGAAATATATTTGAGTATATTAAATGTAATTTGCTGTTCGCCTAAGCCCCCATGCAGTAGTACTCTCCAAATCCTACTTACATATAATCAATCAGTTCAAGAAGAAATTGAGAACACATCAAAATTTATACCAATATTTTAATTAGTTAACACTATTACAAAAAAAAAAAAGTTTAATTCCAAATTTAAATATATATAATAAATTTTAACAAAACAGAGTTCCAACACACATAATTAATTTCAATATTTAGGAACACTAGTAAGCTTCTTCCCAACAGAATCATCTAGAAGGTTTATAAGATAAAGCGCGTTACTGGTAACTCTAGCTACATTAGTAATCCTCCGTCGCACATCGGATCGGATTTTTCCGTCAATCTCTTTAAACCCATCAACGCACGTTTCCTCATTGGTCAACGCAGCGCTGACCCACGTCTCCGCGTTACTCATCTGCCACCGGAAATCGCCGCCGCGCCGGAGGTGTTGCAACGCCGACAAAGTCTTGCTCAGCTCCTCCACGGAGTCACCCATTTGGTCCACGCAGTCGGCGAGCGCCCCCTGTTCCCTTCCGTTACTTTTGTCCTTCAGATTTGAGAGGAAGGTTGTCGTACCACGCGCTTGGGAGAGGGTGATTTTCACGGACGCCTGAGCGAGGTCGGTGAGGGTGGTGGCGGCGCCGCTGTAGGAGGAGAGGGTACGAAGGCAGATGCTTGGGTAGCTGGCATGGATGCAGGATTTTGTTATTATGTCGTGTTTTTGTGCATTAATGGCAACGCAGAGGATGGGGATTATGAGTAGAATTAGGGAGTGGGTAGTGGTCATTTTTCTTGTGCTTGTTGGTTGCTTCAATGGCGGCTAAGGTGTAGGTGTTGCCCTAAGGTTTTAGGGCAGTTTGAAATGAGTGATATTATTGTTATTGTTTTGAAGGTGAGAGAGGCATGGGCAGTTGGGGTGTTTTTATAGACGTTGAAAACTATAGGGAGCTGAGTTAATAAAGTAGGGGAGTAATCGAGCCAAGTGATGTCGAACGATACATTATTCAAGTTTGGTTTGAATTTTTTTTGTTTGAGCTTGATTAGATTATTAAATGAGTTTTTATCGAATGAACTCGAGTTGGGTATCAAGTAGTTTGGTAATTTACATGTATTTTATCAATATATATCTTATCGAGTCAAACTTTAAAAGTTATTGAATAGAAAATGATGTTCGAACTTGATTAATTTGTGTATTGCATGCCCTAAAAGTTTTAGGGTGATGAAATGAGTGATATTATTGTTATTGTTTTGAAGGTGAGAGGTAATGGGCATTTGGGGTGGTGTTATAGAGGTTGATAAGTACTATAGGGATAAATTTGGAATGGTGTTTATATGTACTTGAATTAAGTTTGATAGATTACTAACAAATAAAAACAGTAGTGAAGTAATTGAGTCAAGTAGTGTGGAATGACACATTGTTCAAGTTTGTTTTGAATTTTATCGAGTTTGAAATTTTGAGTTTGAGATCGGCTAGATTGTTAAAATGAGCTTTTATCGAACGAGCCGAGCTGAGTATATTGAGTAGCTTGATATTTTACATGTATTTTATTAGTTTTTAATTTATCGATTCGAGCTCGAGCCGAAATTTAAAAGTTATCGAACATAAAATAATATTCAAGTTTGTTTGATTTGTGTGATGAATCGAGCCCAAACGAATTTTTATCAAATAAACTCGAATCGAGTATTGAGTAACTTGGTTTGATTTTCAGCCCTAACAAAAAATGAAAAATTAAAGTGTATGATGATCATAATGTTTAGGGTAGTTATTAGTTATACAACTATATGGTTATGTTAGTGCAACCAAACAAATTTGGCGAGAATCATTGGTTAATTTTGATGTTGATAATTTTATACATGCATTTAGGTTAACGGTTTCAAAGTTGATTCAAATAATGGACGATTTGCTCTACGTTGAGGTTGGTTTAATGACTTTCATATGCTTCTTCATTAATGAATATTAATTAATTAACTTAATTGTTTATTAGATTCCAGTTCCCATGAAAATACTCCCAACTAAATTGCTTGACAATTGGTGGGGTCTCATTGAATTTCTTTAAAATCTCCGAGGAGTGTTTAGTAAATTCGGATCACAAATTATTTTGTAGCAGTTTGGGCAGGAGCCCAGAGTGAAGAGAATTAAATGTTTATCTAGCAAATGGGACTTCGACAGTTGTCAATTTTGCTGGCCAACCAATTAGAATTCTTGAGAAATTTGATTTTGATTGTTATACTCATCCAATCGATCCAATCTTATTTATTCATATATAAATGATTACCTCTTTGAAAAATTTATTCAATCATAATATAACTTTAAATACATTGGGCTGTTTGTTTGGCGTTTGGGAAAGTAGTTTGGGAGAGTATTGGTGGTTTGTGAAATAATCTCGATTTGCGCATTTTTGTTTGTTTGGGTTTTGGGAGAATGGTTTGAGAAATAAAGTAGATATATGTTTTTTTTAGAAGAGCTAAGTAGTAGGTGTAAAATGTGTAAGACTTTATGTCAAATCATGTTTGTTATGTGAGATAAATTGTCTAAGAGATATATTACTTTATTTCAAATTAGAGTAGAGTTTGTATAAGTTTTGTTTAGAGATAAGAAAATTGTTGTTTGTTTGGCTTTTGAGAGAGTAGTTTGAGAAAATTGAGAGGTGAAAATATTATTTCAAAAAGTAAAAAACATGTTTGTTTGGCATTTTCCAAACACAAAATAATTTTGGAAAACACCAAACAAACAAGCCCAACGGTCTTGTACGTAATTTTTTTAATAGTATATGAGATGATCATCAGACCAAACTGAAAATATGATTTACCAAATCCCAAATGATATAGAGTCAGGAGCAATGTTCCATGATATGTATGTTACTAGTAGTAACAAATATTTTTGTTAAGTTGTGTGTGATTATGTACTTTTTGTTTTGGATTTCATTTTCTGTATTATATTTGCGTCACATTAGTATATATATAGATTTATAATTATAATATATATGCAGATTCTGTTTTGAATTTCTTACACTTGTTAAATAAATATAAGTAGTTAATCTATTTTGCATGCATGCGACCGAGTGGATGTTTTGTTTTTAATAGATTGCAATGATTAGTATTCAATATGCTTTAATCTTAATCTACGGAAATATCATTTATATATGTATACTAATCACACGTGATTCCAAAGTTAATGATAATATTTGCACCCTAACAACATTAACTCCCATGCATTAATCATGATATAAATAATCTGAATTGGATTTGTTTTATGACCTGATGTCTTTAGTTAAGATTTTAATAACCCTTGATATTGTAATTAATTGATCATATTATTACTAAAAATGTACCACATGAATCGAATTATAAGACTAAGTTCTTTTTATATATAAGTTTTGGGTAATCCTCACCTCTTGAGCTAACTTTTGAGATTCAATTATCATTTAAGAGTTCAATCAATGTGAAAAAAATTCTAGAGACATATGGTAGTATATAATGTACCGTATATACAAAATGCTAAGGTGTAGCCAATAATGCACTCCCATATGCATATACCTTTGTCAACACTTGGTACACCCCACAGCCTACCAAATATAAAAACGTTCACATGGTTGAGCTCGTCACAACTGATTTGTTCAGTGTGGTTTAAACCTCTCATGTGATTCGCAAACTATTGCATGAAGGCGAGGTTTACCTTGTCCATTTCGATGGCGGCAGATTCCTTATCAACAAAAAAAACAAAATTTAGAAACGTTCACATTATGTATATTTCATTTCTTTATTTATAATAAAAGTTGTAATGTATGATCACATCATTCATTTCAAAGGTATAATGTTGTACAAGTAAAAGGGTCCATTGAAATAAATCTAGTACAAATGGGTTTTATCACACTCAGTCGACATACATATATGTTTATTTTAATTTTTATTAGATAACACTCTCAACATATTGATATCAAACATGTGTGAACTCATTTATCTTATAATTAAGTGAACATGAACAAAAGGAGTGTGAATGTAGTAGATATTTTTTTTGTATTATGGAGCAAATCATGTGCAATTTGCAGAAGTGCAGGTGCTGCATTTGTCCCCCTTCCCCACCATTTCAAGAATGATGTGAGGGCAGCATATTGTGAGATCCCAATCCAATTCATGTGAATTAATTACTTTTTTTTTTCCAATACTGAGGAAGCCGGATGTCAAAGTATGGGACTGGTTAGGGTCCGGGATGAAAAATTATATAGTACATTTAGGTATACAAGATATGTGTTATAAATCAACACATTGAATATATTGTTTCTAGTCCGTAATTTAAAAAAAAAGTTAACTCCATGATCTCATTTATGTCGTGTACTATTATAAAAACATGAATATTTTTTAATTTTTTTGTGTGGACTATAATACCCCTATGTGATTTAAAATCTCTATCTATCTTCTACTATTATAAAAGCATGAATATTTCTTAACTTTTTGTGTGAACTATAATACCCCTATGTGAATTAAAAAGCAAAAGAAACTCAATAGTTAAATTATGAGACATTAGAAGTTAAAAGACATAGCATAATACAATTCTAACATTTTGTGTGTGGACTATAATACCCCTATGTGATTTAAAATCTCTACTATTACAAAAGCATGAATATTTCTTAACTTTTTTGTGTGAACTATAATATCCCTATGTGATTTAAAAAGCAAAAGAAACTCAAAAAGTATAGTTAAATTAGGAGACATTAGAAGTTAAAAGACTTAACATAATACAATTAGATAGAGATATTGTAGACCACAAATTTTAATGTCTGCAAAACTTTATTAGACAATAAAATAAGAAGCAACAAATTACAATATTTAATGAATTTAAATAAATAAATGGTTACAATCTCTGTAAATAGTAAACTCCTCTGATTCTTCTACTTGACAGACATATAGATCCAAGGGCTCTAGGCTTGTTCTTGAATCGTGGGGCGTGATCTTCTCCAAGATTTGCAAATCGGAATACAGATATTAAAGTCAAAGACTTTGGAGTCAAAGACTTGTATATGTAGTAGCACTTGAGGGAACTTTAAAGCTTTTAAAATATATGTGAAGTATGCCAATGTATGTGTATCTTATGTGAGGTCTCAAAGCTCCTTTGTATAGATGCTGGAGTAGAGAGTCTTCTTCACATTGTTTGATGACATGGCATAATTTGATTGTCCATTGTCTTTATAGAATGGAAGACATCATTTTGATTGGTTCTAGCTTCCATAGTCCTTAAAACTTCTTCTTAATTGGTCAAAACACATCATATTGACACGTGGCATAATTTAACTAGCCAATATAAATTAACTATTTACTTTTGGAATAACATATATTAAAATCCCAAAAAAAAATATAAAAAGAGAATTTAAATTGATAATTAACAACTTATTTTACACGTGTCACCATTTAATTGGGCGTAAATTTTATGTATCTACAAATGCCCCTTCAAGACTTGTTCACGAATAATGCTTTTCGAAGCATACTTTGAAATGAGTAAGTCGCGATTTTGTTTTTTATATATATCACATCAATATAGTAGATATGATGAAAGGTTTATACTAGTTCTGACAAAATAAATGGGCCATGATATAGTCCATTGGCCGATTTATTATTGTTCGCTAGATTTGATCAAGTAAAGGTGGCCCATTATCTTCTAATTAGATGAAGAGTCCAAGTAGTAAATTTCAATATTCAATTTACCTATTTTGCCGACCTCAAGTGCAAAAGGAGTTCTTTCCAAATTCAATTTGTCTTGCACGGGCCCACATGGAATCAATTCATTTCTTTAGTTTTATGTATATCAGTAACTCAAAGTTCAGTAACCACATTTGCCTATATATATATATCACAGACATGGGGACTTCATCAAAGAATAATTCACGTGAGAAAGGAGTCTCTATCAAGTGAAATTTGCCATAAAGAACCCACTCAAACTAGAAGACCAATTGTCAATTGCAATTCTTTCGCAGCAATAAAAACAATTGGAAATTCGGATTAACCAACCATAATTCTTCTAGCAGCTACAAACTGTTGGAATAAAACTGAATCTGATTTACTTTGCGATCGTATTTGAATCAGACTTCTTCTTTGTATAAAACTGAAAATATGTTCTGCTTATAACAACAACAAGAACTGAGACTTAATTTCATGTTAAATTGCAGAGTAAATATATTTGAGCATTGTTTAAGGCATTCCATATTTTCCATTCAGTCATATATTATTCACTTAACTCTTTCACCCACAATCTATTTGATAAATTGCCCTAGAGAAAACCAATAAACAACGACTTAAACATTACCATTGCAGAACTCAAATTCCTTCATCTTTCATATTATACACTGTAAACTCAAATTCATCTATTATAACATACACCTCAATCTAGAATTGATCGTGAGTTAAAACTTCATATGTACAATCTAGCATATCCTTCTGATTTGAAAGGCCCCATGATTCTTGATTTTTTGTCAACGTTCGTCCATTCTTTTCTTTCCCATAATTATCTAGGCGACGATAATAACATTCTTAATTTCATTAGTGCAGATTTTGTAACGACGCCATCTGATTCGAAGCTTCAAATCATCATATTATCACTCAATCAAGTTGACCGTATTAAGATTTTCTTTTCTTTTTAAAACATGATCTTCTTTATAGGCCAATGTTGGTATCAAGCAACTAATCCCTTTCTTTCTTATTTGATATTTTTTTTTGAGCAGGCATTCATGGAGTTTACCGACTACAAAGTACCGTACACAACCCTCTACGTAATCAACAAGGGTGAAACAGATAAGACGAAGGGAACTGCTTTAGCTGTGTATCCGCCAGCCATAGGACCGTTTGCCTCAGAGTACGCTGTGTCAAAGGATAAGCACCCGTCACGGTTTTTGGCTGAAATTACAAAGGAAGTTAGTTGGATGCCACCGCCTTGTCCAAACGTCAAATGTGCTTCTGCAGTCCGGTACTTCCAAGGAAGGATCACCGTCTAGTTTTCCACGCCATGCTTGTTTGTCGGCTTCATGGAGGACTCCTTGGCACTCTTCCGCAACGTCCCTTGGTGAATTTTCCTATATTTTAGGTTACTGGGAATGGGTAGATGACGTCTTTGCGAGGAAGAACAAAAATCTTCATCGGGCTGGAGTGTATGATGCAATTTGGGCTTCTTTGTTCACATATGACGTCGATTAGCACATGATCCCCACGTTTTGCCACCTATGGAATCCATCCACCAACACGCTTTGCACTTCAGTTGGGGAGTTTTCCATTTCCTTGTGGGACTTGCACATTCTTGGCGGGCTCCCTCTTCGTGGTCTATTTTATGACGAAGTTGTTCCGTCAGCGAAAGAGCTTACTGGAGCCGATAAAGATAGCAAACCCTTCCTTCCTCGGAGTTGTCAGCACTTATTTTCGGCTTACCAATATCTAGGGGGTAGTGATTCTAATGGAGTACAAGCTCTTGACTGGGTGAAATTTTGGTTCAAAGGTCCAGTTAGATATCGAGAGCCACCTCAACGGTTGTCTAAGAAGGGCTTAAAAAAACCTCGACTCACATACAACCCTTCAGGAGAGATTCATACTTCTTTGGCGCATGATCGAACCGTGGAAGAGAATGCCCCTTTCGACACCCTTGCAGTCAATGAACCTGATAGGGAAGAGACTTATGTAGCTGCTTTACTGGCATGCTGGATATGTAGGTTTCTCCTTCCAAGCAGAAACGCATATTATATACAGCCAGGCGTTTTCAAAGTTGCAAGCATGATAGCTTCTGGAGAAAGATTTTCCTTAGCTATCCCCGTGTCGACGAGCATATACCGAGGGTTAAAACAAATAGCTTCATCTACCAACTTGAAGGAATGTAACGCCGTATTTCTGATTCACTATGTTTATGGTTGGATCAACAGTTATCTTAAAACACATTTTGAACGTGAGGACACCGAAATCGTCCGAAAGTCTAATCTTGTGAGAGCGAGGATGACAAAGTTTGCAGGTGAAAGGATGGCGCGCAAGTATAACTTAGCGAGGCACAACATATTTTTGAATGGATTTAACCGAGTCAGATGACACCCTTTCCGATGTTCAAAGAAAAAATGCAGATGCTCTGTGATGTTGGGAATGCCCCGGTTGTCAAAACAACGAGAGTGCGGAATTTAAAATTTTTCCGAGGCACCCATCAGTCCCAAGATATGTTTTCCATCCTATGTATGCGAAAATGTTGAATCAAACAATCTACAATAGATAACAAGAGGAGATATGCGATTTTACCTCACCACAGGCAAGGTGGTGGCAACCTCCGGCTTTTTGTAGATTCACAACGAGTGATCAATTTGTCTCACCTCCAGAGTGTATCCACACCAATTGGATTGTAGTAACACCTTCTATTCACAGGCTACGAACTAGATATAGAAGGCTGTCAATGGAGGAAGAAGCAGATCCAGTATGGAAGACAGAGAGAGAGGGGGCGGCGCAATGCAAAGGGGCGGCTAGGGCTAGGGGGCGGCTAGGGTTAATTTTCAGCTCCTTTTGTTTTTTTAGTGTGTTTTGAAGAGTTATGAAGAGTTGTCTATTTATAAGAGAAGAATCCTTCTCTTAATAGATATCTCTTCAAGATCTTTTCCTTATCTTATAAGGAAACAAGATATACACATATATCTTCTTAGATCCTCCTTGTCATACAAGAAAACAAACTCTCCCATTCTTATCCTAGCAAAAATCGCCCCTACCTAGTCTTGGAAGACTTCTTCTGGGCTTTATTTAAAAGGCCCATGTCTTGCAACTTAATTTAATTAACCATTAATTAAATTATCCCAATTAATCCAATTAATTATTATCTCTCAGATTAATTAATACTTTAATTAATATTTAATTAATTAGACCATCTAATTAATTATTCTTCCAATTGAATTAACACTTTAATTCATTTAATTGATTTAACTTCCTTAAATCAAATATTTCCTTTTATGACTATCACTGTCCAACTGTATTGTGTGACCCTCTAGGTTCACCATCAATTGGCAGCAGGCCCACGAACCCTTTGTGATTTAATTTATGAGCAATTAATTGCTCCGATCAATTAAACCCTTTTAATTGACCACTCCATAATTAATCTCCCTTATTAATTCAGGAGTACCCCCACTTCATGGTCGATGTCTAGCCACAAGCCCATGAAGTCCAACTTCAGGTGAATTGATATTTGTGAACCTCACCTCTTATAACTGCCATGTACATACGGTCCTTCTATCGACTTAATTTCCCGATTGAGACCTAGGGTGTTTGAATTGATCGGCACCTCTAATTATCTCAATTACTATACTTTCTAATTCGGGATAATAATCCAGTGTGACTGCTAAATTTGGAAACCCCTTTCCAAATCCACCGACCGTGGCCACGGGTTTCTCGGATCTATTATCTAAGAATCGTATAGGAAATTCTCTCATCCATTACGATGAGTCGGTAGATTCCATCTTGGTACTAACCACTCGCGTACACAACTATATGCACCCAACTTAGGCACATTATGATCAGGCTACGTGACATGTACCTAAATCTAAGTACATATACCCATGCACCGAATTCGCCCTAGCACCTCAAGTCTAAGGATTAAATCGTACAATATTATAAGTCTTGAGAAACATCCCATCACCGGTATGCGTCATGCGCTTCCACAATGGGTTTCTCTGTTCGGGTCGTTCGATGCGTTCGATCCCCTATCGAACTACCTACTCATATGCACTGACATCAAATGTCTTGTTCATGAAACTTTACAAATTCACTCCAAGTGAATCATGCATATTCATACAAGTCTTGGCGATTCCTTCGATACCCCGTCTCGTTCGGAATCTATGACTTGGAACGTGTTTTAAGATCACGACCTTAGAGACTGTTTCATGATTGCACTCAATTCCGAAGTGAATCGTCCCATAGTCGAATGTGATCTAAGGATTTCATCCAATCGCTTAAATGTATTCGCGAGAGATGAATTTGGCCATCGTTTATTCTATACAGTTATAAATAAACGTGCGTATTATTCATAAGAATCAAAGATTGTTTATTACAGAATAGACCTAATACAAGCTAAAGAGAATTGGCTTGCCGGGCACTATCCTATCAATCTCCCACTTGCCCTAAAGCCATTCAAAAATATTTCTAAGACCCATCTTTACAAGATGTCCCTCGAACGCTTTTTGCGAAAGTGGCTTCGTTAGTGGGTCAGCTATGTTGTCTTCTGAGTTGACACTTTCCACGTGTATGTCTCCTCTACCAATGATCTCCCTGATCACATGGTATTTCCTCATTACGTGTTTAGATTGGTGGTGTGATCTCGGCTCCTTCGCTTGAGCTATCGCCCTGTAGTGTTGTTGTCACATAAGACTACTACAGGCTCTGCAATGCTAGGAACTACATCCAACTCTTGGATGAAGTTTCTCATCCAAACACTCTCTTTTGCTGCATCCGATGCTGCAATATATTCTGCTTCAGTGGTTGAGTCGGCAGTGGTGGACTGTTTGGAACTTTTCCAACTCACCGCTGCGCCATTGAGGGGAATATGTATCCAGAATTGGATTTGTAATCATCCACGTCAGACTGGAAACTTGAATCAGTGAATCCTTCAAGTTTCAATTCTGCACTACCACCGTAGACCAAAAACATATCCTTAGTCCTTCGCAGGTACTTAAGGATTGCTTTAACGGCAGTCCAGTGCTCTTCGCCTGGATTCGACTGATAGCGGCTCGTTACACTTAGAGCGTGTGCTACGTCTGGTCTAGTACACAACATCGCATACATTATGCTCCCTATAGCAGAGGCATAAGGTATGAGAGACATTCTCTTCTTTTCTTCGTTAGTTGTAGGGCACATTGACTTAAAAAGAGAGATTCCATGTCTCATTTGAAGCAATCCTCGCTTGGATTCTTCCATATTGAATTTCTTCAATATCGTGTTGATATACTAAGATTGGGAGAGTCCCAACATCTTCTTCGATCTATCCCTATAGATACGTATCCCCAATACGTAAGATGCCTCTCCTAAATCTTTCATGGAGAACTGCGCGGATAACCACGCTTTCGTCTGCGCTAACATTCTGATATCGTCCCCGATTAACAGAATATCGTCGACGTGTAAAACTATGAATTGTACCGAACTCCCACTATTCTTCTTGTACACACAAGGCTCAAATACGTTTTTGATGAAGCCAAAGGCTTTGACTGTCTCATCAAATCGTATGTTCCAGGTTCGGGAGGCCTGTTTGAGGCCATAAATTGACATTTGAAGTTTGCACACCTTGTGCTCGCTTCCTTTGGACGCAAAGCCTTCAGGCTGTTGCATAAAGATCTCCTTGTCAATGTCTCCATTGAGAAATGCGGTCTTTACGTCCATTTGCCATATTTCGTAGTCGTACCACGCGGCTATGGCTAATAGTATCCGAATGGATTTCGACATCGCTACTGGAGAAAAGGTTTCCTCATAGTCTATTCCAGGCCTCTGAGAATAACCTTTCGCCACTAGGCGAGCCTTATGGGTTATAACCTCTCCATTCATTCCAAGCTTACGCTTGAAGATCCATTTGCATCCTATAGGGATAGTTCCCTCAGGTGGATCGACCAAGGTCCAAACCTTGTTGGAATGCATGGAATCCATTTCGGATTGCATGGCTTCGAGCCACGCACCCGATTCTATGTCAGACTTAGCTTCTTCATAAGTCCATGGATCAGTATCCAACTTGTCGTTTTCGTGAATGAAACCAAATCTCTCTGGTTCTTTACGAACTCGATCAGACCTTCGAAGTATAGGTGTACTAGTAGGTTCAGTAAATTCAGGATCAGCTCCCACTGTTTGTGAGGATGGGTCCGATTCTTGGACTTCATCGAGTTCTACGATTGTCCCATTTCTGTTCGTGAGGAAATCATCCTCTAAGAAGTGGGCATTCCTAGACACGAACGTATTACGTTCTTTAGGATCGTAAAACAAGTATCCAATGGATTCCTTTGGATACCCCACAAATTTGCACAAACTAGATCTACTATCCAGCTTATCTCCTTTCTTGTTCTTAACATAGGCGGGAGATCCCAATACTCGTAGATACGAATATACGGGTGCTTTACCATACCATTCTTGGTGTGGTGTTGTTGGCACTAACTTTGAAGGTACTATGTTCAGTATCTTCGAATCAGTTAATAGGGCTAAGCCCCAAAATGAAAAGGGAAGTTCAGCGAAGCTCATCATGGAACGAACCATGTCTAACAAAGTTCGATTCCTCCTTTCAGAAACTCCATTGAGTTGGGGCGTCCTAGGGGGAGTTCGCTGAGCGAGAATTCCATTCTCTTTTAGATAATCGAGGAATTCTTGACTTAAGTATTCTCCTCCTCGATCAGGTCGAAGCGCTTTAATACTATGTCCACGTTGGTTCTCTACTTCCATTCTAAACTCCTTGAACTTTTCAAAAGTTTCGGATTTATACTTCATTAAGTATACGTATCCATAACGACTGAAATCGTCAGTGAATGTTACGAAGTAGGAGTATCCTCCTCTTGCACTGACACTCAGTGGTCCACAAACGTCAGTATGGATCAAATCCAATGTTTGTTTGGTTCGCTCGGGATTCCCGGTGAAGGGTGATTTGGTCATCTTTCCTTTGAGACAAGATTCGCAAGTTGGAAGTTCATCTAAGTTCTGTATTTCAAGAGCCTTAGAAGAAACCAACTTTTGGATCCTACTCTTGGAGATATGTCCAAGTCTAGCGTGCCAAAGTTGTGGAGTGTGATTATCATATTTTTTTTTTCTTGATTGTATGTGCAAAACGTTGGAGTTTGTAGGTTCAAGGGAATATAGACCATCCATCAAAGTACCACTAGCATAAGTTAAACCATTTTTAATTATGCTCAAAGATCCATTCATAATGGAAAAATTAAAACCATCATTATCTAAAAGCGGAATAGAAATAAGGTTCTTAATTATTGTTGGTACGTACAAACAGTCTTTTAAAAGTAAAGTAAAGTTCCCTACCACTAACTCCACGTCTCCTATAGCCTCTGCATCAACTCTTGCTCCGTTTCCAAAACGCAGGATCCTATCCCCGGGCTTAAGTGTTCTTACTGCTCCCATCAACTGCAAATCATTGCAGATATGAGAACCCGCTGCGGTGTCTAACACCCAAGATGCACAGTTAATAGAAATATTAACTTCAACCAAGAAAATACCTTTGGCTACCATTTTCAGGTAGTCTGGGCAGTTCCTTTTCCAGTGCCCTGCTTTCTTGCAGTGGAAGCATTCGTCTTCTGGGCTTTTGCGCTTTTTCTCAACAACCTTGGTGACGCTTTAGAAGAGAACACCTTCTTCTTCTTTTTACCTTTCTTGGGCTTTGCAGCCTTTGATTGGTGAGCAATCATCACATGTTTCTCTTTCTTGAGAGTGACTTCTGCCATAACCAACATATTGGTCAGTTCGTGAAGAGCAAGGTTTCTGTCTTCCATGTTGAAGTTCAACACTAACTGGTCGAACGAGCGAGGCAGAGTATGGAGAAGGAGGTCAGTGCTAAGATCAGCGTGTAATTCCACGTCTAATCGCCCCAGTTTTTCAACCAAGTTGGTAAAACGCAGACAGTGATCCTTGACAGTACTTCCTTCAGCCATCTTGAGATTAAACAACTCCTTAGTGGCTGCGAACCTTTCGGTACGAGACCTTTCTCCAAACATCTGTTAGAGGTGGAGAAGTATATCTCTAGCAAGCGGTATACTAGCATGCTGTTTCTGCAGCTCATTTGACATTGAAGCTAGCATGAGGCAGTGAACCTGAAGATCATCATCAACCCTTTTAGCATGGGCGGTTCGTTGTTCCTCAGTAGCTCGTGCTGCGGGTGCAGCAGGCATAGGTGTGTCGAGTACATAGCTCCGACGTTCGGAGTCGAGGACTATCTTCAAGTTTCTCAGCCAGTCGACAAAGTTTGACCCATTCAGTTTATTAGAGTCGAGGATGACAGATAATGGATTTTTAGACATTGTTCAAAAAACATCTACAAATGGAAAGAAGACAACGTTTAGCTGACTGATCTATGCCTAATACTTATAATTAATGAATTTTGATCTTGGTTTCGAAAAAGTTCTCCCACTATTTTGTCGAAACAATCACCCCTTTGATTGCTCGGGAAATCATATTTCCTAGTAGGTCTTGACGTCCCATCAGACATTAATTGCACCCACGACTCGTGGCCATACAATTAATTCTCCAGGTAGGTATACTTTTACCAATTGTGTCACTACACAACCTTCAAGCTATTTTGCCTCGGTTTTCTCACTTATCTAGCACTGCTACATCATAAGTGTTACTAATCGTTAAGTCTAGCCCATCAATCTTGATGAGCAACGGGCCCGGTCGTGAAATCCCCGTAACTGGTTATCGGTCGATATTCACATCCCGACCAGTCCTCACCCTTGTCTAGTTTAGTTAAAAACAGGAGTCAAGGAATTTTGCGTATTGTCCCTTTCTTCGACTCGGGTGCCAGACTCTGGATCACCTCTATCAATAAGTAGACAACTCACGCTAGTTCCTATTGATGGAAGGCTTGGATCTTTAAAACTTCATTTTAAATGTACCCAATTTGACTTAATATTTAATTCGAGAGGGGGTTTTCGGGTTTGAAAGTTCAAACTAACTCTCCTCGAGATCTCACCGTATAAGTTATGCTTTATCTTTTATTTACGATCTAGATTCTAGCGGGCATCACATACAAGCTAAATAAATAAATCGATAAATAAATTAAAACATACAAGCCTAGCATGCATACTACCACAATATGTTTTCGATCGGGAGCCTCCTATGTGGGCCATCATCGAGCATGATGTTGGCTCAATTGGTCAATCTAAAGGGTTCTTAATGGACCTAGGCTATTACAAAAATAACCATGCATACATGGCCTTCATTCCTTCTTGGGCTCCCACCTTGCTTGTAACGGGCCTCCATCCTAAACTATTTAAAACAGTAAAGCCCTATTTATTACAAAGGCTCAAAGTGGCCCAAAAACTTAAGGCTCGCAGGCCCAATAAAAACCAAACAATAAATTAAACCAATCACATCTACCCTAGGGTCAAGGCTCGGCACGATCGAAAACCACTTAAACAGTTCACGTAGAGCAAGAAACAAGCAAACAACTTTTTACGTATTTCTTTCTTACTTTTAAAACACCTTTTAAAAATAACATCCTATGATTCTTACTTTAGTCACTACTAATTATGACAAAATCAATTTTCGGGTAAACAAAACAATTTTTCCGCATAAAAACAGATTCGGATTTTTCAACTTTTGAAAATTGCAGTTCGGCCCCTCAACTCACGAAAATTGCATTTTTAACCCCAAAGATTTGAAAATTACAAAACAGCCCCAATTTACAAATCGTCCAGAGGACAGAAAATTAAAATTTGAATCCAAAAAATTTTTAGTTTCGCAAACAGACCCCTGAACTTTCGGAAATTACAAAACAGTCCTTTAATTTTTGGAAATTGCAAAAACGACCCAAAATTACGTACAAACCAGAATTGCAAAAACAGTCAAGATTTTTCAAATATTTCCAGAAAACAGAAAATAAATTTCCAGCCCTTTATTTCACAAAATCGCGATTTGCATAAAAAGTCCTAAAGTTTCAAAAACTATAAATTTGCCCCAAATCTTAATATGCGATTTTATCCAATCAAAGATCATATGATAACAAGCAAGAATCATCACACAGAACATAATAAATGCAAATATCCATATATTTAATTATGTTCAGGCCTTTTCGCATAATAGTAATGGAATTGGCTCTGATACCGCTGTTGGGAATGCCCCGGTTGTCAAAACAACGAGAGTGCGGAATTTAAAATTTTTCCGAGGCACCCATCAGTCCCAAGATATGTTTTCCATCTTATGTATGCGAAAAAGTTGAATCAAACAATCTACAATAGATAACAAGAGGAGATATGCGATTTTACCTCACCACAGGCAAGGTGGTGGCAACCTCCGGCTTTTTGCTGATTCACAACGAGTGATCCAATTGTCTCACCTCCAGAGTGTATCCACACCAATTGGATTGTAGTAACACCTTCTATTCACAGACTACGAACTAGATATAGAAGGCTGTCAATGGAGGAAGAAGCAGATCCAGTTTCAGAACTTGGATCCAGATATGGAAGACAGAGAGAGAGGGGGCGGCGCAGTGCAAAGGGGCGGCTAGGGCTAGGGGGCGGCTAGGGTTAATTTTCAGCTCCTTTTGTTTTTTTAGTGTGTTTTGAAGAGTTATGAAGAGTTGTCTATTTTTAAGAGAAGAATCCTTCTCTTAATAGATATCTCTTCAAGATCTTTTCCTTATCTTATAAGGAAACAAGATATACACATATATCTTCTTAGATCCTCCTTGTCATACAAGAAAACAAACTCTCCCATTATTATCCTAGCAAAAATCGCCCCTACCTAGTCTTGCAAGACTTCTTCTGGGCATTTAATTAAAAGGCCAATGTCTTGCAACTTAATTTAATTAACCATTAATTAAATTATCCCAATTAATCCAATTAATTATTATCTCTCAAATTAATTAATACTTTAATTAATATTTAATTAATTAGACCATCTAATAAATTATTCTTCCAATTGAATTAACACTTTAATTCATTTAATTGATTTAACTTCCTTAAATCAAATATTTTCTTTTATGACTGTCACTGTCCAACTGTATTGTATGTGACCCTCTAGGTTCACCATCAATTGGCAGCAGGCCCACGAACCCTTCGTGATTTAATTTATGAGCAATTAATTGCTCCGATCAATTAAACCCTTTTAATTGACCACTCCAGAATTAATCTCCCTTATTAATTCAGGAGTACCCACACTTTATGGTCGATGTCTAGCCACAAGCCCATGAAGTCCAACTTCAGGTGAATTGATATTTGTGAACCTCACCTCTTATAATTGCCATGTACATACGGTCCTTCTATCGACTTAATTTCCCGATTGAGACCTAGGGTGTGTGAATTGATCGGCACCTCTAATTATCTCAATTACTATACTTTCTAATTCGGGATAATAATCCAGTGTGACTGCTAAATTTAGAAACACCTTTCCAAATCCGTCACCGACCGTGGCCACGGGTTTCTCGGATCTATTATCTAAGAATCGTATAGGAAATTCTCTCATCCATTACGATGAGTCGGTAGATTCCATCTTGATACTAACCACTCGCGTACACAACTATATGCACCCAACTTAGGCACATTATGATCAGGCTACGTAACCTGTACCTAAATCTAAGTACATATACCCATGCACCGAATTCGCCCTAGCACCTCAAGTCTAAGGACTAAATCATACACTATTATAAGTCTTGAGAAACATCCCATCACGATATGCGTCATGCGCTTCCACAATGGGTTTCTCTGTTCGGGTCTTTCGATGCGTTCAATCCCCTATCGAACCACCTACTCATATGCACTGACATCAAATGTCTTGTTCATGAAACTCTACAAATTCACTCCAAGTGAATCATGCATATTCATACAAGTCTTAGCGATTCCTTCGATACCCCGTCTCGTTCGGAATCTATGACTTGGAACGTGTTTTAAGATAACGACCTTAGAGACTGTTTCATGATTGCACTCAATACCGAAGTGAATCGTCCCATAGTCGAATGTGATCTAAGGATTTCATCCAATCGCTTAAATGTATTCGCGAGAGATGAGTTTGGCCATTGTTTATTCTATAAAGTTATAAATAAACGTGCGTATTATTCATAAGAATCAAAGATTGTTTATTACAGAATAGACCTAATACAAGCTAAAGAGAATTGGCTTGCTGGGCACTATCCTATCATGTGATAGTGGAACTTCGTCCGATATGGAGAAGGATTATTTTATCTGTCTTCGTTCATGTTACCTCGTCTTGCGACTCGATAAACAGTTGAATTTTACGATCCACACAGATTTGGGAGGCAATTTGGTTTTTCTCAGGATCTTTCGTCTGGAATACGAGTAGAGTAACATCCTAAAACTTTGGAAGCAGCTATGCAACTTTGGGAACTCTCGACTCGTTTGATACAGCAGCTAGGCTACTTTTACCTCGTTCATCTGAGCGGCTGGTCACGAAAGAGTACCTCCAGTGGTGGTCGAGTCATTACCGCAACCCCTTCAAGGATGCCCCTAAGGTCACCGTGAAACTTCCTAATGGTGCAAATTATTATTCAAAGAAAGTTGAAGTGGAATCGAAGAAGAAAGCCACCGATCCTTCTAATAATGGAGCAAGAAAGGAATTTGCTATTGACGATGTTTCGAAGACGCCGGATGCTCAAGCAGCAAAGGTCAAAAGAACTATGGTTGAATCTTCTACATCTGAAAGTGACTCCAATTGTGATCGAAACTGGTAACGTTGTAAAAAGAGCCAGGTTTTTTACTTAGATTCCATTAGCATAGACTCTGAGATATTCTTCGGGGACTCTCCAATCCCAAACATGGACTTAGAAGACTTAATTCAATATGTAACCCTTTCATTCACGCATATTCTTCATCTTACGCTCAAATTCATGTTTTCCTCAAGTTGTTTGATTATTTTCCTTTAATTTGTACAGTTTGGAATTCTTGACGCTCCCTTGTACAGTTTGGAATTCTTGACGCTCCCTTGAACCAAGAAGCATCCTCAAAGGGGAAAGTCATCGAATTACCCGCTGATAGCACTCACTCATGTTCTTCGCATACTAAGGAAATTTGTGATGATTCTGATCATTTTCCGCTTACTCAAGTTTTGGCATTAAGCAAAGAGAAAGCAACAAGTTCTAAGATTCTTCTGCATATACCATCCTTCGACAAACTTGGGGTTCAACGGACAAATCTGAATTCTTCGAAGAACAAAGAGGTGAAAACAAACTTTGAGCCACCAGTTAGAACATCACCATCTCATGTTTCTGGATTTCGATGCAAAGAGGTAGTGGAGCGTAGTCAACGTAAAGTGGCTGAGATAATGTGGAGTGATCTCGTACAACAATTTTCTACTACGCCACTTGAAGGGTTACTTTCTATTAAGGAAGAAGCAAAAGGCATTCTCCAAGCCATGAATCAACTTGGAGGCATGGATGTGTCACTTTTGCATGGGAGAGTGGCTGCTTTTCTTGAGAATGCCGGCGGTTATGCTGATGAGATTTTGTCTTCATCTCAAAGAATGAAGAAGGATTAATTTGACCAACAAATATCCGATGCTAATCAACGTCTTCGAGATATGCAAGCGCAAGAAAGTCAACAAGCAACTCTTGCTCGAGATCATGAAGAGAGGCTTACTAAGTTGGTGGAAGATGAAGATAATTTGAAGAAACGTCTTGAAGACATATTAAATCAGAAGCAAAAGGTGAGTTTGTTGCTCCAACAAGATGAAAAACAACTACTTGATACCCAATCTGCCATCTCTGGGATAGAGAATGAAATTTCTATTCTTGAAAGTAATCCACCTTTATCCGAGGCAGATTTCACGCGTCAAAGAAACTTGAAGGAGAAATTTGAAGTTGATCTTCAAGAGTTGAAAGATTTCAAGCTTTTCCCTTGATCTAGATTTAGTTACTTTGGTCTCTTTGTAGCGCGATAGGTTCCTTTTATTTTTTTATTTGGTGTAAAAACTCTTAGATATGAAGATGAATAAAGTTCATTTTTTTTTCATCTTTATTTAGCTTTACTTGCTTTATTTTGGAATTCAACTCTTCATGTTTACACTTAATCATATCGGATATTCTCTCTTTTAATTTAACACTAAAAAAGTATTCTAAATATTAAATAAAGAATTTGATGTAACTTCCAAACAAATTGAAACGACTTTGCTCGAATACATCAAACTTTTTTTTTTTAATAACGTGACTGAACTCAAAGTTAACTTCTAAGCTGCCTACGTATCCCAAAATGGGAATCAAGTCATAACGTAGTTCAATATATCAATTTTTTTTAACGTAGTTGAACTCAGAATTAACTTCTAAGCTGCCTACGTATCCCAAAATGGGAATCAAGTCTTAACGTAGTTCGATACAACTGGTGTTTTGCTGTACACATTTTATACTCATGTGGGCCAGGAGTAACATGCAGTTTAGGCTCGTGGGTCGTGGAGCATCTTGGGTCTTCAGGCGTAGTACTTCTTCAAAAATTTACCGTTGATAGGTCCAATGCGAAGGCCATCTTCAGCAACCAGCTTATAAGCTCCATTTGTATAAACGTCTTGAACAACATAAGGGCCATCCCACTTTGACTTAAATTTATCACCCATTCGCTAACAGCGAGTACCATATCTCCCACTTGCAAGGATCGTGGTCGCACTCTTTGGTTGAAAGATCGAAAAATGCGAGCCTGGTAGAATTCATGACGTTGTTGGGCTTCCAACCTTTTTTCATCAAGCGCCTCAAGTTCTTCAAGACGTAGACGTGGATTCTCTTCTTTTGTAAGACCTTCTTGGATAGCAATCCTCAAAGATGGAATCTGTTGTTCGAGAGGCAATACTGCTTCCACACCGTACACCAGCGTATATGGAGTTGCTTGAGTCGGTGATCGATAAGTCGTGCAGTACGCCCAAAGAGCTTCTCCCATTTTTTCATGCCAGTCTTTCTTGGACTTTGCCACTACCTTCTTTAACAAATTACATAAAGTTTTATTGAAAGTATCAGCAACACCATTGGCAGGAGGGTAATACATAGAAGAATTATATTGCTTGAAACCAAACTTTTGGCAAAGATTGCTCACCAAACTATTGCAGAAGTGCTTCCCATTATCGGTGATGATACATCATGGAACTCCATAGCGGTAAATGAGATGTTTCCAAATAAAATCCACAACACTTTTCTTGTTCACTTGTCGAAGTGGTATAGCTTCAGCCCATTTTGAGAAATTGTTTGTTGCAGCCAAAATGTACATGTGTTGACCATATGACTTTTTCAACTGTCCAACTGCATCTAGCCCCCATGAATCAAACGGCCAAGATGAGACTGTCTGGTGCAATGGCTCGGGCGGTTGATGAATGAAATTTGCATGATATTGGCAAGCTTGACATTTCTTAGCATAGTCTATGCAGTCTTTAACCATAGTGGGCCAATAATACCCCATTCTTTTTATTGAAGTGCAATTTTGGTCCTGATTGATGAGCGCCGCAAACTCCATCATGAGCTTCCGAGATTGCTGTCTTTGCCTCTTCATCTCCCAAGCAACGGCGAAACATTCCATCAAAAGATCGTCGATACAAAGTTTCCTTATAGTACACGACGAATATCTACCCTTCTTTTAAAGTCATCTGGCAATTTTTGATGCTTGAGATAGTCGATGAGAGGATGTCTCCAGTCTTCCTCGTCAATTTCAAAAGCTGAAACAACATTGTTCTCAACATTTTCATCCCCTTTATCTTCATCTTCGAACAAATACGGCACCACCCATTTTTGACATATTGGGATTTGGGCACTTTGATCAGGTAAAGTTAATGCGAAGGCAAGCTTAGCTAAGGCGTCGGCTTGCCTATTTTCCTTCCTTGGTACATATTCAATGATTACGTCACATAGCCGATCGATAAGCCCTTTTGCATAATTGAAGTATGGCAACAAATCAGGCTTCTTTACTTCATAAAATCCCAATATTTGATTAATGATGAGTTGCGAATCTCCAAAAACTTGGAGTTCCAATCGTTCCATGTCCACTGCTATCTCGAGTCCAAGTATCAATGCTTGATACTCAGCTACGTTGTTGGAGCAACAATGTGTCAAAGTAAATGAAAAAGGCATAACATCGCCTTCTGGAGAGACAAACACCACCCCAGCTCCTGTCCCTTTTCGATGCGCGGCACCATCAAAGTACATCTTCCACGGCGACTGAATTTCGATTACCATTACATCTTCATCTGGCAGGTCATCAGACAACTCCCATTCAGCGGGTATTGGGTGATCGGCAAGAAAATCAGCTAAAGCTTGCCCCTTAACTTCCTTTCGTGGGATGTGCTCGATCTCAAATTGTTGAATTTGGAAATACCATCTTGCAAGACGGTCGGATAAGATAGGCTTTGACATTACATACTTGATAGGATTCACCTTAGAGATAAGGCGAACAGTGTGTGCTTGAAATAATGCTTCAATTTCTGAACCGAGTAGATGAGGGTTAGACATAGCTTTTCGATTGGAGAATAGTTAAGCTCATTTGGTGTCATCATCTTGCTTAGGTAATATAAAGCATTCTCCTTCCCACTATCATTTTCTTGAGCAAGTAATGCCCTGACTGAACGTTCTTGTGCAACAATATAAATGATCAATGGTTTCCCAGAAATAGGAGCAGACAAGACAAGAGGGTTCATGAGATACGCCTTAATGCTTTTAAAAGCATTTTTACAAGGCTCGTCCCAGTTAAAATGAACACCTTTCTTCATTAACCGACTAAATGGATGACATTGACCAGCCAAGTTCGATATGAATTGCCGAATATATGCTAAATTTCCTTGTAAACTCTTCAGATCATGGATATTCTTAGGCTCAGGCATCTTGAGGATAGCATCAATCTTCGAGCGCTCTACTTCAATCCCACGATTTCGTACAATGAACCCAAGGAATTTTCCAGAACTGACGCCAAAAGCACCTTATGGAGGATTCATTTTAAGTTGATACCTACGCAAACGGTCAAGAATCTTTTTTAAGTCTTGCAAGTGGTCGACTCGCCTTTTTGATTCACCACCAAATCATCCACATAGCATTCCACATTTTTGTGAAGCATATCGTCAAAGATATTTTGCATAGCTCGTTGATAAGTGGCGCCTGCATTCTTTAGGCCAAAAGGCATAACTTTGTAGCAGAAAATTCCTTTCGTCGTTCTGAATGCTGTGAATTCTTCATCTTTTGGTGCCATGCGGATTTGGTTATAACCAGAAGAGCCATCCATGAATGATAGAGCCTCGTGACCAGTTGTTGTATCAATAATCAATTCCGCTATGGGTAAGGGAAAATCGTCTTTAGGGCATGCGCTGTTGAGATCCCTAAAATCCACGCAAACACGGATTTGCCCATTTTTCTTTCGCACAGGAACAATGCTCGAGATCCAAGTAGGATATTTTACTTCTCTAATGAAATTTGCTTCAATCAACTTGTTTACTTCTGCCTCGAGTAAAGGGATCAATTCAGGTCGAAATCTTCGTTGTGCTTGCTTGACGAGCCGAATCCCTCGTTTTACAGCTAAGTGATGCACTGCAATTTTGGGTCTAACCCAGGCATTTCCTTGTATGTCCAGGCAAACACATCCTTGTATTCTTGCAAAAGACTTATATATGCTAACTCTTCTTCTTGAGTTAGTAAGGCACTCACAAAAGTTGGACGTGGGTTTTCATCGTCACCAAGATTAACCTCCTTCAAGTCGTCAATAATGGTTTTCACCCCTTCTTCCAACTCAAGGGGAGCATCCTCAGCATCTTTCTCACCAAGATCATCACTAGCAATGGTGACATGATGTGAAGAACAAATTTCATCATATTCCTTTAAGAGTTCTTCATTACGAAACGATGTATAACATGAAGAGCCTACACTTTCTCTATCTTCCTCGATATCTTGCTTGGATTGCGTGTATATGATGGTTTTCCACTTAGCTTTCAATCCACAGTCATAAGAGATGACCAAATCTTTGCATTTTTTCATTCGAGAAGGTACGATGCTGTGAAGCCTTTTGAAGCTCAGGTCTTTTGCAGATATCTCCCGTTTCTTCCAACGCCTTGCAGTCGTCTCTCGGTGCCTCACTCCTAACCTATTAAATATTGAGCCTCTGTTGTTGGAATCAACCCCCAACCTATTGTATACCGAGCTTCTAATTTTGGAGTCAACCCCAACCTTCCGAATACTGAGCCTTTACGTCTTAGGATTCCAAGTTGATTAACCCCAACCGGCTTGAGAGTCGTTGAGAATTCTTCGTCGTCAAAACTGATGTAATGGTTACTCGCTCTCTTTATTGGAATACGAACGGGTGTTGGTGAAATATATCGAAGTCCGCTTAAAGAATTAGGCACAACATGCCCCATATTTTTCAACATCGTTTGAGTGTCATTAAGACCATGTTCTTTCTTGATGATAGTATTTGACACAAGTTTGTCCAAAGCTTCGACTTCAGTAGGATCATATCCAGCTTTAACCATGAGTTTGTAAGCGCTAGGACCAAAGCCCGCACTTGACTGTTTGATAGAGAGTGCACCATGCTCTACTTCATTTACGTTGGTTGGGCGAACAAATCCTTTCAATGGAGGTTGAGATATCTTCAACGAGTCTACTTTTGTGATGGGAATAGTCTAGTTCTTTAGGGCATCAAACTCGATCAATGGTGATTGTCCTTCTTTTCTTTTTGATTTTGGCACATAACGCAAAACCATCTTTGCCTTCAAAGTTTCTTTTGGACCCTTGGTATCACTTGGGTTATGCGGTGCTTGACTTTTCTTTAAATCTTCCTGGGATTGGCTTTCCTTCATCTTTTCTGCATTTATTGAGGGGAGCGTATTGCTAAGGGGAGTCGGAGTATCAGACGTCTTAATTTTGTCTATATCATCGTGATTGAAGTAAAACTTGACATCAGCAAAATATGACTCCGCCTCAGTGAAGGGTTTGTCATCTGCCATTACTTTCTTTAAAGCGCCTTAACGACAATACTTGAAACATTGATGTAAGGTAGATGGAACCACCCCATTCTCATGAAGCCAAGGTCGTCCTAACAACATGTTGTAGGTTGTTTTCGCATTAATCACATGGAATAGAGCGCTCGAGGACATATCATCAATCAATAAGTCAAGTCTAATTACTCCAACGGCTCTCTGTCCTCCTTGATTAAACCCTTGAATCATTAGACGACTACGTGACAATTCATCTATAGCTATTCCAAGTTGTTTTATCACGCACAAGGGTAGAATGTTGACGGCCGATCCTCCATCCAACATCATGTGATTTATCTTTTGTTCACGTACATATCCTGTTACGAACAAAGGACGATTGTGTGGCTTGGAACCTAACAACAAATCTTCGTCGGTGAAAGAAATAGTTGCCATGCAATTCTTTATAGAACATTGCACTTCGCCTTCTTTCAAATTTTCATCTGACGAGGTGTGTTGACCTTCGGTTTCATTCTCCTATTCATTATGAGTCACATTATACACCGAGGAAATAGAAAGTGAACCATGCTCAAGAAACCATTTCGGGATAAATTCTGACAATGTTATGGGAGCATAGTAATTTTGTTGTATTGGTGTCGTTGTCTCGACATGAGTGACGTTTGATTTTTCCTTTATCATTCGCCCACTCTTTCTTTTCAGAACCAACTTTGGCAAGGATTGTTGGTTAGATAGCTTTGCAGACGACTTCCGCTTTCTTCGGCGAGTGACAACTTTCCAAGCTCCGTAATCTGAGTCAATTTCTTTGTATTTCTCAAATCTCAAGACTTTATCTTCATGAGAAGGTGAATGTTGAGTGGCATGATCAAACGTTATTGACTTTGAGTTCACCTTGAACTTGACCGCATCAAAGCTTCCAAACTTCATAAAAAATGATGAAAAGGTTATCTCGAAGGTAGAACTCTAACTGTGGTTTGATTGGCGCTCATCTTGTCTTCTTCAAGTAGAATTTTTCCTTGACGAGCCAACTCCATGATCTTGTCTTTTAGAACGAAGCAATTTTCGATTGGGTGTCCAACCAGTCGGTGATACTTGCAGTAGTTGGGATCGTCAGTTTGTTCAGCCTCTCCAGGTAGTTTCATTTCAGGCAACTTGTTGAGGTGAGCCTCGAGCAGATCTTCTAACATTCCGGCTACATCAGAATCAAGGAAATGATATTCCTTTGCTTGCATATCTTTCAGTGTCAACTTCCTTTGGAATCTTTCTTGAGGATGGTTGTTCTTCATTTCTCCTTTCTTCTTTGAATTGGACAAGAGTTTCATTGGAGCAGTATTGACTGCCATGGACTCTTTACTTTCATTTTGGGAAAAGGATTTGCCGCTTTTCTTGACATCCAGTTTATCCTTTCCACTCCTTAATTCTTGGACGGGCAAGGTACTTTGACCTCCTCTTGAAGCAAGACTAAGTTCCATATCATGCGCACGTGTAGCCAACTCTTCGAAGGTCCTAGGTTTTATGCCTTGGAGGATATAGCGCAATCCCCAGTGCATCCCTTGGATACACATTTATATGGCAGAAGTTTCACATAAGCAATCCTTGCAATTCAAACTCAGGTTTCTCCACCGATTGATGACTTTTTCTTCCTTCCATTGACGAGTGCTTGTAAGTTCGATCATGCTCACAATCCTCCTTGTGCTGTAAAAGCGATTGAGAAACTCTTGTTCGAGTTGTTCCCAACTGTTGATAGTTCCAGGCTCCAAGTCGGTGTACCAATTGAAAGCGTTTCCATGAAGCGAGTGGACAAATTGTTTCGCAAGGAGATCTCCAGCAGTTCCGGCGTTATTGCAAGTCTCCACAAAGTGAGCAACATGTTGCTTCGGGTTTCCTTTTCCATCGAACTGTTGAAATTTGGGAGGTTGATATCCAGCAGGCATCTTCATCATGTCAATTCGGTGGGTGTAAGGCTTCACGTAAGTCAACAAGGATCTTGAACTTCCTTCCAACTTATCTTTAAGTGTCCCCATGATGAACTCTTTTAGTTGGTCGACACGAATGGAATTGCCTGCCGAGATACGGAGATCATTTGATGCAACCTTCTTGTGTCATGATGATGCTTCAACTCCATCTTGAATGTGTCGACGATCCTGGTGTACATTAGTTTCAACTTCTTCTTCAATGTTTTCATCATCTTTTTCAATTTCTTCATTTTCGACAATCAAACGCTTTCCACCATTCTTGCTTGTAGTTCCTTCTAGCTTGTCCAATCTTTGTACCACTGTACCCACCAACGTTCCTTGCTCTTGTATGAATTTGGTGGTTCCTTTGACGGCTTTGGTCAAGTTTGCAAGTTGTTTCTCCATGGTCATGGCGTTTGTCATCATGACATGCATAGCGGGTGAAGTGATGGAATGATTTGAATCTTCAGGTTGTGTCAAATCAGATCGCAGGGTCACATGAGGGGAAGCAGAAGTGGATCCATAGGCTCCATCATCGCCTAGTCCTTTCTGAAAGGCAGGAGGTTTCACATTCTTTCGGGCGACTTCTTCTAACGCTTTTTCTTCAGACAAGGATTTCTCCAGTAGTGTGGGATTGATGCACTTCTGTTGAGCTTTTTTCATACTCCTCGTGACAACACTAATACTTTGCATGCCGGAACTTCTACCGCCTTTGCTTTTGGCCACCCTTGAGATCGATGCTTTGGATTGACCAGCTTTTGACGATTTCAAACTTTCGCCGCCTTTGCTGTTAGCCACCTTTGAAATCGATGCTTTGGATTGACCAGTTTTTGATGATTTTGAAACCATGATTGCTTTTGATAAGTAGAAGAGATGAGAGGCAGAGATGTCCCACTGGGCGTGCTAGAAATTCGTAGACCACAAATTTTAATGTCTGCAAAGACAATAAAATAAGAAGGAACAAATTACAATATTTGATGAATTTAAATAAATAAATGGTTACAATCTCTGTAAATAGTAAACTCCTCTGATTCTTCTACATGACAGACATATAGATCCAAGGGCTCTAGGCTTGTTCTTGAATCGTGGGGCGTGATCTTCTCCAAGATTTGCGGATCGGAACACAGATATGAAAGTCAGAGAATTAGGAGTCAAAGACTTAGGAGTCAAAGACTTGTATATGTAGCACTTGAGGGAACTTTAAGCGTTTAAAATATATGTGAAGTATGTCAATATATGTGTATCTTATGTAAGGTCTCAAAGCTCCTTTATATAGATGCTGGAGTAGAGAATCTTCTTCACATTGTTTGATGACGTGGCATAATTTGATTGGCCATTGTCTTTGTAGAATGGAAGACATCATTTTGATTTGTTCTAGCTTCCATAGTCTTTAAAACTTCTTCTTAATTGGTCAAAACACATCATATGGACACGTGGCATAATTTAACTAGCCAATTTAAATTAACTATTTACTTTTGGAATTACATATATTAAAAATCCCAAAAATATAAAAAGAGAATTTAAATTGATAATTAACAACTTATTTTACACGTGTCACCATTTAATTGGGCGTAAATTTTATGTATCTACAGACATATAATACTTTATAGTTATAATAGTATTTCTATTTATATAATTTTGTGGTACGTTCAAATTTTATGTTAATAGCTATATTTATAATATTTTTGTGCATTGTGTTGTATAAAAAAAATTCAATAGTAATTAATTGAACATGCGCAATGCGTGTGCATCTTCCTAGTATCTAAATATATTTATATAAATTCTATCTATTTGTCTCATCCCTTAATGATTAAACCATTGAGGGAAAAAAAACAGACAATAGCCCATAGGTGCTAGGGCTGTCAATGGGTCATATTCAGGTCGGATCAGGCTCGACCCAAATCCAAATTCATTTATATGGGATTGGATTCGGGTCAAATCGGAATTTCACTCGGATCTAGATCTCTCAAGTCCGTCGAATCTTGGCCGAATTTGGTCAGATATCGGATTTTATCCAGATTCAATAAATCTTTATTTTTAAAATTTACACTAGTATTATTTGCTAAAAACTGTTTGATAACTTTACAGTTTTATTTAAGTTAGCTCATATATTCAAATTTTCTTAACTACTATTCATATTTTTCGATGAAAGTATGCATAAAAATATAATTATGAATGAATTATTAACTATTATTATCTTAACCTAATGGTAAAATATTATTAATGTTACTTATTTAATAAAATATTATGTATATATATAATTCTTTTATTTATTGTCGGATACGGATCTCTAACGAGTTTGAGCGACTTAAATCCATATTCGCTCTACATATCACGAATTTTAGATCTTTATAATCGGATCAGATCCATCGAATCTCTAATCGAATCAAATCCTAATAAATTAGGTTGGACTCGGATATGATTCAAATTGAAATCCGGCCACCCTAATAGGCGCCACAACAAAATTTGTTTTACGTACCAATGAAGTCTTTACTTCAAAAATGTAGGAGCCTTCTGTTCTAAACTAACCAATCAAATCGACGATAAAGAGTTCAAATGTCGGATTTTATTACTTTAAATTTTTTTAAGTATCACTAAATTATGTACAAGACAAATATGTTTATCATTCTATTTTGTAAGTAATCATGTGTGTAGGTAAAAATAAATTAAATTTGGGTGATAGAGTGACAACTCAGTTCAAATTCCCGCTAGTAAAAGTGTCTTTTTCATGTGTGTGACAATGTTCTCCAAAAATAATTTAATTAAATTTAAATTAAATATCCTTGAAAAAAAGTTTACATTTTCATAATTCCAAATCCAAAACAGGCAATTCAGGTTATTGGTTAGTCAATCAGGCCATATCCAATTCTTACTTATGCAAATCAGGCAGGCCCACTCTTCATAAATATTGGGCTAAGGAAATACATAAGCATAATCTGTTAGGCCATCTCCAAGAGCACATGTATAAGTTAAATTATAAGAGTTTTGTTAAAATTATCACTAAGGTTGCTCTCCAAGAGCACATGTATAATTTATGTGTTGTTAAAATTTATGGGTTTGGATGGCCAAATACCCATGGCCAAATGCAAATTGTTATTTGCAATTGTTTGTAGGAACTTTTGTACTTTCCTGCAAAACAATAAATTATTCTGGACAAAATTCAAATGCATACAAATTTGAATTGAAATTTTAAATTCAAATTTTATATTTTCAATATCACTACAAGAAATTTGTCACTATTGACAATTAGCGAAACCTCTTCAACGACATATTAACGATAATTAATATTGTCATAATGATTTAGTGATAATATTTTGATTATTATTTTTGGGGCACCGCTAAATGTCAATAATGAAATTTTTTCTCTAGATATTGTCACTAATATATAAATGTCGCTAAACTATTTTTTATTATGAAATTAAATCAATTAGTATTATAAATATATCATTATTATTTATATAAAATAATAATTAAAGTAATTTGTTAAAATATAAACTAGCTGTTGAAGTGAAATGGTATGGTTGTTAAAAAGTAGTCTCTTAAAATATAAACTAGCTGTTGGAGTGCAGAGTAAAAAGTGGAAGTGTACAACACTGTTCATTAGTTATAATTTAAGATAAGAGGCTGAAATTTAAGAGAGCTGTTGGAGATGGCCTTAGGCACAATTTTTAGCGCAGCCCTCATGAATCTTAAGGGTCCGCGAAATGGGTACTTATAATTATTTTAGTTCAGATTTCAAGTGAATTTTCTACTATTTACGCATATGATATAACAATAACAAAATAGGGGACGTTTTTGGCTGTGTTTGTTTGGCATTTCCGAAAACTATTTTGTGTTTGGGAAAAACAAAACAAATATGTTTTTTACTTTTTGAGATAAATTTATCATTTCTCAATTTTTTCAAAATACTCTCTCAAAAGCCAAACAAACAACAATTTTCCTATCTTTAAAATAAAACCTACACAAACTCTATATGATTTGATATAAAGTAAATCATCTCTTACACAACTTATCTCACATAACAAACATGATTTGACATAAAGTCTTACACATCTTACACCTAAAATTAATTCTTTAAAAAAAAAAAGCCTATATATACTTTATTTTCCAAACCACTCTCCCAAAACCCAAACAAATAACATTACGTAAATCGAAATTATTCCACAAACTTCAACTATCTCCCAAACTATTCTCCCAAACATGAAACAAACACGCCCTTAACGTTGGGTACACATTAGAAATGGACTTTTGGCAGCATGCACCCTTGAAAATGGGTCATTTGGCATATTGCACCCTTGAAATTAAAGAGTGCATCCTCGAAATACATAAGTTTTGGCAGAGTGCACCCTTTAATTTTTTATGGCCAAAGAGATCTGGAAAATCAAAAATCTTGATATTAACAGGGGCTTAATTGTCCTTTTAACTCACTTTCCTCCAAAAAAAATGATTTTCCTTCAAAAATTTAAGCCACAAGAATTAAATGTGTAGTTCAGGGGTAAGTTTGTTCATTTACACATTAAATTAATCTAAATTCTAAAAAGAAGAAACATAAAAAATCTACTCCACTTAATCTACAACATTCCCATGCTTTTGGTTTGAAGCTATATGAACTTGCCTAGGTAAATATAAATATTGTTGCTAATTCTTGTTGGAGGGTTGATAAGTTTATTGTGATTACATGTGTTTATTAAGTCTTGACTACCGTTTTTTTGTTAAATGCAATGTATATTAATTTTTTTTATTAAAAATCTTATGTTAAATGAAATGTATATTAAATTTTGAGATTTAAAAATTTGATTCTAATCCATATGGTGTAACGCCCCGTAAATTTAGTACATTTTCAATTGTACTTTATTGGATTTATAATCAAGTTTTTATGTGTTGTATCTTATTTATCAAAATTAAGTGTTATTTTGGGTTAAAATGTACAATTAAAATATCTCCTAACTCATTATTAAATTCTAAATACAAAATCACATTAAAATAATAGTATACCCCTTTTTAAAAAATATTTGGACTTAATTGTACAAAATAAACAATTTTTTGGGGCAAAAATGCACTTTCCAGAAACTTTAGGGGGCAAACTCCAATTTCTGCCCCATACTTGATTGCAGCTGATAGGAGAGCCCTTATAGCTTTACTAGGGGTGGCCAAGCATTCCCCTTGGGTAGAGAAACTTTTCTACCCAAGGTGGACATGCATTTGTTAATTTTTGAAGACTAATTATGTCTTCCTACATTCCCAAGGTGTATATAAACACCTTTCCATTCTCATTTCTAGATTTCTCTTCATCCCTTTTGCACCTTTAGTGTTCATAGTTAATTTAGAGTTATAGAGAAAAAGTGTGAGAGAAGGAAAATATTTAGTGTAAAAAAGTTAGTATTGTTGAGTGTGAGAAGAGGTGAAGAGTTAGTGTGAGAAAGTGAATCAAGTGGGAGAAGCAGCCACCGCCGCCGCCTCACCACCGCATCTGCTATCGTACCACCTCCTCCAAACCACCGAAGCCATTGCCATACTGCCATCGTTGGAGTGCCACCCGCATGAGTGTTGGTAACCTCAAAATTCTCTTTCAAGTGTAGTTTTGTTCTTGGTAGAAAACCTTAAGTCCTATGTTAATGAAAATGATTTTGAAACACTTTAGTTCATATAATAACTCTAATTTTCAGATTTATTGATGATTGTAATTTGGGTTTAAAAAGAGTTTTACATTTATATGTAATTTGATAGTTGATTTTGTTGAGGTTTTTAATAGATCTATGTTTTTTCCATGAAATAAATTTTTTGGAATTTTGAAAACAAAAAGTATGTTATTCCCAAAGATTACATGTGTAGAATTACAAAATAATATGTCAAATTATAGATCTATAAGACTTTTGGGAAATAATTGAAATTTGTGAAATTTTTTAGTGTTAAAAATTTGTATTATTGGTTGAGAAAATTTCTATAAATCTAGGGGGTATTTTTGCATTTTTTATGAGGTGGCTAGAGCCACCCCACCTCCAGCACAACTCTGTTCAGCGGCCCAGTTGTTGCCCGGATCTGTTGCACGTGCAACATACCCCAATTTTAGGCCTGTTGCTATAAAGCAACATGCCACTAGGGCCTGTATGTGGGCTGGCCCAAATCTCTTATAAAAAAAAGAATTTTAAGAAATGAATACATAATAAAATTTTAGAATAAATCTGAAAATTGTAGAGATAATTTTTAAAGTATATTATCTGAAAAATATTAAATATTTTTGAAATGGAAGTATTATTTTAATAAACTTTTTATATGAAAAGGGTTTGAAGAATATTTAATAATTTTTAAAAATTAATATAATTAATGATACGAATTTTAAAAAAAAATATGAAAGTTATTTTGAAAATAAGGTGAAATATAATTAAAATAATTTCTTAGTTATATTTAAATATTAAACTCGGAAAATTAAATAAACTTAAAAATAATTTTAAAATTAATAACTAAATTCTGAAAATAAAATTGTAATTATTAAAACTAATTTTAACAATTATTTAGCATTAAATTCTGAAAAAGAAAAATAATAAATAATTTTGAAAATAAAATTTAATAATTTAAAATTATTATTTTCTTAAATATAAATTACTTAAATAATTTTGAAAAAAAGAAAAGAAAAGAGGGTTAAATAAAATAAATTTTTTTTCCGAAATCTAATTAATTTTAAAATAAAATATAAGGTTAAATAATTATAAATTATTTTCCGTATAAGATCTTGGAAAATAATAATTTTGAAAAAGACAATAATTTCAAGCGGCCTTTAATTCTTAATTAAATAGTTTTCTGAATTCAATTAATCTGAAAATAAAATTAGTAAATAAATAAAGTTTTCAAAATTAGAAAAAGAAATAATTCAAAAATAAACTTTGATTTATTGAAATTAAATATATACCTATTTTTAAAATAATTACAGAATTCAAAGACGTTTGAAAATTTTAAAATGAAATCTAGACCTAAAGAAAATGACATCTAAACTTGTTTGTTGAAATTAAGTAGAGTATATTTTGAATTATTAAAGAATTTCCTCGGGTTCTTATACATTCTTATTCGTGGCTTTTCGTACCACGTAACCTAAGGAAGCCCCAAGCCGGACTAATTAGTTTAAGTTGGATCATGGTCTCGTTTTGGCCATGACACGACTATAAGAGCGATTAAAGTTTTCATTTAATCGATCGTAAGTTCTTGTTCGTATTTAGATTCTTGAAGACTACATAAATATGTACAGGATCCGAAATCGCCGTTCTACCAAAAAACTTCAAAGAATTGTAAGCAACACATGTGAGCGATGTGTGTGCAATTGTGTGTCAGTTTGATATGCTAACTGGTCGAGTCAAAGCATGTACATAAGCTATGAATAATAACAACATGTGCTATGTTACTCACCTTGTATATATTGCAAATAGGATGACTTGTATGAATCACTTAGCATAACAACATGATTGTCCTAATAGATGGTATATAAGAATCTACTTAGTTGCGAATACATTTCACTTAGCTATCATGATAACTACATTATATTCGATGACTTGTTAAATGTAGAAATATGTTATATCTGCTTGATTTGTTAAGTTTTTGTTTGTTTCCGATTTTATGTGAGCCCTATTTGTTTGGCAACCTGGTCGGCAAGGGCGACTGGATTATCATGGTTACTTGTAGGTCTGACCTTACAATCCAAGTGGGGAGGAATACTTGGGGAGTAAGGACGAACTTTGGCAAAGACATGTCGATGCACTTCAGATAGTAAGGTCGCTCCTTACTTATGAGTTTGGATGGACATCAGAATGAGGACGGAGGGTAAGTGGAGGACGGCATCAAAAACCCTTGGTTACTTGAACTTTATGTTTTGATTTTGTATATGTATATGTGATATATGCTTAATTCGTTTATATGCTCACAATATATATATTATGTTGCATGCATGCGTCACATGCACAATGCAACATAGCCTCACTAAGTTGGACGATCAACTTACGTGTTCCTTTAATCAATCTTTTCAGATGCAGGAGTCTCATGTTATGATGGTTGAGTCGATGTGTCAGTTTTTGGGATCCAATCGGTCGTTGAGGGATTGTCCTCCCTTTTGTTTGACTTGTTTTCGCTACTCTATTACCTTTGTTGTCGCCTTGTTATAAGGTTGAATGATGTATTTTGAATATTGTGTTTATATTCCGTAGGCTTGCGGGGTTATATGTATGACAATATGTTTATCCCACCCCTGCTTATAGCGGTGTCGTTGGGGTCTTTTAAATTATGAAATTTGGATTTATCGCATGCTTTATTTATGTCGTAATGTTTCAAAAAAAAAAAATTTAACAACTCTTATGGGTTATCCCGCGCCGGGCGATCCCGAACTCGGGGATGGGTCACATAGGACCTGACCTAGAGGAGCGGGGTGTCACATGTGGTACCATAACTTTTTGTTTTCAAAATCGAGTCATGGATCCCCATAAGTCATTTGTTGAGTCGTGTTCTAAGTCTTTTGTGTCATCATGCTTAATTTATTACATGTGCATTTCTTGTTTCTTATCTTGAGAGTATGATAGGATGTCAAATCAAAGTATATACTTTATTTTTTAAGGCATTCATACATTATGTTATTTGATTCTCTTTCATTCATAGCAACATGTTATAGTTCCAATATAGTAAGGTAGAAAATTTATCCTGTGAGCTGGAGGCTCATACTTCGTCGGCAACTTCGTTTACAATAAGTTTGGTTCTCAAGATACGCAAAGTTTAGATTATGAAAATGGTATTTTCTACCGATCTAATCATATCTCTGGCCCTAGGTTTTGACGTGATTCCAAGGATGGACTTATTGTCCATCTATTTTGCCCGATTAGAATGTTGTCATTAGAAGGTGACGCTTTCTAACCCAAACCTTCTGAATCACACAATCGAATTTGGGGACCAAATTCTTTAAAGAGGGGAGGATTGTAACGCCCCGTAAATTTCGTACATTTTCAATTGTATTTTATTGGACTTATAATCCAATTTTTATGTGCTATACCTTATTTCTCAAAATTAAGTGTTACTTTGATTTAAAATGTACAATTAAAATATCTCCTATGCCCTTATTAACTTTGAAATAATTTTGAAAAACAAAATAACGTTAAAATAATAGTATACCCCTTTTTGAAAAATATTTGGACTTAATTGTGCAAAATAAATAATTTTGGGGTAAAAATGCACTTTCTCGAAACTTCAGGGGCAAAGTGTAAATTTCATCCCATACTTGATTGCAGCTGATAGGAGAGCCTTTATAGCTTTCCTAGGAGCGACCAAGCATGCCCCTTGGGTAGAGAAACTTCTCTACCCAAGGTGGACATGCATTGGTTCATTTTTGAAGACTAATTATGTCTTCCTACTTTCTCAAGGTGTATATAAACACCTTTCTGTTCTCATCTTAAGATTTCTCTTCATCCATTTTGCACCTTTAGTGTTCATAGTTAAGTTAGAGTTATAGAGAAAAAGTGTAAGAGAAGGAAAATATTTAGTGTAAATGAATTAGTATTGTTGAGTGTGAGAATAGGTGAAGAGTTAGTGAAAGAAAGTGAACAAAGTCGGAGGAGTAGCCACTGCCGTCGACTCACCACAGCAGTCGCAGTCGGACCACCTCCTCCGGACCACCGAAGCCGCTGCCATACTGCCGTCGACGGACTGCCACCTGCAAGGAGTGTTGGTAACCTTAAAACTCTCTTTTAAGTGTAGTTTTGTTCTTGGTAGAAAACCCTAAATCCTTTGTTAATGAAAATGATTTTGAAACACTTTTTAAAACTTTAGTTCATATAATAACTTTAATATTCAGATTTATTGATGATTGTAATTTGGGTTTTAAAATAGTTTTACATTTACATGTAATTTGATAGTTGATTTTATTGAGATTTTTAATATATCTATATTTTCTCCATGAAATAATATTTTTGGAATTTTTTAAAACAACAAGTATGTTATTCGCAAGGATTACATGTGCAAAATTACAAAAGAATATGTCATATTATAGATCTATAAGATTTTTGTTAAAGAATTAAAATTTGTGAATTTTTGAATGTTATGATTTGTTTGGGGCTATTTATGTAAATGTAAAAAATAGGGGGTTATTTATACATTTTTGATGAGGTAGCTGGAACCCCCCATCTCTTACTGTTGCTCTGTGCAGTGGCCCAATTGTAGCCCGGATAAGAAATCCCATTTTTGGACCTGTTGCACTAGCAACAGACCAAGGCCTACATGCCACTAGGGTTTGTATGTGGGTTGGCCCAAGTGGCCCAGTCCACATCTCTTATAAAAAAAAAAAAAGAATTTTAATAAATGAATACATAATAAAATTTTAGAATAAATTTAAAAATTGCAGAGATAATTTTTAAAGTGTATATTTTGAAAAATATTAAATATTTTTGAAATGGAAGTATTATTTAAATAAAAATTTTAAATTGAAAAGGGTTCGAAGTATATTTAATAATATTTAAAAAATGATATAATTAATGATAAGTATTTTAAAAAAATATGAAAATAAGATGAAATATAATTAAAGTAATATCTTAGTTATATTTAAATATTAAACTCAGAAAACTAAATAAACTTAAAAATAGTTTCGAAATTAATAACTAAATTCTGAAAATAAAATTGTAATTTTTAAAAATAATTTTAAAAATTATTTAACATTAAATTATGTAAAAGAAAAATAATAAATGATTTCGAAAATAAAATTAAATTATTTTTAATAATTATTTTCTGAAATATAAATAATAACCCCTTTTCCCGAAGAAATAAAATATTTATTTAAATTAAATAATAAATCTTTTCCAAAAAATAAATATATTACTTAAATAATTTTAAAAAAAAAGAAAAATGGGTTAAATAAAATAAAAGAATTTTCCAAAATCTAATAAATTTTTAAAATAAAATATAAGGTTAAATAATAATAAATTATTTTCCGTATAAGATCTTGAAAAATAATAATTTTGAAAAAGAAAATAATTTCAAGATAACTTTAATTATTAATTAAAAATAATACATACTTTGGGAAAATAATATAAAATAATATTTAATAATAATTTCGGAAAACAAATTATTTGAAAATAATTTTTGTTTGATTAAACAGTTTTATGAATTTAATTAATCAGAAAATAAAATTAGTAAATAAATAAAGTTTTCAAAATTAGAAAAAGAAATAATTAGAAAATAAACTTTAATTTATTGAAGTTAAATGTATACCTATTTTTAAAATAATTAAAGAACTCAAAGACGTTTGAAAATTTTAAAATGAATTCTAGAACTAAACAAAATGACATCTAAACTTGTTTGTTGAAATTAAGTAAAGTATTTGTTAAATTATTGAAGAACTTCCTCGAATTCTTATAAATTCTTATTCGTGGCTTTTCATACCACGTAACCTAAGGAAGCCCCAAGTCGGACTAATTAATTTAAGTTGGATCATGGTTTCGTTTTGGCCATGACACGATTATAAGAGCGATTAAAGTATTCTAGTCGATCGTAAGTTCTTGTTCGTGTTTAGATTATTGAACGCTACGTAAATATGTACAGGATCCAGAATTGCCGTTCTACCAAGAAACTTCCAAGAATCGTAAGCAACATAGGTGAGCGCTGTGTGTTCATTTGTGTGTCAGTTTGATATGCTAATATGTCGAGTCTAAGCATGTACATAAGCTAATCCAAACAACATGTACTATGTTACTCACCTTGTATATAAAAGGATGACTTGTATGAATCACTTAGCATACAACATGATTGTCCTAATAGATGCTATCTAAGAATCTACTTAGTTGCGAATACATTTCACTTAGCTATCATGTAAACAACATTATATTCGATGAATTGTTAAATGTAGAAATATGTTATATCTGCCTGATTTGATTAGTTCTGTTTGTTTCCGATTTTATGTGGGCCCTATTTGTTTGGTATATGGACACGATAGCAACCTGGCCGGCAAGGGCCGGTAGGATTGTAATTGTTACCCGTAGGCCTGGTCTTATAACCCAAGTGGGGAGGAGCACTTTGGAGTAAGGACGGACTTTAGCAAAGACATGTCGATGCACTTCAGATATTATGTTGCATCCATGCGTCACATGCACAATGCACCACAGCCTCACTAAGTTGGACGATCAACTTACGCGTTTCTTTTATCAATCTTTTCAAATGCAGGAGTTTCATGTTATGATGGTTGAGTCATTGTGTCAGTTTTCGGGGTCCAGTCGGTCGTTGAGGGATTGTCCTCCCTTTTGTTTTACTTATTTTCACAACTCTACTACTTTTGTTGTCGCCTTGTTATAAGGTTGAATGGTGTATTTTGAATATTGTGTTTATACTCCGTAGGCTTGCAGCGTTACCTGTATGACAATATGTTTATCCCACCTCCGCTTATAGCGGTGTCGTTGGGGTCTTTTAAATTATGAAATTTGGATTTATCGTATGCTTTATTTATGTCATAATGTTTCAAAAAATAAATAAATTAACAACTATGATGGGTTATTCAGCGCTGGGCGATCCCGAACTCGGGGATGGGCCACATAGGACCCTACCTGGGCAGCGGGGCATTACATATGGATAAGCTTTGATGTCAAAAATAGATTATAGATCAACATAAATGGTGAATACTATGAAAAAATGGTTGAGATATGTAAATATGGGTTGTAAGAAAAAGGAAAATTTTGGCACAAAACTTAAATTTTTGGATGGATAATTTGTTGTAAAAATATGGTGGATCTATTCATAAATTTACTGCACAAGATTTTTAAACAAAGTGCTTTCTCCCTTTTGTGTACTTATTCCAAAGATAATTGGATTTTCGAAAAGTTGGAGGGGTAAGGGACGGGGGAGGTAGAACTTATTTAGTGCAACACCGTCATGGATGATGTGGTGCAACAACTGGTTATGATTGTATGGAGTTACTTTTAAGATCTCATCTCCACCGTGTATTGGTAACCAAACAATTTTTAAATATATTTCAACCATTTGCTGCACTACGTCATCCATGAAGCGATTGTACCAAATAATCACTCCGAGGAGGGGAGGACATGGATTTGGATGGCTGATTTTGATAGGGATGAAGTTTGGTAGGCTAATTTATTTTTAATTACTAATGACATGGTATTTTTGGAATTAATTTTTATTAACCTGATAATTAGGTAGTCATCTTAAAAAGGGACGTGGCGGTCAATTGAGGGATTCCTTATGTGCACCAAACTCAATGATTTTTTTTTAAGCATAAAGAGAACTGAAAATATTTGTTACACGAATGTTCAACGAAAATGAATCACCAAAAACATCAAGGGGCTATGGGTGAGAGGAACTAAACCGAACCAATTACAACATTTTTCTCCATTTTGCTAAGTTGTGAGTGGCCTTCTTGCCTAATCTTAGAATTTTCTTGACTTTCCACTTGGGCCATTTCAAGAGAGTATTCCACTATTCCTAGCCAAGCGCACCCGCTTTGCAAGCCCATTCAAAGGATGGAATAACACTTGTAACCATAACCAAGAAGTTAAGAGAGTCACTTTCAAAGATAGCAAGGTTCCATTTGACTTGATCAATAAGAATGAGAGCTTATTTGATACCAGCCATTTCAGCACTCCTAGCATCCACATGATTTTCAGATTTGACAAAAGCGAAGAGAAGAGAGCCTTCGCTGTCCCAGACAATAATGGAAATGAAAGCCAAACCATCTTAAAAAGTGGCATCTGTGTTGGTTTTGAGACAATCCTTTGGAGGAGGAAACCAAATAGCACTAAGAGAATGAGAGCTTGCAATGAGCAGGTTTGTATTTTGAGCATTTGAGTGTTCCAAAGCCAATTTACAACACCTGTTTGTCAACACTAAAATATTCGAATCAATAGAACTAAAAAGTTTAGAGTTTCTTGCTTTCCAAATTTCATCCATCGTAACAATACAAAAGTAAGGAACTCCAGGGAAAAGTCGGCAGCGAGAAAGAAAGAATGGTCCAAGTTTAAAATGCAAGAGATCCACCTTTTCAAGCTCTAATTACTGAATGAGTGCAACCTGAAAGCCCATTCTGAAGTGCTGAAAATCATAGCCACAAGGGGGCAACCGAGAAAGATATGATCAAGGTTTTCAACAGCATGATCACAAAACAAATAAGATTTGTCCACCACATTAAAAATCAAAGAGAGCCTTTCCCGGGTAGGAGCATATCATTGAGAACTTTCCAAATGAAAAACTTATGACTGAGACTTCCAAAGAACATTCCAAATGTTGCTGTTAATCAAAGAAGAGGATTGAAAATGAGTTTTCTGATCGGTCAAGTAAGCATTCTTGACCGAGAAATCACATGTTTTAGATTGAATCCATAAAAGCTTTTTTGGTTCCTCACAAGTGAGAACTTTAATTTTGAGAATATCAAGGACGGTATCCTGACAAAACAGAGAATGGAGGAGGTTCAAATTCCAATTAAAAGAATTTGGAAGGAAGAGGTCTTTGACATGCATAGGCAACGGTTGATGCAGTGTTTGTGTAAGAGTGAATTTTTGAGGTTTGGGTTTGAAATCAATGGAAGTAGGAATCCAAGGTTCGTTCCAAATATGAATGATTGAATTATTAATAACTTGAAAGAAATCACCTTTATGAATAAGAGAGAGAGAGACAATAAAAAATACCCTTTCAAACCCTCGAAGCATTACATTTGGTACGGTTATAAGAGAGGATATTATGGGACTGGAGATATTTAGAAGAGAGAAATGAGACCCACATCTTATTTGAGAAGGTAGAGACATTCCAAGTAATCTTGGAGATGAGAGATTTATTCATATCATGGGGCCTTCTAAGACCAATACCCCCATTCCATTTTGGAGAACAAATTGTATCCCAACATTTGAGAGCAAGGAAATCGGGTTTATAATTTACACACAAAATAGGATAGGATGGCTTGGGCAACGACTTTTGCAAGAACATTTCTACCTGCATGAGAGAGTAAACGAGCTCTCCAACCACAATGTTGGTCCCAAGTGGTCAAAAAGAGTCTGGGGGGGAGGGGGTGAATAAACCTTTTAAAACTTTTTCTAAGTTACTAAAAAATAATCTAAAGTAAAGTAATGTACTTGGTTGTTCTTCAAACATATGGGTAAACAACTCAGTTGTCCGCACTTGGCTGATAGATGAGTATTCACTTGACTGTTCTTAGTCCAGTTAGTACAAAAACAATTTGAAATAAAACGGAGTTTTAAATCAAACGTTTTTCACATATCATATTTTGTAAACAAAATATTTTATCCCTTCAAAAATTCCTGTAAGTTGTTTTAAAGACCGTGTATGAACAACTGACTAAACGGTGGATGCAAATGTAAGTGCAGTAAGTAAAGAACACATAAATTTATAGTGGTTCAGGGGTGGTCTTATCCCTCTAATCCGCTCTTCTTCCCTAACACGTTGGAAGGTAATTTGCACTAATATTTTAGACTAATACAACACTTGACGTTTACAAATTCTACTCCTAAGTGGAACCTTTACAATCAATGTAAAATTACAGGAACGAATCTCTTAGACAAATTCATCACAAAAGCACTCTACTTTTACAGTTTATAACTCTCAGACATAAACTCTTAAAATACAACCTTGTTCTATACAAAAACTCTAAGTTTTTCTCTCAACGAATAGCTTTTCTCTTAGAACAGCTTAGTGGTTTTTGCTCTCTGTTTGTGCTTAATTTTAATTGCAAAAGTTGTTCCTCTTCAAACTGAATGTTATTTATAAAGGAGAGTGAAATTGCCTTTGGAAGAACCCCCAATTCTAAGAATGCCCTTATACTCTTTCACCAACTTCAAACGACTATAACTGCGGATAGGCGGCTCTGCAACTGTTCAATACTGCTTTGTTGTATGGACGATATTGTTTCTGCCAGTAGCATTAAATGCACTCTCTTGTCCGAGGTATTTGAATTTATTCCTTATGATTTGAAATTAACTCTTCTGAACCTAGGACTTTTACCACTTCAATAAATGTGTTTGTCGTTCCAATCATTTTCTAACTTAGCTCTTGAACTAGTCAGCTGATTGTGTGCTCTGCTGATCAAAACTACTTTGCTGTCTTGACTCAACTATTGTACTTAGCTATTCAAGTAAAATCTTGACTCTGGTGTCTTTACTTGAACGTAGCTGTTGGATATCTTCAATAAATTAATCAATAAAACCACGTTGATTAATCCTTCAAACTTTGAGTATGATACATGTCTTCTCAATACCCATCTGTTTGAAATAATACTAAGCTTTCATTACTTAGTTGATGACTTAGACTTAACCGTTTGTTATCATCAAAACCAACTTAACTCACTAAGTTGATATCACTTAGATGTTGCTTTTTGAGTTCATAAATTTTCTTTCAACACACAAAGTTTTCTTTCCAATTTTCAATAACCTCATTAAAACAAACTTTATTACCCGAAGTTTTGCAAAAAGGGAGACCAAGGTGTTTAGACTTGTGATCACATTTTTCGTAATATCAATGATTTTGTTTCTAATAGATCCCCGAGTGTTTGGATTAAAGTGGATAAAAGATTTCTCCTTACTAGCAATTTGACCGGTCAAAATTTCAAAAGAATCAATCACATCTTTGACACCAAAAGGATTAATTTCTTTGGCCTTACAAAAGATGGTAATATCATCGGCAAAGAGAAGATGTGATATAGGAGGGAAATTACGACTAATTTTAATCCCATTTATAAGACCCTCATTTTCAGATTTCCTAATCAAATGAATAAATATTCGGTGAAAATAATGAAGAGGAAATGAGAGAGAGGGTCACCTTGACGAAGTCCATGGGAGGGCTTTAAAAAACCATGGGTGAGCCATTAACAATGATGGAGAAACATACGGTGGAGGTACATTGGTAAATCAAATTGATACAAGGTTGATCGAAACGTAGTAGCTCAAGAGTTTTAAGAAGAACGATCACTCGACACGATCAAAAGATTTAGAAAGATCAAGTTTGATTGCCATTGCCGTATTTTTACTCTTTTTTCTCAAATTAATGCAATGCAATATTTCATGCGAGAGGATGTAATTTTCATTGATATTCCTACCGGGGACCAGAGCAAATTGGGTAAGAGAAATCAATCTATTAGAAGGCGCTTAAGTCTATTTGCAAAGATTTTAGTGATTGCTTTAAAAGCAATATTGCAAAGACTATTGGGACATAAATCTTCCACATGACAAGCATTAACCTTTTTCGGAATGAGGGCAATTAGAGTATGGTTAAAAGCTTTCAAGAGAAAACAATTTTTGAAAAAATGTTCAATGGATTTTATTCGGACCCCGAACATTTAAAGGAACCCATTTCAAAAAAATGTTTTTTTCATTTCCATGGGAGAAGGGACATCATAAAATGAGATCTCACTAGTAACACGGTTAGAGAATAATTTTTCAATGTGATCGGGAAAAGTAGGGTGGGATGTAGTGAATAAATCCTTGAAATAATTTTCAAAAACAACACAAATATCACTCATATCCAAACAAAAATAACCATTTAAGGGATTAAAAATATTATGAATACGGTTCTACTTCTATTGATAATGGTTGAGAAGTGGAAAAAACTTGTGTTTGCATCCCCCTTCTCAAGCCATTTTTGTTTCACCCGTTGTCTCCAAAGTGTTACTTCTCTCAAGGGTAGAGCATCAAGGTGGCATTGGAGAGAGTTCTCCGTTGCAAGGGTTTCCAATGTCTGAATTTGGCTTTGAAGTGATTCAATGGCTGTTCTAGTTTGACTTATTTGAGTGTGGTCATTGCCGATAGAAGAGCGGTTCCAGTTTCGCAGCCCCTCACACGTGGTTTTGAGTTTGGAGAAAAGAGTGTAGGTAGGGGAGCAAAGATGATGATGTGACTAGTTGTGTTCAACAGTATCGCGACAACCATCATGACCAATCCACATGGATTCGAAATGAAACGGATTTGGACCGGCCACATATGATGGAGTAGAGTGGAGGATGATGGGGGCAATGGTCGAAAAGTGTTCGATAAAAGCTTTCGGAAAGAGAATATTCCAATTTGGATTGGAAACAACTCTATCAATTCATTGGCGGGTATTTGCTCTTCCTCCCCGTTTATTTCCAAATGAAGATATTCCTATGAAAGCGATATCTTCCAATCCCGCATCGTGAAAATGTCTTTGAGGGGGTTCCGGGAAGAGCAGGCAAAACGCTGACCACCGAGCTTGTCGTTTTGGGAATAGATTTCATTAAATTCGCCGACACACACCCAAGGTTTTTGGTCTATAAGAGCAACAAGTTCCCGAAGTTGATCCCAAAGGATGGATTTATCAACGAAAGTAAATGGGCCATATATATGAGTGATGAAGCAGGGGGTGGGAGAGAAGGGATTGGCAACATATAGATTAATAATAAAGGGATGGTGACTAAGGAGCTAAATGTTGATGTCGTCCCGCCATGCCACAATGAGACCACCGACGGTGTTACGGGTGGGAACAAAATCGGAATTAAGAAGATAGTGGTTATTGAGGATTGAGATGATTTGAAGAATTTGCTGAGTTTTTACTTCGCAAAGAAAGAGGAAGTTGGGAGATTTAGAAGAGAGAAGCACTTTGAGGGTGCGTTTGCCTTGGGCTTATCAAGCCCTTGGCAATTTAGGGAGATGAGTTTCATGATTTCGCAAGGCCTCCCGGGGTTGCTGGAGTTCAGGGTGCATGTGGGTGGGTTTTGGCCCGGTCTCTTGGGTTTTGCGAGACCGAGCCAAAATCTTTCAAATGAGTTTTCGCCAAACCTATAAAATCATCATAAACCTATTCAGAAACTCACACTCAAACTCTTCAAACCTATAAAATATTCATTTGACACCTACCACCTACTTTTTCCTTCAAATTTCACTAAAAAAGACATTGATTTGACTCCTATCACCTACTTTTCCCCTAAACCCCAACATCCAAACTCAATTCAAGTGGGGTTTCAACTTATTCATACCACAAAACCCAACAATCAAAACCCTTCCAAATGAGGTCTCAAAGGTTTCATTGAAACCACGAAAACCATTTTTCTTAAACCGACACCCGCGAAACCGAGCCAAAACCCATCCAAATAGACCCTCAAATTTTCAAAGATTTCAGTAATAGTGATAGAATTGTTTGAGGGAGGGGGAGATAGATTCGGTGATGATGGATTGGATGGAGAAAGTGTTGAGTGAGCGGGCAAGGCATTTAATTTGGATGATTATTCTTTTAGAATGAAGAGGTGGGAGACGGTTGAGAAGGTTGATGGGATTCACAAAATTTGAAACCATCGTGAAGTCTGAAGAAGGGGGGAGGGAGGAGTCATCTGTTTGGAGATGAGATTTGGGTAGGAGGGAATTTGTTTGTTCTTTTGGTTTTTTTAAGGAGGGGAGATCTAGTATTTGATTTGGGAGTAAATAGCGGTTTTGGTCCTCCTTATGGGTTAACTTTTGCATTTTCGTCACTCTTAAATTATTTGAAGCAGATTCGTCCTTCTTATCAATGTAGTGTAACATATTCGTCCCTCTTATCAATCTGGTGTAACATGTTCGTCCCTCTTAAATTTTTCATAGCGGATTCATCCCTCTTATCAATGTAGTGTAACGCTTTAGTCCCTTTTAAATACAAAATACATCACTTAAATCCAAAATATATTCTAAAATGGACGAAAGTTGATGTATTTTGAATTTAAGAGGGACGAATGTGTTACACTACCTTGATAAGAGCGACGAATCTGTTACAAAAAATTTAAGAGGGACGAATGTGTTACACTACATTGATAAGAGGGACGAATCTGCTATAAAAAATTTAAGAGGGACAAAATTGTAAAATTTGGCCCATAAGAAGGACAAAAAATATTATTCACTCTAGATTTGGATTAGCCCTTTTAATGTTTGATGGAGGGGAAATACTGTATCTAGAAATTAGGCCGAAAGAGGAAATTGGTAGTTTGATTGGGCTTGTGGGCGTGAGAATGGGCTACTCGATGGAAAGGATTGGGATGGATACTTTAACTATGGACCAGTCAAAAGGGTCAGAACCAGTAGAGGGCTGATAGTAAGCTGGCCTTTTTCGGTTAAGTGGGCTTCAGGCGTTTTTTCTTTTTCAGAATGGTGATGGGCCTGTTTTTTAGAATGGAGATGGGCTTGATTTGTACAGGAGAGTTGAAGGCTAAGGGGCCTAGTTAAGTTCTTTATTTGAAATTTCCTTCAGGCTTTTCGATAGGATCGAGAATTTCAGAAGTAGGGGTTAAAATGTTGATTTGAACAGTTGGTGAAAGGATAGAGATGGATTTTTTTGGGAGTACCCATAAGCAGTCAGAGATTGACATGTGTGTATTGAGATGGCAATGAAGTTTGCTTTTTCTGAACTATAATGAGTGCAATGAAATTTCAACAAGTGATTTATATTTTAATTCTTTTTTCTTTGAAATTATGAATACGTAAAATTATAAAAAGTATAACTATGTATACATAAACCATTGTTAAAATATTTAAACAAGGTTTAATTTTACAGTTGGTTAAAATAAATAAAAAGTAAATAATAAGCCTAAGACAAAAAAAAAAAAAACCTTCAAAATCTAATTTACCAAATCCTAAAATTACCACAGGTTAAAAAGAGTTCTCTCCTTCCAACTATCCACACTGCCCCTCCCCCCTCCCATCACACTGGCAATGGTGCTCTCGCCGGTGTGCCTCGGCCTGAAAGCATCATTATCTTCATGCATTCGCCCCGTTTTCTTCGCGAGCTTTCTCTCTTGGCCACCCATTACTGACAATGTTTCTTTCCGAGCACAGACCATCCCTCTCCCAGCCACGGATTGTCGGCATCCTCTCCCTCTCTCCTTTCCATATACTCAAGGAAGTTGTATATCACACCATTGTAAAATGTGAGGACTTTATTCACTATTTACTGAGTACATTTTGGGGTTCTGTATATCTATGCGAATTACTTTTTTGAAAAAAAATATATATCTCTTATAGGTTTTTTGGGTTATTGGGTTATTATAGTAGATAATAAATAAAGAAGCTATGTATTATATATTATTTAAATTAACTATTATGGATTTAGTATTGGAGTTATATCTTAAAGTATTATTTTACTAGTTTAATCAGGGATTAGTAAGTTAGTTAAAAGTGCACTGTATTTACACATAGATTGTAACGGCCCGAGCCCCCCTGGTCCAATCCTATGTGGACCCACCCCCGAGTCCGGATCGGTACTCGGTTCAAACAACCAAAATTTCACTAATATTTTTTTTAAAGAAAACGCCATAATATATAAAACAAAATCCGAGTACGACAACGTCAAATTCGGTACGCTGCTATATTTAGGAGTAGGCACAAAATACAACACTAGCGCAAACCGCGCAATAACCACAAGTATCCAAACAAAGCATATAGTATTTAATTACTTAATCATGCCAGATGCGTACTAACACATAACATAACATAATATACGAAAATCAAAAGATAACAGGACGACCCAAGACAATCGACCAATAGGATCTCGGAGATGAACGACAACAACTCTAGACATCAGACCTTGTAATATTTATATCTGAAAAAAAGTAAGTTGATCGTCCAACTTAGTGAGGCTATAGTGCACATGTGTAACATACTATATGTTAGCATATATAACAATACAATAAATAAATGCATGTAATAACAATTTAAACAGCTAAACTAATTACCAATGGGTGCAGATGCCGTCCTCCTCTCACCCTCCAAACCATATTCGTAAAACCCACCACCGAACACTCCAAGTAAGATGCGACATTACGTAACAGTGCGCATTGACATCTAATGTTAGTTGTTTGACATTCACTCCCCAAGTGTAACCTCCACACTTGGTTTGTGAAGCGGGTCTATTGTGGATCATGGTAACCCTCTGGCCCTAACCTTCTAGGTTACCCACAATTTCACACACAATGAATAGGGGCCCACACAATAATAGCACACAGTAAAATACAGTAATAATCTAATAACATGAAATCGGTAAACAACTCAATAACAATAATAAAAACAGTTCAGTATACAATATCAAGGACTCATAAGCACATAGGCATTAACATAATAGTTCAACGTGTATAGATTGTCCTAGCAGTCGAGTTTTTTAATGTATCATAAATCACATGTTTGTTCGTTTAGGGACTAAGTTACAGTTCTGACTTGACCTACTAGCACATTCGGACTTACACATAAGTAACACACAACACTCACCTGTGTGGGTTACAGTTCTCGAGAAAAAGCGGAAAAGTGGCGTCTCCAGTTTGTTGGTCCCAAGTGGTCATATGAGGTCTAGAGGGGAGGGGGGGGGGGGGGGGGTTGAATAGACCTCTGAACCTTTTCAAAAATTTCTCTAACTTTTCTTATCAGCAGAGTAAGCTGATCAAAACTATGAGATTACTTAGCTGTTCGCGCACAAAGCTTGTTCAGCGTAAGTTGACCACTAGTCTGATTTTACTTATCTGTTTCAAATTGAATCAGAGTTTGAAACTTGTTATGCAGCGGATTTATGTCAAATGTTTTTCAAACAAGTTTTTCTTACTTAAAAATTTTATCCCCAGTTTTTGAAAATTTCTTTTAAAATCCTAAGTCTTTTCAGAGTTTGGTTACTTATAAAAATATGCAAGTAAAAGTAAGTAAACCAACACAAGAATTTTTATAGTGGTTATATAGTCAAGAAGTCTTTTAGTCCACTCTTCTAAATCACGAAGATTTAGGTTATACTATGAACACTCAGTAAATAGTACACTCTACTTGCGCTTTTACAACTAATGATAAAGCCATAAATTCGCTATAGGGAGTCATAAAGAAAACCTATACTCTGAAGTTATATCACTCACTAAGATAGATATACACTTCTCACAACACTCAATGTTTACAAAAATCACTCAGATTTTGTTTTTGCTTGTTTCTTCAACTCGGCTTTGTTAACAGATGACTCGGCTGATAGTGATTTGTTCTTGAGTTTCTGAGACTTAGAAAATTTGCTCGCTTGAATTCTCACTCAGTTGTTGTGTTGAGTTGTCTCTAACTCTTGAATCTTGATCTATTTATACTCGCGAATTTGAATTCTTCCCGTTGAAGAAAGACATATTTCAGATCTTCCTCGAGTACTGGTCCTTGTCTCTGAATGGCTTCCTGCAACTGTTCATTGTACAGTTATTCTGTACTTTCTGTCAAGTCGCATCTAATGCAACTTGCTGATACGAGGTTCCTCTTCAGTCATTTGTCATTAATACCCTTCTCATACAACATTTATTACGCCAAGTGCATTTATTACCGTTGGAGTAACTTTCTGATCACTTCTACTCTGCTGATCGAATCCATTTTACTGATGAACACTCTGCTGATTCAAATCGAACACATATGATTTTACTCTACTGAAATCCACCAGTCTGATTCCTGACTCAGCATCAGATCAGTAGTCTTCTGGACCAAAATTTAACCTTCTGATTTTACTTGTCTTCTCGGTTAAACTTTTCAGAGGTTTGCTAAGCTTCCATTACTTAGCTGATGACTTTTGGAAATCATCAAAACCTCATTTCACTTATTCATCTTCATCGAACAATTTCCCCCTTTTTGATGATGACAAAACTTCAGCTAAGTACCTGTATCTAACTAAAGTTAAGTCTTCACACAAAATTTCTGAGATAGAAATTAAGTTGGAATTTGTAATCTTTTATTGATTAAGAATTTTAGTACATATACATCAGATTACAAAAGATGAAAAGTTACAGAATTTTACAAAGTGATAAAGAGAAGTAAATTAGTCTTCTGATTCATCTTCTTCATCATCTTCACTTTCACCACTAGAGAAATTTAAGGCTAGTTTCTTTTCTTTGTCAGCAGCCTCAATTCTAGCTTTTATTTCCTCTATTCTTTTTGTCTTTCTGAATCGATCTAGATGTTCTTCAGCAGAATCCTTGGAAGCAGCAATTTGTTTATCTTCTTTTGCCGCATCCTTGTGTTCTTCTTCTTTAGTTGTATCTTCAACATCAGCAGCCTCAGCAGTTTCTTCAGTTACATCAGCAACTTTAGTTTCATCAGCAGACATAGCAGTAGCCTCTTCAGTTACTTGGGCCTCTTCAGCAACTTTAGCTTCTTCCTCCTTTTCTTCAGGTATCTCTTCCCCTTTTTTGTCATCATCAGCAGGGTCGAGTTCTTCCACTTGAACATGTGGAATGTAGACTGCATTGCATTGCATCCTGATGTTTTGATCCATTACATACAGTTATCTTTTTTCTTGTTGTTGCTTAGAATGTAATACTTCAGAACGGTGCAGCACAATGCCATGCTCTCACTCAGCTGTAATTGAGACTAAAGTACTAAATTCATGCTTGAGGTGAATGCTTGAATTAAATTAGAAGTCTTTTCTTCTGCAGCTTCCATAGCATTTGCCACAACAAGATTAATCTATTTCCAGCCAGCTTGATTGTATTCAATCCTCTCACCAAAGTTCTGAATATCTTCCTTTATAGTTTGAACTTCAGTTCTTATGTTGTTCAGTTCTTCCTGGATCAGTGGAGTAGGATCAGCAGGCTTGGACATATTTTCAATTGTGCTTTGAACTAAGGTTGAGACCATCTCCTCAAATCTTTTCAATGTTTCCTTGTTCCTCTCCTCCATCTCTTTCAGAGTTGATTCAATCAGTGCCTTCATGGAGTCCAAGATGGCAGATTGAACAGTTTCAGATTCCTTGGCAGGAGTAGCACTTTGCTGATTTTCTGGAGCTTGCCATTCAATAGCAAGGGGCTCTTATGATATATGAAATCAGCAGGAACAAATGTTGATGTAGTCTGTTGAGTTGATTCTTGAAAAGTCTTTATCTCAGACCCAAAAGCTCTGTGTTGTAAGCTTGGCAAAGATGGCAGATCACTAGATGTTCCTTGTCCTTATCTTGATCTTTCAATCCACTTGTCCAAGATGGCAATCTTGACAGCCCTTTCACCCAAGTCTTCTCCTCTTCTTAGTTTATTGGTCATAGATTCTCTAAGAGCTGTTTATTCCTTCTGTACAATGAGTTTGACATACTCTCACTCTGTCATGGATGAAATCTGAATCCAGTGCTTGTCTGATTGAGTTTGTTTGCAACCAGTTCAGAATCCATCTTTCTTCATCAGCAAACTCCTTCCAAGCAAGGATTTCTTCCTTTATCTTAACCAATCTGTACTCCCTCCATCGATTGTATCTAATCTTTTCAGCAAGGAAAGTACTCTTGTTTTGCAGAAGATTGTTGTACCTCTCTAACTCTGATTCAAACATGGAGAAGACAGTGGGATCACTCTGTACTATCTCCAGTGCATATTTAACTGCTTTCTTTTTCTTTTTCATGAGTTTAGGTCGAGGTAACATGAAAAAACCTTCTTTGGGTTCTCCAATTGTTATCCCACCACTTCTTCTAGGCCCATGAACGTCTTCTTTACTTGCTTCAAGTGCCTTGGCCAAATCTGTTTTGCATCAGCTTCAGAGTAACTGGCTTCCAGGGCAGCCTTGAGCTCAGCTTCATCCCTTTTTCTCTGCTCAACCTCTTCTCTCTTTTTTTTGTGGTAACGGAATACTCTAGCCTTACCAGTTCTTTTCCTTCTGGCGGATGTTGTTTCAGGGTTCTCTGCTATTGGAACAACAGATTGGTCAACTTGAGGTTCATATTCCTTAGTTGTTGTCTGAATTTCAGCATCAAACTCCCTAACTGATTCTATTGGTCTTTCAGCAGACTGTGAATCTTCCCTTACTGTCTTAGAAAAAGAAACATGATGTTCTGTTAGAATTATTCTTTTTCTGGCAGTTGCTTTTATGTGAACAAGTGTAGTAGGAATAGGATTTTTCACAACACTTCTTGTTTTCTTAGACACATTTTCCTTACGCAACTCTTCTGATTCTGTTCTTTCAGGAAAGTCCTCAACAAGCATTGCATCTATCTCTTTAGCAACTTGAGATATTATCTCATCAGCAATGTCAGCTGTTCTAGCTTCAACAACAGGCTTAACTACTGTTTGAACAGCAGGCTCAGCAACCTTCTCTTCGACTTTGCTCTTTTTAGCCTTATCAACAAGCTTTGCTGTAACTTTAGTATCAGCAGCTTTACTCTTCTGCTATTTTTCCTCAGGCGTTTATGCAGTTTTAGCCTCTGTTTTCACAGACTCATACACCTTGATTTCTTTCAGCCACTTTTCCTGCTCCAAGTGTGCATCCCAATGCCATCAGCAAGTGACATAGAAGAATGACATGTCCAGACTTCTTTGTAGCCAATGTCATGAACATGTGAACAACCCAGTTCACCTTTAACCCATGGTAGATACAAACTATAGTATAGAACCTCTTCTTGGGTAAGCCAGTGCCCTTGTTGAACATTCAAGGATCTTTGAAATAATATCAACCAATCTATGATATTCATCCATCAGTAGAGTCTTCTTGATGGAACCATTCAGCTTTTCTCCTTCTTTGGCAGCTAACAACTAAAACTCTTCTTCCTTGGGTCTCCCCAAGGTAGCAACATCTCCTCCTTCATTGGTCAGACCGTAAATCTTGTTAAGTACGGTAGGAGAGACGCAGGTCTTTTTCCCAGCAACAGTTGACACCATAGTCAACTGATCAATCTCTACCTTTACATTTTTGTAGAACTCAGCAACGTCTGCAATATAAACCATATCTTCGTGTGCTTCTAGAACGTTTACGAGTGAGGTAGCTTTCAATTTTTCCATCAATTTCATCATCAAAGTTGTACCAGTAGCGTGGTACACATTGTAATTCAAGAATCTACCTTCAGCTCCATCCATTTTTCTGGTTGAGTAAACAAAAATATATATATAGTTGCTCGCAAGAAAATAGAGAGTTGGGAATTTGAATATTTGAGTGCGTAAGTGTAGTCTGCTTATCAGATGTGGATTTAAAGGGTTAGGGGATTTTCGATTTCTGTGATATCTGCCAACCGTTAGATCTTTTAGCGTCAGTTACATCATGTGTACAACAATTACGGATTTCCAATATTATTAATTATGCCAGACTAGGCGGGAAAACGAAATGTTACTAGCCTGTTACTTATAAAAGTGTGTTTTATATTTTAACTTTTTTTAATACAGCACTTATATAACGTATCAAATGAGTAAATTTCACTTATCTGACAGATGACTTGTCTGATACAATATATCAATAGAGAAAGCCAATAGCTAGCGATCTTCCTTTGCTGTTTGTCAATCCAACAAGATAAATAATCTTCATGTCTTCAAGAATTAAGAACAAATCTTCTGATAAAAATAACTTTAACTAACTGTCATTGAAGTTTCATCTTTAATCAGGAGTATCGCTCATCTTACACGTTCCCCCTGAATTCAAGAATCTATCAGTCAACTAGTCTGTCGAAAGTCAGTTCTTGAAGAATACACTTGTCGTGATCAGATTAGTCAGCAGATGAACCATATCTTCTGATAGGTCCCCCCTTAGCTTATGAATCCAATTTTAACAAACCTAATTCAACTCTGAGAGTAGAAAATCTTGCATCACTTAATGGTTTGGTGAAAATGTCAGCTATCTGATTGTCAGTATGAACATACTCAATTATGAAACCTTTCTCAACATGATCTCTTATGAAGTGATGCTTGATCTCAATATGCTTAGTCCTAGAATGACTTGTTGTATTATGAGTAAGTGAGATTGCATTTGTATTGTCACAGTAGATAGGGATTCAACTGATTTTGATATTGTAATCTTCTAGTTGATGTTTCACCAAAGTCTTATCTACTTCACCTTTGCAAAATCCTTTAATTAAAAGAAAATCAGATAAAGTATCATACCATGCTCTTGGAGCCTGTTTCAGTCCATAAAGAGCTTTCTTCAGACGATATACCTTGTCTCCTTGTGATAAGCTTCAAATCCTGGAGGTTATTCAACATAAACTTCTTCTTGCAGTTCTCCATTGAGAAAAGCAGACTTCACATTCATCTGATAGACAGTGAAGTTCTTGTGAGTAGCATAGGCAAGGAATAGTCTGAAAGTTTCAAGCCTAGCAACTGGTGCAAATGTCTCATCGAAGTCTATGCCTTCTTCTTGGTAGTAACCTTTGGCAACTACTCTTGCTTTCTTTCTGGTAACTATACCATCTTCATTCATCTTATTTCTGAAAACCCACTTAGTGCCAATGACTCTTTGATGAGTAGGTCTTGGTACTAAGTACCCAACCTCATTTCTTTCAAATTGATTTAACATTTCTTGCATTGCTTCAATCCAGTGAGAATCATTTAGAGCTTCATCAATTAATTTGGGCTCAATCTGTGAAAGAAAACTTACAAACATTGTTTCATTTGCATGGCCTTCTTGTTCTTACTCTATCCAGTGGATCACCAATCACAAGATCTGGTGTGTGATCTCTGAGCCATCTGAGATCAGGTTGCAAACCTGTATGCTGTCCTCTTGATTGATCTTGCAACACTACTGTTGCAGTCTCAGTAGTAGTCTGTTGAACAGTCTCTAGTCTGTCAGTCATTTACAACTCGTCTGTTAGACAATCAGCAGACTTATTTTGAACAGCACTTAAGTTATCAGCTTGGTTGAGATCAGGTAGTATGATGGGTACATACTCTTCTTTTCTTTCCATAGTCAATTTCTGAAGATCAGTAGATAAGTCTTGATTAATACTTTGATTCTTTTTAGAAGATTGATTAGGTTTATCAAATACTACATGAACTGATTCTTCTACAAGTAAAGTCCTTTTGTTCAATACTCTGTAGGATTTACTAACAGTAGAGTAACCTACAAACACAACTTCATTAGCCTTTTTTGCAAGCGGTAAGGTGATTTTTCCCATTATTCAAAATAAAACATTTACTACCAAATATTCTAAGATAGTGAATATTAGGCATCCTGTTGTTCCACATTTCATAAGGTGTCTTGTTCTGACTCTTGTTGATCATGCATCTGTTCTGGGTGTAGCATGTTGTATTTGTGGCTTCTGCCCAAAATCTTTGAGGCAGTTTTGCTTCAACTATCATTGTCCTGGTAGCTTCTTTCAGAGTTATGTTTCTCCTTTCAACAAATCCATTTTGTTGAGGGGTTCTGGCAGCAGAGTACTCATGACTGATTCCTCTGGAATTACAATACTCTTCAACAGTAGAGTTTGTAAACTCAGTGCCCCTATCTGATCCGATCTTTAATATTTTTAGGCTCTTTTCATTCTATTTTGCATCAGTTCCATTAGATTAGTAAGATGTTCCTTGGTTTCACTCTTCTTTTTCATGAAGACTATCCAAGTATATCTAGAAAAATCATCCACAACAGCTAGGCAGTGTTTCTTTCCACCATTGTTGATTGGATCATTAGGACTAAAGAAATCCATGTGAAGTAGCTCTAAAATTATGTTTGAAGATTGGTGCTTCTTACTTTTGAATGAAGACTTGATTTTGCTTTTTCAGCATAGACATCTCTTCCTTAAGCTTGACAAAAGCATCAACAACACTTGTGTTGTTTTTCATCATTTGTTCAAATGAACTGAATAGTTCATTTTCTTCTTTAGAGAGATTTACCTCATTGTCAGAATCATCAGATTCTTTGGCCATGAGACAGAGCAGTGCATGTGTCTCTTCTTAAGCAGAGTCATCTTCTGATGTCTCCGAGTCTGAATCAGACGAGTAGATGGCTTCTATCTTTTTAGCTTCAGCCAACAATACTTTGCTCTTTTGATGTCTCCTCTCTTTTCTTACTTTCTTTTCTTCCTCTGTATACTTCTCGGATTTAGGATATGGACAGTCCTTGATGAAATATCATAATTTCCTGCAGTTATAGCACATTAGTTTGGATTTATAATCCTCATTACCATTATTGGAATGAGAAGTAGGGTTAGAAGTAAAAGCATGATTGTATTTATTCTTCATCTTTCTCTTGTAGAACTTCTTGAACCATTCAAAAGTAGGGCAACATCGCCAGCAGTATACTCCTTTTTGTTGAGTAAAGTAGTCTCATCAGATGAGTCTATTTCTTTTGATCTCCCTGTTGATCTTATTGTTCGTTCTGCAACAACTAAGGCAGCAGTGGAATTTGAAGTTGATGTTTCTTCTATTTCCATCCTTAGCAGTTTATACTCATATGCCTTGAGTACAGAGAACAGATCAGTAAGAGATATTTTCCCCAAATCTCTTGATTCTTCCATTGATGTTATCTTCATGTTGAACTTGGAAGGCAACGCCTTTAGAACTTTGATAGTGATCTCTTCATTTAACGTCCTTGTAAACCGCGTGTCCATTTGGTCAATGGGTTCCCAGAACTTCATTTTGAAGTTTTCTAACTTCTCGAGGGGAGCTAAAGACAAAAACACCTTCTATGCTTTGTCTAACTCCCAAAAACCCCCCTGTGTTATTTTAATTTAACTCCCAAAACCCCTCCTGTGTTTGGTTTTAAATACCACACTAAACACATGGGGGTTTTGGGGATTTAAAATGACACATGAGGGATTTTTTGGTAGTTACACAAAATATAGGGGGTGTTTTTGTCTTTCGATGTCAGGGGTAAAATTTTCATATCAGAAGCAAAATGTGAACAAATACTTGCAATTTTGGCAATTGTGATAGAATAGTGTCTTGCGAGCCAACTGTTTTGGCTGCATTTAAATTAAAAGGACCATTCAAATGGATTAATAAATGCATTTATTTAAATGATCACCTTCATCTTATGAATAATTATCTAACATAAGGATGGAAGTCCTTAGATCACAAGGCTATGGGACAACCCGTGGACTGATCTCCAAGGCCGTCCCCATAACTAATTCAAGGGTCGTAGAATCCATTTGAGATGGGACATCAATGGATTCGGTTAGACCCTCACGAGTGTGTATACTCCGATGAACTGGAGGATGCTGGGGTACACGAGCGTGACTGGGATAGTCGATACACACGAGTGGGTGGCTTGCTGGGATGGCAAGCGCACTGAATACCCCACCTAGGAAATAACTCACCATGGAAACGGTAGTCGCAGATCGGGGATGAAGTTATTCCTATTTACAATAGTGTACGAGGAACGATCCCTATTACTTGAGGTGATAGGGTTTATCTGGTGCACGAACGTCTATGCTTTGATATGAGTCTCGACTGACTGGAGTCTACCAGAAGGTCTCTGTGGGTTCATGTTGGGTATAGAGGAACGTGTATGCAGGTTCATATCATCAACAGAGGATCTGTTGACCCGACTTGATAGGTTGGGAGCTTATCTTATGAATCTCTCTGAGAAACGTATTCCGGTAAATCATTGGCCAAGGTATCTGACGGCTTTATGAAAGTAGCTCATAAAGGTTAAGTCAAAGGGAATAGTTTCGAGACCAGAATACATATAGTCGAGACAAGTAAAGGAAACCGATGAAAGTCCATAACCTTAGTCTTGACTGGGAGACCAACTAATGGAAGGATTAAGGCGTACATGGTAATTGTAAAGGATAAAGGTTCACTGAATTAATTCACCAGTGATTGGGCTCCACGGGCTTGTGGCCAGACATCGACTGTGGAGTGTGGGAGAATTCCCAAATTAGCAGGAGTGCTAATTTTGGAATGGTCAATAGACAGAGTGTTCGATTGATTTAGAGTATAGGTTTACTCGAATAATTAAATATATATTTGATTATAACCTGCGGCCAATTATGTGGTGAACCTACGGGGACATACACAAACACATCGAGTGGAAACAGGAAACCAAGAAAGTTGGACTCGACTGGGTCGATCCATTTGGGCGCGAGAATCCGGTCCAATTGGGTTGGATCAAAATGTCAAATTAAATAGGTTTTTTAATTTGATAAGAATAATTAATTAAATTAGATTTAATTAATTGAGCAGAGAGAAGATTTAATTAATTAAATTTGGAGTTTAATTTAATTAAATAAAGATTAATGGGAATTAATTAATTGTGCTAGATGGGCCCAAGACTAATTAAAAGACAAGACCATTTAATTAATGAAGTCTTGCATTAATTAAAAGGCTTAGCCCATTTAGAAGTTAGATCTTGCTAGGAATCCTAGTGGGGCTAGGATTACAAGATCTATAAATAAGCCCCATTAAGTCTTGGAGAATACACAAGACAGAATACTAAGTACACACTTTGTATAACTCTTCAAAAGTAAGAAAAAAAAACACCCTCTCTTCCCTAAGCCCTAGCCATCGCCCTCCCCCCCCCCCCCACCCTGATAGAAGTCGATCGACTTATGTCTTTTCTTCTCGAGTTTCGCGTCTTGATTTCTTCTGTGTTCTAGCCGATCAGAAATTTCAAGGTTTTCGTGTGTATGTGGTGTACTGAACCGTAGAGGGGCAACACGTGGAGCGCTAAGCAAAAGCTTGGGACTGAAAGTAAAATTGGAAGAGATCGAGTTCGCGTCTCTGGGAATTTCCTACAGAGCAGAGTTTGGCTCGGAAGTGCTAGGAAGCAGGTATAACTAAATCTAGCGATTTTATACTTATTTAATATTAGTTTAAATATATACCGGATTGTATCCTGACAAGATTCCCAAGGGGAGCCTAAAAGTTTTATATTTCCGCTGCCTGAGGCTCGTTTTCCCGTAAGAATCCTAACAGTGGTATCAAAGCCAAATCCGGCCCTATATTTAAACTAATGAGCAAACTCTGTGGATTAAAATCATATGTTTGATTTTAGTTGTTGATTAGATTAACATGCATGTTAGATCTGTTGGATAGATCTTTAGTTTTTAACTGGATTGTTAAAACTGTAATTTTAGATTCGTTATTGTTATCATGTTATTAATTTTGGATTAAATTAATTAAAAATGTTGATTTTAATTAATTAAGGAATCAAGAAATTGTTATATAAAAACGTATGGGGAATCGAAATCTGAAAATTGCACATCAGTTGCACGACGACTGCACGGCAGACGCACAACGACTGCACGGCTACTGCACGACAGATGCACGGTAGTTGCACGGCAGACGCACAACAACTGCACAGCAGCTGTACGGCAGGTGCACGTAAACTGCACGCGCGCGATAGTGGAAAATTAGGGTTTTGGGAATTTTCGTTTTTGGATAATCTTGAACAAAATCTTGGAGATTTGGTTGTTATGGAATCTTGGTGAATCTTGGATTGATCTTAGAGATCTAATTAACTAGGAAACTTAGAGTTTCATTTAAGATAAGACATTTAATTAAAATTAATGTCTTCTAGTTAATTACCAAGATTAAAGATCTTAGAGATCTTATTAAACAAGGAAACTTAGAGTTTCATTTGTGATAAGACATTTAATTAAAATTAATGTCTTCTAGTTAATTACCAAGATTAAAGATCTTAGAGATCTTATTAAACAAGAAAACTTAGAGTTTCATTTGTGATAAGACATTTAATTAAAATTAATGTCTTCTAGTAAGTTACCATGATTATAGATCTTAGAGATCTTATTGAACAAGGAAACTTAGAGTTTCAAGATAAGGATAGATAATTAAATTGGATTTTATTTCTATCTTTAATTAAATTGCAAGATTAGATTCCTTGATGCCCAAGCAAGAGCATAATAGTCCTTTTAATATTAGACAATTCAAAATTAATTATATGAATAATATTTCGAATTAAAATTTAAAGAAGCCGATAAATTTACATTATTGCCCTTATGTGAATTTATGCATGTTCTTGCTTGAATATGTGGATTGATCGAATTACCCTAAAGTCCTGTGTAGTTTATTATTGGTTTTTCATTATGGGTTGTAATTAAATGGGTCTGATTGGTGCCACTTCTTTGTTGAATTCAAATGTAATAGAATAGGGTCTTAAGTTAGACTTAGATTAGGCTTGGAGCCCGAAAGACCTCATGGAGACTTTGGAGATCAACATGGAGGCCCACTACCTTGGAGGACATGGAGGTCCAATTCTGAAAGATGGTGGACATTACAAGTGAAGGCCCATATATGCTTGGGATTTATTTTGTAATAGAATTAGGCCATTTATTTTCACCCTAGACTGACCAATTGGTCCATCACGTGGCTCGTGATGGATCGCATAGGATGGGAAATCGATCAATCGTACGTGCAATGCTAGGTGATGAATGTTTACTTTTTGTATTTATTCTTTGATGTATGAGATGCATGTTTAGGATAGAAAAACGTAAACAAGATAATTGATAATCTGATGAGACCTCGCACTTGAAAATTTCATAAAACCTCCAATTGAACCTAAAATTTAATTATAATATTAAATCGTAAAACGGGCGTATAGAATGGTGTTTATGGTCCGAGCCTATCCAATTACTAGGTCTTAGGCATATTGTACGAATATATCTCGATGTCTCACGAGTCGTGGGTCGAGTTATAGGAAGATGGTATGTCTATTGCCTCGATGCACAATTTAGTGCCAAGGGAGAGGATAGCAAGGTTCTAGGCGCTGTCTCACGAGTCGTGGGGCGTCTAGGATTGAACTATTTCTTTTCACGAGTATTGGACATGATTTAACGCGAGTAAGTATGGATGTCTCACGAGTCGTGGGTCCATAACGAAAAACGAGGCTAAATGAACTCAAGGGTTAGCTGCGATGGTTAACCGGCGACGTGATCGCCCACCAAGTGGATCAATTGGTATGGCCAACGAGTCGTGCGTATTGAGCGATTGCATTTGGGCCTTGAGCCCATTAGGAAATTTTTTTTCCCGAACCTTATGTGGGGGCATAAGTATTCGATAAAAATAGTGGGAGTAATTTACAAATAAAAACCATGTTTGTAAATTATGCATTGATATTAATCTGCCGCGTATTTATTTCTTTTATCGTCATGTTTATGATAGTTTTTCATCAGTGATATATCCTAGAATATGTACCATCATACTTGAATCAAATAAATTGACTGAACCCAAATGAATTTTGAATGACTTCAAAACTTGAGAAATTATTCTCGAGTCCAAGCAAGGACTCATCTCCTTACAAAGATTTCATTGGTTATCCTTTCGAAGTTACGCTTCGACTGGAATGGTGATAGGTTTCACCAAGCTGCCTTTTTCGAATTTACTCTTCAAATAAGAAAGGTGATAAGTTTCACCAATGGGTTGAGGATGGTTCTCAAGCCCAAATTTTCTTGAAGCAAACATGAAGTCTCCCTTAAATGGGAAGTAACATCTCGTTGAAAGGCCCCAAAAGTCTCGATAGATGGAAGAAGAGGAATAGATCCTCTCTGAAGGGAAATAACCTTAGAGGTTTTTCTGTAAGGATGATAAGTTGAAAAGTCAAACAAAATGGTTCTTCCATGGATTAAGATCAAGGGAAAGAAGGAATTGAACATACTCATCCTGTAAGGGATGATTAAATTTTATTGAACTTAACCTTATGGTCAAGTAATGCATAAGGGTGTTGGACACCCGATGAAGTACTCATTGAATTAAATGTATTTTTTCAGAGAGCATAGTAATAAATTTCAAAAGTAAGTGAAAGGTTGGTATAAAAATACAATTTCCTCTTTTCAATATTTAGTTGACCAAAACATACACTTATAACGAAATTTTGATCGACGATTGACGGAAAATTCTTATTCAAATCGGGTTTAATCACTCATCCAATCATAAAGAAATGCAACTCCCTTTGCTTAGTAATTAGATAACAAGAGAAAACTCAGCATCAATGACCAGATCTAGAGTCTACTGCTAAAAATACAATTATATTTACAATTTTTCTCATATAACCTTTATAACTCCGTCTTCAAATCATTAATCCCTCTATGCGGCGGCGTTTCTCCGTCTACCGCCATCCCACAACCGCACAACGCTGCCGTCCAACACCGTTAAATCTTGACACCTGTACCACCCCATATCCCCCATTCTCATCACCATCCTCCTCTCCAAATCATCGCACCACCGCCGATTCTTCCGTCCACCTCCTTCCCCGCCGCCGTTAACGTTATCCTTATTATCACAACCCTCATCAACGTCCATAAAATCATCCTCGCTGTAATGTAGAGTAAACTTCATTTTCGTGCTACTTTGTCTCTCCAACACGCAAAACGACGCCGTTTTAGAAGTCGATAATGATATAGTATTATATTTTGTTTCATCACATGGAATTGAAACTGCATCCGGATTAGCAGCCTCCTCCACTACTTGAATATTTTGCGGCGGCGATGATGACGTGGAATATTTGATCGTCCAGAAGTTGACGGCCGCCGTTATGACGGCAGCCCACACTCTGTTAACGGCCGTTAAGAAGTTGTAGGTTAAGTAGTTTAGAGCTAGAGCTTCTAAAGGAGAATAATCCATTAATGTTTGCATTTTTTCACTTTAGAGTGGAGGTGGGGATTATATGGGGAGAGAGGGCAAATCTGGACCGATCAGATGGGTTGAAGGAATATTAGAGGAGATTCGGAGAATCGAAAAATGATATGCTAGTTGCAACTTGCATTGCCATGGTACATCCTATATTTTGTACCGGAATAATTTTAGGCGCTGTAGATGTACGAAGACACGTGTATGATATTTAGTGGCTATATATATCATATATGGTTTAGCCGTAATCAACTTAGTGACTACTATTGGCTGAAAAAATAGTTTATGAATTTGTTATGGGGTGACAGTAACGTGATTTACCTAGGACTCCCTGAATTTTATTGTAATTATAGAAAAAACCCCATGGTATAAAAATTACATGGATATGCACCATTACATGGTGTTAGGGAGTTTTATTGTAATTACAAAAAAAAAATCCATGGTATAAGAATTACATGGATATGCACCATTACATGGTATTTTTTGTATACGTTTTAAAAAATTATAAGGATATGTTCTTGTAAGAATTGTTGAAGCTATACCAGGTGTTTTGATACAAAGTCTAAATCAGAGGTGATCTATATCCTTGTAATTTCTGAAGAGTCATGAGATTTCTTATAGAAAAGTTAAACCTCAAGAAATCTGGTCTTAAATCATGAAAAAGAAGTACTTCATTTTTTAATTTTGGAGAATTGGTTACTTCATTAATTATTTCTCTTAAACTTTATTTTATTTTATAACTGTGGATCACTATTACGTAGTGCGCGCTGACACGTAATTTTTTAATGTTCATGTCATGGAAATGTTTTAATACGGACTATTCTAATATGCATGGCATGAGATTAATCAATATTTACATCTAACGGCCATGAATACTCTCTTATTTTGACTCACAAAATAGATATGAATCAAAATAGACTGCCCCGAGGTCTCTATAATAGCCACTGGTTGAAAATTAGGAATGCAAAATTGCAAAAAAGGTCCCAAAGCTATATCATTTAGTCAAATTCATCCTTTAATTTTATATTCTTTTGGAATATCGTCCTATTTGCCACATGGCTGCTTACGTATCATAACATGACAAATTTTAGCATAAACAATTATATAAGATTGCAGAATTCGTCCCAAACTAATTACAAATTTTGATTTTTTGTCCCAAACTATATCAACACGTCAACTTCTGTTCCGTAATTGAAATGACATGGGAAAAAAGAATTCGTTCCAAACTAATTATGAATTATTTATTAATACCAAAAAAAAATGCAAAAATTTTTCCTAATGAATTGAGATAGGATTTTTTTCTCAAATGTGCATGGGAATTTCAAAAATCCATACTATTTTTCTCTTAAAAAAAATTTAATGGCAATTTACTTCCATGTGATATTCATAATGTTCATGTTTACATATGTGTTATGATAATGTGACAGTTTACCCCCCTATGTTGTGATGAATGTGGCAATTCACCTCATGTATTATAATATATGTAGCAATTTACCCCCTTGTTATAAAACACTTTGCATGCCCACTCTCAATTTATGCAATTGAGTTACACTCTCCGGTTCAAGGGGATAAAATACTTTTTTAAAATTTTCACATGAGGGTAAATTGCACTTTTTCAAATTACAGGGGGTAAATTGAACATTATTAATATTACAGGAGATAAATTGTCATTAGTCCCTTATAAAAGTAAAAGATGAATCGTCATTTCCATTAAATTAGAAACTTAATAATGGACTAAATTCATGCAAAATGACAAATTGTGAGACGAAATTCAAGTAATTAATATAGTTTGGGACGAAAAATCAATATTTGTAATTAATTTGGGACGAATTCTGCAATCTTGTATAATTGTTTATGCTAAAATTTGCCACGTCGTGACACGTAAGCTGCCATGTGGCAAGTGTGACGATATTCCAAATTACTGATTTGAGATGTTTTCTACAATTTTGCCAATTTGGAAGCTATTTGATCTCTATTTGCCATTACGACTACACGGACATATGGTCGTGGCCAATAAAAAATTAGGTTTACAAGCTTTCCACTTGACCACGGTTAGCCGAAGTTAATTGGAAATTTTCAGCAAACCTATTAAATATTCGACTCAAGTTCGTTTGATAAAAGTTCATTTGACATCGGCTAGTCATATAAATTAAATAAGAATTGAACATCATATTTTAAGATGAGATTATTACATTTTTGGTGCCATAACAATAACTCGTTAGCATTTCCCGTAACCTTTCAGGCTGGCACATTTGGTGCCACAACTCAACATCAATGGTAATTTTGGTGCCAATTGAGGTCCAATTCTAAAATTAGCCTGAGATCCCCCTTGTGCGGCCAATTTTCATGTCATGTGGCCCGCACGTGGAGGATTTCAGGCCAATATTGGAATCGGGCCTCAATTAATTGGCATCAAAATTACCACCGATGTTGAAGTTGTGGCACCAAATATGTCATCCCAAGAAGATACGGGGCATAAATGTATATTGTGGCACCAAAAATGCAATAATCTTTATGTTAATATATATGATAAAAATAAAACTACTTTCTTTTTCACATTTTATTGGGTAAAAATACAATGTTACTTTATTCTCGTCTAGTTGTCATTTTATCACAACATAATTAAAAAAATCTCGCCTTCCAAACCAAAACTTTCTAGTTCCGCCCTTGTCAACAATTGCGTAATCAGTCTTAACAAATAGCATCAATCACATATCATACTTAAGTAGATTAAAATAAAAATAAAAAATCACCTCAGCAAGAGTAGACAAAGAAAAAGGGGAAATTAAAGGATATGAGCTAATTTGGCTCTTATTCACTAAATTAAACCAACTTCTTCCTGAAAAATTGAAATTCTTGTCTTTATACTTCGGTAATTAATAAGATATTTTTCTTTCATTTAAATATTCTAAGATTTTTTTATTGCATATTATTAGTATGCTTATATGCATCAACATATATATTGGTACACATTAATATGGTCATATAGATTAATATGGGGATTATTGTATTTTTTGTATTACAACTATAACTCCCTGATATTTCTATTCGTATCTATTCAGTCTGGAACATTTTGTGCCACAACTTCAACATCGGTGGATATTTTGGTGTCAATTGAGGCCCAATTCCAAAAGGCCATGTGACATGAAAATTGACCCGCACAAGGGGGATTTCGGGCCAAGTTTGGAATTGGGCCTCAACCGGCACCAAAATTGCTACCATTATTGAAGTTGTGGCACCGAATATGTCAGCCCGAAAAGATACGGGGTAGAAACACCAACGAGATATAGTTGTGGCAAAAAAATTCAATAATCCCTTTTTAGTTTGACTACTTTTGAAATTCGATTTGAGCTCAACTCGATAAACCAAAAGTTCACAAAATATATGTAAAAATATCATGTTGCTCGATATTGGACTCCAACTCGTTCAATAAAAGCTCGTTAGAGGTTGGTTTCAAAAGGAGAGAAGGGTGAGGCCATCTCCATTAGACTATTTATAACTCAAATTATAAGAAAAAAATATAATTTTTGCCAAAAAAATTGAGCTCTAAGAAAGCTCTTATATATATACCAACAGCAACAGGTGATTGGTCTAGTGGAATGGACTAGTCACTACAAAGTAGCGGACTCAGGTTCGAATCCCTGTTTGGAGAGGTACCCACTTATTGTGCCCAACACGCCTCGAAAGGAATTAAATCCCTGAGAAACAAAATATATATATATATTGATAATTAATTTTATTGAAGCATTAAATATAAAGGAGCTACAAAGTCAAAAAGTGGAAACCCTCCATCACAACAAACATTAATGGGAATTAATGTAAAGGAATACATATCGACCAATCTGACCAACCGGAGTCGAATGCCCACGTGGCAAGGTTATGGGCTGCAAAATTTGAATTTCTTAGAGTGAAACGGAATCTCCACTTCGGCCAACAAGCCCATAATTTCCGGATTTCATCAATCAAACCACGAGCTGACCAATCTGGAAGCTTCCATGGGTTGTTAAGTTCAAAGATAGCTTGAAGACAATCATTTTCAATACAAGCATCAAGTATTTTCCATTTGTTGAGAAGAGTGGAAGCGATATGCAAGAAAGGAACCTCGGCCACAAACGGAGAAAAACACGGTTGGTTGGTTGCAGAAGCAAATAAAATAGTGCCCCTTGAATTCCGGACAATAACCGCAACTGCAGCAATGCTATCATTTAATGACGCATCGGTGTTAACTTTTAACAAACCTACTTTTAGGTGGAGACCAAGCAGCAATCAAATGAGGTTCTTTCAAAAGAGCATGGACTTTTATTTGGGCAGCAAGATGACCAGAGGCCTTTTTCTCCAGTAAACTAATGAACTTATTTTGCTCAATAATGGGTTTGTCATGGCAAATTCAATTACGAAAATTCCAAATAGATTCCATTGCCAAGGCAGCAAACATGAGAAATTCAAGACGCATGACTTCACTCGGAAAAAGTCCGGACTTGGGATCCAAGAGGGTGTTGAGCAGCCCCAAGATTGGTTCATGGCTAAATGAGTCGAAGCGGAAGCACCATTTAGAATTGAACCACACGGATTTGGCAAAGGGACACCGGAGAAAGAGGTGGTCAATAGATTCTGTTAGCCGAAAAGTTGATGATTAACAAACGAACTTAATATTATATTGGTGCTCTTGAGTCTTATGATTTGAACAGATTATTAAACTATAAAATATCAACTCATTTGCATAAGAGAAAATGATGAAGAAGGTTTTATTTTGAAGAAAAACTTGTACGCAAATTGGAAGATATTTCACAAGAAGCCCAAATTAAAAAAGAAGGCCCGCTATGATTGAAGATCAAGTTCGAAGCCCCTAGCACCCCTGAAGAACCCAATTTTCGATTCAAAAAAATTGAGGTCAATCTAGTACGTAAGTAATTTCATTTGATTAAAAGAGCAAGAAATTCCTTAGCCCAAATAATTTTTTCAATATTTTTGGCCCATGCATTTTCGGCCCTTCATAAAATTTTGAACAAAATTATTTTTTCCTTCCTTCTCAAATGAACCGAAATTTAGCCTTTTAAATTAAGCCTAATTTTTCTGAAAATCTAATTATAAGTTTGGCTATTAAAAATAGATTTTCTTTCAAAGCCAACTTTCAAATTAATAACTCATACGGAAAGATTTCTCAAAGATTTTGACTTAGCTAGCAAGTAAATTTGTATCTAAAGTCTCCTAGCTAAAATCTTACATTTTCTAACTGATCTCTTGAAAATATTCTCCAAATCATTTTTATAGGAAAGATTTAGTCTTCATCTTTAATTAAACTATGTCTACATTCATTTAAATTTTTTGAAGACTTGTCACATGTTTTAAATCTTACAATATACATTTTAGAAGTGACAAAATATATTGTGTATCAAAAATCTTTCCCTCTTGAGACAATCGCACTCACCTATATAAAGGGAGTCATTCCCATCGATTTGAACACACCAAGAAATTCTGAAAATTCATTTGCAAAATCATTTCATCTAGCTAAAACTTTTGAATGCACTTTTACTCTTGGAAAAATTCGTTTTTCTCAAAAGCTTCAAAACCTTTTCTTCTTGCTCTTTAAATCTTGAAATTACTTTGAGTGATAGAAGAAAAAGATGAGTGTTTAGTTTGTTGAAAAATCAGCTCACTTGGGAGCATTAGTTTGTGATCAAAAAATTTATAATTGTTTAAGCAAATGTTGTAAACTTGTAAGATCGTTTAGTGCGATAGGGCCGTGAGTTCTAGTAAGCACTGTGTTTATGCGATAGGTGGTGACCTAGTAAGCACGTGTTTAGAGTGATAGGTGCGTCCTAGTAAGCTCGAATCAAATAGAGAGAAAGATCTGTATCTTGTAATCTCGTGTGCAGAAGGTTCGTCCTGTAAGCCACGTTTTATAGTGAATTTTACCCAGGGGTGCTGGAAGAGAGGAAGTAGGCCACTTGGGCGCGAACCTCTATAAAAACGGTGATCTTGTTCTTACTTTGTTTATTTTTTGTACTTTACTCTTCTGGAACATTGAAATTAATTATATCGGAACTATAAACATAAACTTACTGGAACAACAATCTTCAGACTAAAGTTACTGAAACATTAAACTAATCTTTTTGGAACTTACAACTAACTGTTTTTTGAACGAAATACTTTGCGAAAAGAATTATAAAACTAATTAACCCCCCCCCCCCCCCCCTCTCTCTCTCTCTCAGGTAGATCTCAGGTATCAAATTCTTCTTCCAAGTCACAAATAGGACAATTCACATTATCAACGAAGAAAAGAAACCGAAGCTTACCTCTAGTGGGGAGGAAATTGTGGAATAACTTCCACAAAAATAGCTTTGACCGGTTATGAGTTTTAGCACTCCACAAGTTCTTGAAACGGTGATAAGAAGAGGTCTCCAAGCAACTGAATCTCCGAGCTTGGGAAGTAAGATAAGCCGATTTTGAAGAAATGACTCCAGACGAAGATGGAATCCAAATGAGCTTTTTAGGCTCGGGGAGGGAGATATGTGGATTTTCTGGATTTCACGGGCCAAATCCGGGGGAAAAAGTTCACATGAAATATCTAGATTCCACCGGTTACTCCCTTCAATCATCTAATGTTTCACTAATAATGACCGATTTTTAAGCTCTTCAATACCATCCCTGGGAGTAAGAATAAATCCCGGGGCAGAGGGGATCCACGGTTCCAAGTGAGACTACAAGAGTCCATCGAAACAGCAAAACAAGCACCTTTAAGAATCAGTTCTTTGCAATGAAGAATGTCGCGCCAAAGCCACGAGGTGTTCTGCCCAGCAGATTTAATGTCAAAATTTTTTGAAACCCTCAAGTATTTGGCTTCCAAGACCCGAACCCATAAGCAATCAACTCGAGCAGCAATTTAGAGACGAGGACGATACTGGAATCAACCGAACGAAGAAAACCCGAGCCCACCAACAGCCTTTGGAGTAAACAAACTATCCCATGATTTTAACATCAAGCTATTATCATTCTGGTTGGTACCCCACTAAAAACTACGAATATGCTTATCAATCTTGTAGCAAAAATATTTTGGTAGAAGAAAAGTAGACATCGGGTAGAGAGGAATTGATTGAGCAACAGAAAGACCCATAAAAAATTATAAGTTTGACCTCTGGCCTCTTAATATAAGAGGCGAAAATTAATTATTAAAAATTCTTTTTGCATTGAAAGTACAAAACTTTTGTAGAAAATTTAAAATACATTAAAATAATTCATATTATTTTATTAAAATAATAATATTTTAATTTTATATTATTTTCACAAAATATTTAATTTAAATTCCTAGAACAAAGTTATTTAATTTTAATTATTATTATTTTCTCAAAATAATTCTTTTATTATATGAAACAAATAAATATATATATATATATATATATATATGCATATCACTATTATATATATGCATATCACTATTATTTATATATAAATTAAATTAAAAATAATTTATTAAATATAAGCTAGATGTTGAAGTGAAATGGTGGTGTTGTTTAAAGAAATAATTTTAAACTATAAACTAGCTGTTGGAGTGCAGTGTAAAAAGTGGAATGTATAATACTGTTCACCCCTTATATTATAAGATAATAAACTATAATTTAAGAGTACCGTTGGAAATGACCTGAGCTTCATTTACTATTGTAATAATACTTAAATTCAACTTACATTACATTCTATTAAAATTCGTTCCAGTTTAATTTATTTAACCATCAAACAAAACTAACGAACCTTAATTAATTAATTAATAGGTTTAGTTGATTTTACTTCTACTTGGTACCTATTATTCAAAGAGAACTTGTGTTCAGTTTTACATATGACGTCATCCGCATAAACAAGGTTTTCCAGAGGGATTTCGGCCCAATGAATTGGCTAGAAAATTATTTCATACAGTCATACTTGATTTTCTATATTAAAAAAAAATTCATAGTAATTGCAATTATTAAATAAAAAAAATTAGTTCTAATATCTTCCCACAGCCAATTTAACTGGGACATTTTTATTATTTTTAATAAGATCATTTTGATATTGTAAATTCTTGAGCATTTTTTTTAACTACAAGTATTCCTCCTTGTCATCGAACGAATAGAAAGGAAAGTTATTGAGAAATAATAGTTATTAGAATTTTAAATTTTGGAAATATGTCTATTTTGAAAGCTATAAACTATGGTCTGAAAACATATTTTTGTTTGGCCCTTCAATTTGTCTGATGAGCCTTCCCCAACTTCCCTAAGGGAGACTATGGCTCAAAGAATCAGAAAATGAGGCCCTAGCCAATTAGAATTTTAACATACGGAATGTGAATGAAATTAGGGCTGTCAATGGGGAGGATTTCAATCCGGATCCATTCGAATTCGGTTCGATTTATTAGGATAATTGTCCGAAACTCATTGAGCAAATATGAATTTAGGTCAATCCTATCAGTTACAGATCCGTATCCGACAATAAATAAATAAAAAGATATATATAAATAATATTTTATAAAACTAAATATCATTAATAATATTTCACCGTCGATTTAAGAAAATAGTAATTTATAACTCGTTTATAAATTATTTAAACCAATATTTTCATTCTAAAAATATGAATATAGTAAATAAACTTTGAACATGTGAGCTAAAATTAAATAAAATTGAAAAGTTAATAAACTTGTTTTAGGAAAAAATATTAATTTAACTTTTTAAATGAAAATTTATTGGATCCGAAAAAGAACCGATATCCGGCAAATCCGACCAAGATCCGTTGGATTCAAAAAATCTAGATCCGAGCATAATCCGAGCAAAATCCGAATCCGACAGGATTTCATCCGATATAAATGGAGCCGGATCTGGACGAGCCTGATCCGACCAGAGTCCGACCCTTTGACAACCCTAAATGAAATGTAGTCCTTTATTAAATAATCAATAACGAATTTAGCTAGGGCTGTAAATGGGGCGGATTTCAATCCGGATCCGTCTGAATTCGATCTAATTTATTAGGATAATTATTTGATTAGAGATTCGATGGACCTGGTCCGATTATAAAGATTCGTAATCCGAAACACATGGAACGAATATGGATTTAGGTCGATCCAATCCGTTAAAGATCCATATCAGATAAAAAATAAAAAGAATAATATATATATATATATATATTTCACTGTTAGTTTAAGAAGAAAGTAATTTATAATTCGTTTATAAATTTATTGAAACCAATATTTTCATCTAAAAATATGAATATTAGTAAACGATTTTTGAACATGTGAACTAACATTAAAATAAAATTGTAAAGTTAATAAATTTATTTTAGGAAAAAATATTAATGTAATTTTTTGAATGAAAATTTTATTGAATCCGAAAAAGATCTGATATCCGGCCAAATCCGACTAAGATCCATTGGATTCAAAAAAATCTAAATCCGAGCACAATTTGAACAAGATCCGAGTCCAATATAATTTAATTTGATATAAATGTAGCCAGATCTGGACGAGTCTGATCCGACCAGAATCCGACTCATGGGCAGCCCTAATTTTAGCTGCCAATATAAATTTCCTCAAATTATGTTTGCTCTACATTAATTATTGATTTTCTATTATCATATTACATACTAGCTCTCTATCTTTTTTTTCTTCTTATAATTCTTCTTTTGAATTATTAAAAACAGCTACTTCCTAAATAATCAAAAATCTCTCCCATGAAGTAGGTTGATGTACAAAATGACTTTTCAATTAACCATCATTAATTATCAAACGCCATTAATTTTGCAAAACAAACATGAAGATTTGAATTTTAGTTTTTCAAAATGTCTTCATCTCCAAATTATTTTCTTGAATGTGCCTTTTGCTTAAAATCGTAATAAGCAACTGCGATTCTATAGAAAAATCGCAGTTGCCAACTGAGATTTTTGTGTAATTTTTTAAATTTGCTAACTGCTAATTGCGATTTTCATTAATTATAAGAAAATTAATTAATGGTTTGTTATTTAATTACTCAATGAATCGCATATGCTAACTACAATTCATTCTGAAAAAAATCATAGATGCTAACTGCGGTTTACTTAAATGAATCACAGTTAACAATTGCAATTCTTCAAAGCCATAATTTATACCATCATAGACGGCTCCAGCTGCAAAACACTCACAAAAAAGAAAAAAGAAAACTCTCCCTTGGATTTGTAAATTGTTTGACCTAGTTTAACAAAATATTTAGAAGCAAATGAAATTATGAAGGTCATTTCTTCCCTTTAAAGCCCTAAAACCATTCTTCATATTCAAGAAGTATTTGTTGGGATTTCATGGGGTATGATTGTCATACAACAGTGCGGAATTTAAAATTTTTCATACACCCAAAACCACAGGATTATTCACTAGCTCATACGAATAGGTTGAATTAAATTTTGCAACAAATTACAAAATAAAAGAGGTGTAATTCGAAATTACCTCACCACAGACAAGGTGGTGGTTTTTCTCCGGTCTTCTTTCAGATCTGATGGATTTGGTTCGAGAGGAGCACCCCAAGTGTTGTGCCTCTAGCGGTATCCACACCAATTGAATTAAAGCAACCCCTTTGAATCCACAGGCTCAGAAATAGGATTCAAGGGTAATCAGACATGGAAGAACGAAGAAAACCAGATCTAGATTCAGATCTAGATCTGGAGGAAGAGAGGGGGCGGCCTCTCTTCCATTTGAGAGGGGGGCGGCCACACCTCTTCTCCAAGAGGGGGGCGGCTAGGGCATGAGGGGGTGACTAGGGTTTAGTTTTTTAGCTTAGGTTTTTGAGTCTTCTTAAGACTCCTTTTATAGCTACATCTCAAGGCCCCCTTTTGTGCAAGACTTTAGTATGGGCCATTAATTAAATTGGCCCATGTCTTGCATTAATTTAATTAAGCCCTTTAATTAAATCAATCCAATTAATCCAATTAATTTTCTCTGTTTTTAATTAACTCTTTAATTAACATTTAATTAATTAGACTATCTAATTAATTATTTCTCTCACAGAATTAACTCTTTAATTCTTTAGTTTTCTTCTTCAAGAATTAACACTTTAATTCTTCAGTTTTGATTTAACTCTTTAAATCAAACTTTCCTTATATGATTTGTTGCAGTCCAATTGTATTGTGTGTGACCCTCTAGGTTCACCATCAATTGGCCGTAGGCCCACGACTTTCTTGATTTAATTAATGAGCAATTAATATTCAATTAATTGCTCCGATCAATTAAACTCTTTTAATTGACCACTCTAGAATTAATCTTCCATTAATTCAGGAGTACCCACACCTCATGGTCGATGTCTAGCCACAAGCCCATGAGGCCCAACTTCAGGTGAATTGATCTCAGTGAACCTCACCTCTTATAAGTGCCATGTACATACGGTCCCTCTATCGACTAATTTCCCGATCGAGACCTAGGGTGTGTGAATTGATCGGCACCTCTAATTATCTCGATAACTATACTTTCTAATTCAGGATAATAATTCCAGTGTGACTGCTAAATTTGGAAACCCCTTTCCAAATCCGTCACTGACCGTGGCCACGGGTTTCTCGGAATATATTATCTAAGAACGTATAGGAAATTCTCTCAACGCACTACGTTGAGTCGGTAGATCCCATATTAGTGCTAACCATTCGCGTACACGATCCTACGTACCCAAAGTAGTCGCACAATGATCAGGCTAAGTGATCGGCTCCTAAATTAAAGTACGCACTCACGTGCACCGAATTCGCCCTAGCACCTCAAGTCAAAGGACTAAATCGTACACTATTATAAGCCTTGAGAAACATCCCATCGCCGATGTGCGACATGCGCTTCCACAATGGGTTTCTCTGTTCGGGTCGTTCGATGCGTTCGATCCCCTATCGAACCACCTACTCATATGCACTGGCATCAAATGCCTTGCTCATGAAACGCTACAAATTCACCCCATGTGAATCATGCATACTCGTACAAGTCTTAACGATTCCTTCGATACCCCGTTTCGACAGGAATCTATGACTTGGAACGTTTTTAAGATCACGACCTTAGAGACTGTTTCATGATTGCACTCATACTGAAGTGAATCGTCCCATAGTCTATTGTGATCTAAGGATTTCATCCAATCGCTTAAGTGATTCGCGAGAGATGAAGTTGGCCATTGTTTGATTTACATACTATAAACAAACGAGCGTATTAATTCATTTATACTAGAGAAAGCTTATCTCAAGATAGTCCTTATACAAGCTAAAATCTATTGGCTTGCAGGGCACTATCCTTTCAGTATTACTCTATTTTTCTTTCACTTTTTGTTCTCTCTATTTCATAAATTTGAAAATTACTTAAAAACAATTTAAGATATTGAATTTTGTGTTCAAAGTTCACACACATTGGTGGAGCATATCACTTAAAATATTATTTACCAATTTTTTTTTGCGAATACTAAAATAATAAATAACACCACATAATTATATTGTTTGAAAATAATAGAATTATGTTACCACATTCTTTTGATCAATTATATTTATTTTAATTCATTCATAAAACTAACAAAGTATATTATGACAAAGAAGATAAAATTATTTTAAATTCGTTGCATATTAATATATGACTACGTTTGCAAGTCGTTTCCTTCATCTTCATTTATCATTATAATGACCTATCGTAAAATATTTTCTTAAATTATATAACTTTGTTTTGTAACTTTTTATTAAGTGGATAAATAAATATGACAATTTGGTAAAATTGTTAAAAGGTGATTTAGAATTTTTTCATATTTTCTTAGGTTTGTGATGGATGGCTTACTGGTTACGTTTTATGCTAGTGGGAGGAAATATATTGAACTCATATAGTGATTGTGAATATTACATTCAACTTTAATGCCCCCTTAGGGTGGATAGCAGTTGGAGTTATGAGAAGTTAGTAATCGTGTTGTCCAGAGTTACTGGGCTAAACAAACGGGAATTCAAGCTGGGAGTATATGTAATATCCTATTTCATTTTACCGCGGCACTACTAATTATACTGTCATTCCCATTAATGATAATAGCAATGTTGAAACTATGTTTGATGTTGCTCATTTTTCGGGGATAGGCAGTTTACAATAGTACTTGGAGAGAACGCTGATAGACAACGAAGGGTTTTTTCATGAAACATAGGTTGGATGCAGTCATTACGTTGGTGGCACAGTTGATTCACATGTGGACGAAGGTAACCTAAATTATTCACCTTCTTACCATGATTTGGGTAACCCTGCTTCTTCTATTTTTCAGTCAGACATTGGTACAAGTACGCAAATATACCCTTCAATAGTACACAAATATATTAGTCCTCCCGGGCCTCGATATGTAAGGGAACTAAATGAATATTTGGAGACTGATTCTGAAGATGATGAAGAATGTTTTTAAAACATACTATTGGAAGTAGCGGTAGTAGCAGTGACATTGATGATACTGGTATTAGGGATGATAATAAAGCTGTCAATAAGCTTCTTGAAAATCGTATGAATGAGATAGATTGTCCATTTTGTAGGAAGGTGAAGGATCACATGCCAAAGATATTCGTGAAAGTCAAACTCGATTGTGAGAGAGTGACCAACAAGTTAGAGGCTTACTCTTTAGGTCAAAGAAGACATGCAGCATGCTGTCAAGAAATATCATACAATAAAGGATTGACACTGTAAATTAAAGAGAGCAGTGATAAAATTTTGGCAATATGTTGCAACTCTCAAATAATACAACCCTGGGACAATCGTCGAGTACTACAAATCTCCACCACCAGGTCAAATGGCTATATTATGTCGTGTTTTCTGGTCATTTGGGCCTTGTATCAAGCCTTAATGCAGTGTTGCCAAGTTGTTAGCATTGATGGTACTTTTCTTAATGGAAGGTACGGAGGGGTTTTACTTATTGCCTCTTACCTTTGCTATTGGAATTAATGAGTCATTTAAGACTTGAGATTGGTTCTTGAACCTTGTGCAAGAACATGTTGTGAAGGGTCGTAATATATGCTTGATTTCTGATCGCCACAAAGGTATCTTGAAAGCAATTCGAGAAAGGGGTGGACAAATGTGCGTCATCAGTATTGTTTGAGGCATGTGCGTGTTAATTTTTGCAAAACTCATACGGGTGGTAATTTAAAAAGGCTAGTTTGGAAGGCAGGTTGCTCACACCCGGATCACAAGTTACAAGATGTGTTGGATTAAATTAAGTTATTGAGTTAAGAAGCTCGAATGTGGTTGGATAAGCTCAATGTCAAGAAGTGGACAATTGCACGTGATGATGGTTATTGGTATGGCTTAATGACAAATAATATTTTAAAAGTTTCAATGGTGCCATGAAAGGAGCTCGTGGTATGCCTGTTACAACAATTATTCAGACTTAATTTTACTGTTGTGTTTACTACTTTCAATCGAGACATGGTATTGATGAACTTGCTATGGAAAATATTGGCTACACCCAACCACAAAATATATTCAGCCCTAAGGTATATCAGATGCTCCTTCACAACACTAAGAAGGTTGGGGGTATGCATGTTACAATTTTCAACAATTCTGTACATGGGGTTTATTCTATAATTACCCATCGTCGCATGACCAAGGGAGGTAATGTACAAACCCGTGCGCATTGGCGAAAGAAATTACACATGTGAGAAGTGGGTTGTGTATCATGTTCCTTGTTTCCATGTTCTTACATGTTGCGGTAATCAAAATGTTGATCCTTCGTCTTTTATACCATGATTTTATACAGTTAGAAGTACTCGAGGACATAGAATGGTAGAATTGAACCCTTAAGAGGATGAGGCTTATTGGAATGAGTATAATGGTCCGGTGTTCAAACCCAATCCCAAACTTGAACAATAAAAGGTCAACCAAGATCAAGGCACATTCGCAATAAAATGGATTATCAAGCCGACAAGCAGGTAATTCATTGTTCAAATTGTGGGAAGGAGGAACATAAGCGTCGTACAAAAACATATAATATTTAAGACCCAAGAATTTTTGGGTCCTTTAATTGTAATTTTATTAGATTATTATCCAATTTTGTATGCTGCTATGTTTTAAAGTTAAATTGAAGTCTCTTTTGTGCTATGTTTATGTGCATTAATTATTTCTTATAGCATATTGGACTTAGAAATAGTTTAGAAAGTGGTTAAATTACTTTTCAAAAGTACAGGGGTTGTTTTATAATTTTTTTTGGACTTAATCATGCAAAAATTCTATTTTTTGGGCGAAATTGCACTTTCCCGAAACTTCAGGGGGCAAAGTGCAAAATCACCCCAATCCTTTCGGTTCCGCAGCAAAGTAATGATGGTTCCCTTCCTTGAAAATTTAAGAGCTGCATATCTTCTCTTGGGTAAAGGAAACTTAACCAAACAAGAAACCCAAACATTGTTGGAAAAAGGAAATGATTATATTTCCTTTCCCATGTTGTATGTATAGATGTATATACATCTATAATCTGAATTTTGGTTTATATATATATATAAATGTATATGTAGTCCACTCCCTCACACTCTTCCATCTTTACCACATACTTAGATTAGTGAGTAAAATAATTTAAGTGAGAGGAGTAAATCTTGAAGAAGAAGGGGAGGCCACTATCACCACCACCACACCATCGCCGTGAAGCCGTCGGACCGCTGCCGTGAAGCCTCTGGACCACCTCCGTGAAGTCGTCGGACCACCACCGTGCCGCCGTAGTAATCTAAAGACTACCTTGGAAGCTTTGTAAGTGTCTTATGAACCCCCTCTTTGGTTTGGTTAGTTTTGAATAAAATGACCTAGAAGGCTATACATATGTATTTCCTAAAAATCTTGAAACATCTTGAAGCCTTAATTGATGGGTTTATCTAATTTTAGGATATCCAATGTTTAAAGGAGTTTTATTTGTGATTCTTAGTAAATGGCATGCTCTTATGGAAAAGAAAAGGAATAAAGACTTACTTTTGCATTTGTTGAAACAACCATGTCTCTTCTTAGAAATATGCATGACTAAGGTTTTAAAGATTTGATTGAAGTATGAAAGCATATATATTTGGATTATTGTAGATCTATAAAAATTAAAATTTATGAAAAGATTTGAATTTTGTTAAAATTTTAGGCTTTAATTATTTTATTGGGGCTATTAATAAAAATCTAAAAATATGGGGTGTTTTTGGCATGTATACATAAAATGGGATCTCTTTGTGCATTTTTCGGTGGAGGTTGGCCACCCCACTGCCGACGAGCAACCACCGGCCGCTGCAAAAGCAATGACCAGGGGCTGCTTGTTGTCTGTTGCAAATGCAACAGACCAACAAACCCATTTGAGAAAATGGGACTGTTATTCTATGTTAAGTGGGCTGGCCTCCATAGTTTTAAAAAAAAAAAGATTAATAAAGTAATAATAATAAACTGAAAAATTTAATACATAATAAAAATTCTGAAAATAAATCTAAAGCTTTGAAACAAGTCCTATAATTTTTGTTATATTTTAAAAATAAATTTAAAATAGCAAATAATTTGAAAATCGATATTAGGAAGAAAATAAAATGAATTTATAATTCTCTTTAATTATTAAACTAAAAAATTCAAAATAAAATTCAAAAATAAATAAAAATAAAATAAATTATAATTTTAAATTATGAAAATAAAATTTGTAAATATTAAATATAATTTAAATAGTTATTCTTGAATATTAATTCTAAAATAAAAATAATTAATTAAAAAAAAATCTAAATAAGTTTAAATATTTCTGAATAACTTTTTTGAAAATAAAATTTATAATAAATCATGTTAATTATTTTTCTGAAAATAATCAAAACAATCTAGGATAACTTTCTGAAAATAAATAATATTGGATAATTGGTCTTCGTAAAATAAATAAATTTAAATAATTATTTTATGAAAAAAAATTGAACTTATGAATTATCTTTAATTATTAAACTTCGAATATAAAATAAAATTTGAAAAAAAATAAATAAATAAATAATACCGAATAATTAATTTATGGATTTAAATAAAGTTGAAGATAAAAAGATAAAAATTCAAAAAATATTTAATAATTAAGAAAAACATAATTTTGATTATTAAATAAAATAAAGGGGTTAAAATTGTCAAGTAAAGTTTAATTTTGAAAATAATAATAATAATAGTAATAATAATAAAGATTTCAAATATAACTTATTACGTAAAATTCTTGAAAGAGATAACTTATCTTAAACTTTTAATGAACATTAGAACCTTTAGACCGGACTTAAAAGTCCAACTTTCGATCGTAGTTTCGATATCGATCAACTATGATTCAAATGTCTGTTTGACTAAAGCATTGCTTAGTCATTTAATGAATCCTTGTACTATAATTGAATTCTAAGACCATTACATAAACGTGTACAGGAGGAACCGGAGTCATCACACTTGTTGCATTTTCTTCAGGAAAATTAATAAGCAAAGGTGAGTGTTGTGTGTTACTTGTGTGTAAGTCTGAATGTGCCAGTAGGTCGAGTCAGAATTGTAACTTAGTCCCTAAACGAACAAGCATGTGATGTATGAAATAATGAAGAACTCGACTGCTAGGACAAGCTATACATTGAATTATTATGCTAATGCCTATGTGCTTATGAGTCTTTGAACTATGATTGAGTTATTTACCGATTTCTTGTTTCTAGATTGTTACTATACTGTACTGGTTGTTATTAATGTGTGGGCCCCTATACTAGGTGTGCGGAATCGTGGGTAACCTGGAAGGTTAGGGCCGGAAGGTTAACTCGATCCAACGTAGACCCGCTTCACGAGCCAAGTGTGGAGGTTACACTTGGGGAGTGAATGTCAAACTCCTGGCATTTGACGTCAATGCGCACTGTTATGTAAGGTCGGTCCTTACTTGGAGTGTTCGGTGGTGGTTTTATGAATATGGTTTGGAGGGTAAGAGGAGGACGGCATCAACAACCATTGGTTATTTGTTTACCTATTAAATTGTTATTACATGTGTTTAATTATTGTATTGTTATACATGCACACATATATTATGCTGCATTCATGCATCACACACACATGTGCACTACAGCCTCACTACGTTGGAAGATCAACTTACGCATTCCCGTTTACTTGTTTTCAGATACAAGTATCCCAGGGTCTGATGTCTAGAATTGGTGTCGTCCGTCTCAGAGATCCTGTTTATCGGTCATCGTGGGTCGTCATGTTATCTTTTGATTCTTGTTATGTTATGTGTTAGTACGTATCATGCATGATTAAGTACTTAAGGACTATGCTTTGTTTGGATCCTTGTGGTTATTGCGCGGTTTGAGCTTGTGTTATTTTGTGCCCACTCCTGCATATCGCAGTGTACCGGGTTTATGTTATTATGTTTGAACTGTGATTTGAATTATTCTGTTGTTTAAAAAAAAAAAAAAATCTGGTCAAATCTTGGTTGTGTTCACCGAACACGAACCTGGACTCGGGGATGGGTTCACGTAGGATCCGACTAGGGGGCTCGGGCCGTTACATAATAGGACATAGTTACGTAGATATTATGTAATTTCCTGTTGTTGGGACTTCATTTACTAAGAAATGTGTTAGTGACGAAGAATTATTTGAAACATGTTGTAAATCAATGTATTTTGAATGCATATGGAATACATGCATAAAGAACATTCATTTCCTAAAGTCAGTTGTATCTAACTCTTCGTTTAGATACATGTACCATTTGTAATTAATTTTAGATGCATGTTTGCTTTCATCTTATCTCCTCTATTATATATTTACCTAGCCTATAAATAGAGGAGGCCTTTGCTTGTACAAACACACCAAGAAAATGATAAAAAAATTTACTCAACTTGTCTATTTTGTTCTATAGTTTTTATATTGTTTCACAACACGTTATCAGCACAATAGTGTCATATTGTTTTTTAGGTGGTGAAGAAGTTCATAGACCCAACATACAAAGAAGGCAGTTCAATTTACTGTTTTTGGAAGATGTCGAACCTTACAAAACTTGAGTTTATTGCCCTTGATATATTTCTGGCAACAATTATTTGGTGTGGACTCTTGATGCTGAGATCCACATTGATGCTATGAGTCCTGGAGAAACAATAAAAGGAAATGGCGCATCCTCATAGGATCGCGTAAAGACAATGATATTTCTACGCCATCATCTCCATGAAGGATTGAAAAATGAATATTTGACAGCAAAAGATCCAGATGTCTTATGGAGCAATTTGAAAGAAAGATTTGACCATCAAAAGATCGTGATACTGCCAAATGCTCGCTACAATTGGATGCACCTACGTTTACAAGAATTTAAAAGTGTAAGCGAGTATAATTCCGCGATGTTCAAAATTACATCTCAATTAAAGTTATGTGAAGAAACTGTTACTGATGTTGATACGTAGGAGAAAATGTTTTCTACTTTTCATGCCTCTAATATGGACTTACAATAGCATTATCGAGAGCGAAGCTTTAAAAAATATTCTGAGTTAATTTCATATTTGCTTCTTGCAGACCAAAATAATGAATTGTTGATGAAAAACCATTAGTCCCGTCTAATTGGATTGCCTAAAGCAAATGTTGTATCAACGATAATTCTAGGTGAAGTCATCATGTTCGAGGCCATGGTCGTGGTTGTGGACGAGGACATAGTCATGGTCATGATTATGGATATAGCTATAATAACCAAAGGTCTTCAAATTTCAAAAGGACCACATCTCACCACAAAAAATGGGAGAATAAAAATGACAAACAAGAGGAAAGTGAATCTTAGAATAATGCCTCCAAGAATAATCAAAGTGTTTGTTATAGGTGTGGCATGAGAGGACATTCACGACATACATATCGCACGGCTAAACATCTTGATGATCTTTATCAAGCATCACTAAAGGAAAAAAGAAAATGTGTAGAAACACACCTTGTTGTACATAATGACCCCTTGGATTTTATGCACTTGGACGTTGTAGATTTCTTTTTGAATAATGATGGGAATTTAATTGGTGATGGAAACACCCATGCAACTTGAAAGTGATGTCCCCACATCTTTCACTTTAAGTGAATAATTTAAATATTTGTTTTTATTACATTTGTAATGTTTCCGTTATTTATTATACGGTTGTTTTAAAGTTTTAAAAAGTATGTTTTATTTTGAACTTGTTATGTAATGCTTAAAGTATTTTATTTATAATGCGATTAGATATAATAAAATAAACTGGTTTTGTGTTACATTCTCATAATTCTTTATTTTTGTGAAGAAAAATGTATTTCACTGATTAAAAACATGGTGTTAAAGTTAATGGCAAAGCTCTTTATTTGGTAGAAAACGGGACAACACACACCATTCTAACAAATAGAAAATATTTTTCCCATCTTACATTAACTGAAGCTAATATCAACACAATATTTGTGTTGCAAAACTTATAGAAGGTTCCAAAAAAGCTAATGTATTGTTACCTGGGGGCACAAAGCTTATAATAAACGATGCAATGTATTCAAGTAGATCAAATATAAATCTACTAAGTTTTAAAGATATTCGTCATAATGGATATCATATTGAGACAACAAATGACAAAGACGTTTTTGTATAACGTCTATTGTCTGGGAAGAACAAATTATTAGAAAAGCTGCTATAATATTATTCCAGATTATATTATATATTTATAAATCCAATTGAATCATGGTGATCGATCAAGAATCAAATAATTCAAGGAATTTTATTCTTTGGCATGACCGTTTGGATCATCCGGGTTCGAAAATGATGAGAAAAATTATAGAAAAGACATACTTTAAAGAACAAAAAAAAGTTCTTCTGCCCAAAGATTTCTCATATGCTACATGTCTCCAAGGGAAATTTATTATACCGTCCCCAATGAAAGTTGCAGTTGAATCTTCTGCATTTTTAGAACGAATCCATGTAGACATGTGGACCATTGCAGTATTTCATGATAATAGATGCATTGATTCGTTGGTCACATATTTGTCTACTATCCATATGTAATATTGCTTTTGCGAGACTCCTTGCTCAAACAATCAAATTACGGGCACAATTTCCAGATTATACAATCAAGAAAATTCGACTTGATAATGCAGGAGAATTTACATCTCAAGCTTTTTATAATTATTGTGCGTAATTGGGATAATTGTAGAGCATCATGTTGCTCACACACATATGAGAATGGATTAGCGGAATCTTTTATTAAAATATTGAGATTAATCGTGAAGCCTTTGCTTATGAAAACAAAGCTACCAAGTTCTGCTTGGGGACATGCTATTTTATATGCTGTAGTATTTATTCGCATAAGACCAACTGCATATCATAAATACTCTCCATGACAATTGGTTTCTTCTCGAGAACAAGATATTTCTCATCTAAGTGTCTTTGATTGCTAGGAATATATTCCAATTGCTCCACCATAACGTACTATGATGGGCCATCCAAGAAGGTTGGGAACATATATTGGATTTGAATCTCCGTCAATTATCAAATATCTTGACCACTTGGTGGGTGATCTTTTTACTGCTCCATTTGCAGACTGTTAATTTGATGAGACAATTTTCCCATCATGGGGGAGGGGGGGTGAATATGAAGTTCAGGAAATTATTCACTTGCAAAAAATTGCAAACCAATTACCTAATTCATTTACTGATGTTAAGAAAGTGACAAATTCACATATACCAACTGACAATGTTCCTATTCTAATTGATGTCCCTACGAGGGGAAATACTAATGTATTAGCAAATGAGTCTAATGCACACCAAAAGAGCGGCATACCTATTGGTTCCAAGGATAAAAATCCAAGAAAGAAAAAGGAGCAAAATAAACAAGTTGGTACTTCTAAAGTTTCTATTAATTCTAAAGAGCCCGTAAATGAAATAGTTGACATAACTGAACAAGAAACCCCTTAAAGAGGTTCAGGTACCTGGAAATAATGTTATTGAAGAGGTCTCAATAAGTTATGTAACTTCATAAAAACGATGGAACCGAAATGAAATTATTGTCGACAAAAAATTTGCATATGCAATAGCACTTAATAGTACAAATTAAAGCGGGGATCTTGAACCAAAATTCATGGAATAATGTCGTAGTAGAAATGATCGGCCTAAATGGAGTGATACGATCCAGGCAGAACTAAGTTCACTTGAAAAATGTCATGTCTTCGGGCCTATTGTCCAAACACCTAAATGTGTAAAACCTGTATGCTACAAGTGGGTGTTTGTGCGAAAGCGTAAGGAGAAGAATGAAGTTGTGAAATACAAAGAATGATTTGGAGCACAAAATTTCTCACAAAGACTTTGTATTGACTACTAGGAGACATATTCTTCTATGGTAGATGTAATTACTTTAAGATTTCTTATAAGACTAGCAGTGTTAAAAGGACTTCATATGCGTCTAGTGGATGTTGTAACAACTTATTTGTACGGATCACTTGTTAATAATATTTACATGAAAGTCCCTTAAGAACTAAAAATACCTGAAGCATGCAATTCAAAATCCCGGGAAATGTTTTCGATTAAATTATAAAGATCTTTGTATGTTTTAAAGCAATATGGACATATGTAGTATAATCGTTTCAGTGATTATCTTCTGAGAGAATGATATATCAACAATCCAATTAGTACATGTATTTTTATCAAGAAATCAAATTCTGGATTTGCTATCATAGTAGTGTATGTTGATGATTTGAATATCATCGGGACACTTGAGGAGCTTAGTGAAACAATAACAAACTTGAAAATGAAAGATTTTGGTGAAACAAATTTTGTCTCGGCTTACAAATCAAACATATATCGGAAGGAATTTCGACTTATATTGAGAATATATTTAAATGTTTTAATATGGATAAATCTCATCCATTGAGTTCTCCAATGATTGTTTGATCCTTTGATGTGAAAAATTACACATTTCATCCCCGAGAGGAAAAGGAAGATATTCTTTGTCCAGAAATAACATATCTTAGTGCCATTGGAGCATTTATGTATCTTGATAATTGCACGAGACCGGACATAGCATTTTATGTTAATTTACTAGCAAGATATAGTTTCATACCAACTCGAAGACATTCAAATGGAGTGAAACACGTACTTCGCTATCTTCGTGGAAAGTCGGATATTGGATAGTTTTACTCAAAAGGCATGAAAACAGAGTTGATTAGATATGCTAATGCTGGATATTTGTTAGATCCACACAAAGCACAATCACAAACAGGGTACTTGTTTACATATGGTGGTAAATCTCTATCCTGGCGGTCCACAAAACAAACTTTTACAACTACATCCTCGAATAAGTGATTATAATATGCTGATGCTAGATATTTGTCAGATCCACATAAAGCAAAAACACAAACAGGGTACTTGTTTACATATGGTGGTACTTTTATATCCCTGCGCTCCACAAAACAAACTCTTACAGCTACATTCGAAGGATCGTTTGAAAATAAGCTAGCACAGTTTGAATTATAATAAATAATAAATTTACAGTTTTAATAATGATTTGAAAAACAGTTTCTAAAAACAACATGATTAAAATGAGAATGAAGAAAATAATATTTTTGATAAAATTCATTTTATGCAGCAAGGAAAATCTGACTACGAATTTTAAATCATAATAATAATCTTTCATATCATTATAATAATTTCCTATTGAAGTACCTCGAGGAAATCTTTTGCTTAGTTCTTTATATCTTAAATATTCTTGATAAATATAATTATATGTATCAGCAAAACGAGTTTGAGGACCAATTATTCTAAACATATGAACAAAATATAAATTTTATTTGAAATTTAAATTCTTACAATGATATTTTGAAGAAGACTTGAAAGAAACTTGTGAAGAGATTGTACAGATGATTACAAGGATTTTCTGAGAATTGAGATGAGAATTGAGAGGGTAGAGAAAAGGCACTGCCTCTTCTACTGATTTGAAGGGGTACTTATACTATCAAAGTTTACATTTGAATTTACATTACAAAGAAATTTAACTTTAATTTGACTTTAATTTCCGTAATTTCCGGCTTTGTTTGAAGTTAGTGCTATCTTTTGAAGATTCTTTGAGTGATTGAGCAGTTTGTCGGTTACCTTTGTCAAAAGTAACTTTAACTCTTTTTGAAAGTATGTCGGCCATCTAATATATATTGGTTTTGAAATTACATGCAGAAGGCATCATCTGGGTCTTGTCCGCAGGGTCCACCAAAAGGATCCGAAGACACCGATTCTTCTGATTTTGTAGATTTTTGGGATAGAAATTCTAAAAATTCATCTTTGAGCGTAGGGTTCTGTTTGAATGCTTCAAAAAATCTTTGTTGTTCTGAAGAGACTTCTGAACTTGCCGTAGCTTTTGCTTTACCTTTATTTGAAACTGGTGAATCACCTTGGTATTTGATTTTTTCACCTGTAGCAAAATAATGCCGTATAGCTGTAGCTGAACAGATATCTTGCTGATATTTTGACCACCATTTGATACGTATGGATCTCACTAGAGAGAATGGTGTTGGGTCTGGAAAACATTTCTTAAATTGAAAATCCCAGGCAAAAATCCAGGGAACTTTGAATTCTGCATGAAATGTGACCAATTTTTGATAATTTGGAATGGTTGAATTTTCTGCAAAAACTTGTAAACCATTTTTGACATTTGCTGGGAGAATCGATGATTCTGACCCCATCTTCTTCCACCATTCAAAAAACCAAATGGGGAATGATTTGAGACAATCAGTATGGAAAATGAAAAACCATGAATGAGTGAATGGTCGGACGAAAAATGTCCTATACCAAGCATTTTTATAATCAATATAATTAAAAGTATTTGGGGAAAATCTTATAGAAAAATTTCTTTGATGGGTCATCCCACCAAAAGTGACTTGATTGAAAACTTGTTTAATAACACACTTTGAAAATGTTATTTGATTTTTCTCATTTCTAGTATGAGATATTTCTACTGAATTTGTATTTACTAATATAAGTTCATAAAATTTTTGAGTTTTTTGAAAGCAATCTGATTCCCAAAATTGCGAATCATTATTAAATAATTGAAAACGGTTTTTGATATAATCTTTTTGAACTAATTCTGAAGGAATTTCAGTGTAGGGTGTTAACCCTATTTCTTCCATCCATGCTTTGTTGACATATCTGAATTCTTCTTTAGGAGTATTTGGTATTTGAATATTGGAGGGTTTAGGAGGAGTGACTAAAATAGATTTGTAAGGTAATTCTGGGAAATTTTGTAATGGCGAGAATTTATTTGAGATTTGAACTTTTGAAGGTGATGGAGTTTGAGTTGACTGGGTAATTTTGACTAATTCTTTTGAATCTGGAGATTCATAATCTTTTGAAGACTGGATCTTGGATTTTGAATAGGGATTCATCTGCATAATTATTTTCCTTGTAAAAATTCACGAGTAAGAAAATCTGGAAGAGAATTATTCTCTCCTTTTATGTATTCTATTTGAAAATCAAAAACAGAAAGGATGGCTAGCCATCTTGCAAAAATTTGTTTTGAAACAATATTTTGAACATCTTTAGTCAAGACTTCTTTTGCAGATTTACAATCTATTCTTAATAAAAACTGTTTATTATAAAGATCATCTTGAAATTTTGAAATGCATAAAACAATTGAAAGAATTTCTTTTTTGATAGTAGAATAATTCTTTTGTGGTCCGAGCCAAATCCCTGAATGAAATCTAACTAATTGTTCTTTTGATTCTAGTTTCTGTTTTAATATTCCTCCATATCCTATGTCTGAGGCATCTGTTTCGACTATCATAAATGCATCTGGATGAGGGATACCTAAACATGGTAAGGATTTGACTTTTTGCTTAACATTTTTAACTATTTGTGTATGATTTTCTGACCAAGCTGGGGGATTTTTTCTAAGTCTTTGATATAAAGGCTGACATGTCTGTCTTAAATTTGGGAAGAAATCAGCAATGTAATTTAAACATCCGAAAAATCTTTGTAATTGGGTTTTATCCTTAATAATATCTGGAAATTTATCAGTAAAACTGATAGCTCTATGAATAGGTTTGATTAATCCTTTATTAATATCATGACCTAAAAATCAAATAGATGTTTGGAATAACTTCATCTTGGGGGCAGAAATAACTAAACCTTTTTTCTTTATAACATTAAAAAAAATATTTAAATGTTTGAAATGTTGATCTATATCACTAGAATATATGAGTATGTCATCTATATAAACTATACTAAAATTAGTATAAGGATTAAAAATTTCGTTCATTATTCTTTGAAATTTGGAAGGGGCATTTTTTAAACCAAATGGCATTACGTTCCATTCGTAATGTCCAAAAGGGACTGTAAAAGCTGTTTTATATCTATCTTTTTCGGATATTTGGATTTGCCAAAATCCTGACTTTAGATCAAATTTTGAAAATATTTTTGAAGAATGCAATCTATTAATTAAATCTCTTTTATTTGGAATTGGGTACCTAATCCACTGAAGGACTTTGTTAAGAGGTTTATAGTTAATTACTAGTCTGGGAACACCACGTTCTAATTCTGCTTGTTTCATAACATAAAAAGCAGAACAACTCCAAGGAGATTTTGACTTTCTTATTAGTTTCTTATCTAATAATTCTTTAATTTCTTGTTGACAGTGTTTGAGAAATTCAGCATTCATTTGGATAGGCCTAGCCTTAGTAGGAATATCTCTATCTTTGAAATCTTTTTCATAAGGTAAGTCTACTACATGTTGCTTTCTTTCCCAAAACGCATTAGGGAGATTATTACATATTTCTTTTGAAAATAGATCTTCTATTTCTTTTATCTTATTCCTAATATTATCAGTTTGTAATTGTTCTTCAATTTTAAGGTAAGGAATTTCTTCTTTTAAATAATTAATATGATTTTTTCTTTTTTCTATTATATTAATTTCTTTAAATATTGATGATTGCTGTAATAAATGGATTTCCTTTTGTTTGATAGGGGTTATGAAAGGAAATAGTATTGTCTTTCCATGAATACTAGTAGAAACTCCTAAATTATTCGTGGTAAAAGGATACATTTGAGTTAAGAAAGGAGTGCCTAATATCATATCTTGGGATATATCTCTTACTAAGGTAAAAACATTTTTGAAGCAATATCCATTATTACAAATATGTGCCTTTGATAATTTATACCTAATATCTAAGGGTTTTGAATTAGCTGTATATAATTGTTCTGTTGTCTTTTCATAATATTTTGATGGAATAATTCCTTCTCTAATTACATTATGATCAGCACCTGAGTCTAATAATGCAACCAAATTCATTTTAAAATTATTTATGACTAGATTTACATTTATATACCATTTCTGAAATTCAATTTTTTGAATGGAACCAATAAATTTTAATTGGTCATTTTTTGTATTAACTTTTAAAGGAATTTCTGAAGTTTCCGGTTGATTGCTGGTTTGACCTGTGTCAGGAATATCATTATTACTACTTAATAAAACTAATTTTGTTTCTAATTCAAAATCTTTTTCTTTTAAAGAAAATAATTCTTTTTCCATTTGACTAACTTGTTTTTTTAACATATTAATTTCTGTTTGCAAATCTTTAGTAGTAATTTGTTTAAATATACTTTGTGAGGGATATTTATCAAATAATTTATTTAAACTAAAATGTTCTTTAATATGGATTTGTTTGGATTTTGAATTATCTTCTTCTAAAATTAAATCTTTAAGTTTACTAAAGTAATCTCTTCGTAATTCATTATCTGGAATTTTTTCTATTAAATCAAAGATAGCTTCTTTTTTATCTTTAGTTATTACATTAATACTTTGTTGACAATTTCCACAAATATCCTTTTGTGGTTCACTATCACTGTCATTATTAGAGGTGTTTGATTCATTTTCTATAATATCAGATTCTTCATCTGATTCTTTTAGCAAATTATTAATGGAATCTTTTATTTCTCTAACCTTCTTTTTCTTTTTAAGCCAACACTGACTCTCTGTATGACCTGGTTTCTTACAAAACCAACATTCTATATTCTTCTTATCTTTATTCTGGGATTTATGTGTTTTAGAAGATTTCTTATGTTTATGTTTTGAGTGTTTTGATTGTTTAAAGTTTGAATTAAAATTGTTATTGTTCTGGTTAAATCTCCTAGATCTTTTTTGTATTCTTGATGGTGGTTCGACCTTCATCATACCAAACATTTCACAGAAACATCCTAATTCTTTCCTAGTATTGTTTTTATCTGATTTATATTTATTTTGAAGTTTTAATTCTGAGCATAAAGATAATCCTTCCTTTTTGACAAAAGCAAATAATTGACCATATGTAATTTCTTCAAAAGGTATATCTTCTGTACCTATCTCATTTCTAAGTTTTTGTAAAATTCTTTCAGCAAATAAATTGGGTAATCCCATTATGAATCTTTCTTTCCAGAATGATGCATTACAATCATTTCGTCTTAAAACTTGAGTAAGGAAAACATCTTTATACCATCTATAATCTGATAATGAGGGGCATCTTAAATTTGTTAAGATTATTTTTGACGAATTATACTCTTCTTTGGGATTTCCTATAAAATACATTCCTATTGTTATTATAAGATAATCACAAGCATCACTTGTTTCATAAGGAATTTCATTATCTACTATTATAATTTTATGTTCTAAAATTTGAGTTTTTGTTTCTAAATTTAATGCATTATCCGACCAGTTTTTTAATTGTCCAGTAAAACCTTGGACAAGTAAAGCACATGCTTTTTCTTCAGTTTGACCTTGTAATTTGTAAGCCATTCTAGCCATACCCATTTCTTGGAGGGTATTTAAAATTTCATATTCTGCTTTTCCATCTATATTCCATTCTGTTATAGAAGCACCATCATAACTAGTTTTATAAAATTGGTTTCTTTCTTCATATTGTAAATCCATAGGGGATGGTTTTCTATAATAATTTTTTGAACTATTAAAATTTCTTTTTCCTCTATAAATTTTATTAATATTATCTTCATTATTTTCTTCAAAATTATTTTCTATATTTTGAATTTCTTCATTTTCTGATTCAGTATAATCCTCAGATGAAGTGTCATCTTCATCTTCTTCTTTTATAGTATCTAACACATTAATTTGTTTTCCTGAAGTTCCTGCTTCACTCAATTTTGCCGATATCTTAGATAATATATGATCAGCATTACTCTGAAAACTAATATCTTTATCTTTACCTTGAGGTATACTTTTAGTTTGAAAGAAAGGGGTTGAAATGTCATTAAATAATTTTTTCTTAGGTTTCTCATCCTGATAAATAACATTTGAAACTACGTTACTAGCTATAGTATCTACTTGGCTAGATATTGTTTTTAATATTTGATTGGAATAATTATTTTGTTGTAAAATTCTTTGTATATCTTCACCATTAATAGGCTCTTTTGTATCTTTTCCTCTTTTAAAAGGGTCTGCTATTATTTCTCCTTTATGGGTTTGTAACTTAATACTTTGTAAAGGGGGATGAACAGCAGTAATAACTTCATTATTTTCTAAAGTCCATTTTTTATGAAGACTCGTATTAACATCTATTGAAGGTTTCTTTAAATAATCATTTATTCCTTCTTTTGAAAAGAAAACAGTAAGGAAACTGAAAAATAAAAAATTTGATTTTAATTTTTTCATTTCTTTTTTCCACTCTTCTCCTATTTTATCTTGTATTTGTTTATCTAATTTTAAAAACCAAAGTCTTTTTTTCTCTATGAAAATCACTATTAATTTCTTCGTGAAGATATTCATAATCAGGGTTAAATTCTTCTCCTGACATTATGACATACATATGCTCTGTTGAAGACTTAGGAGAGGTAGGATTGGAAAAGTTTTGATTAGAATTATGTTGAGGTTCAGGAATAGGAGTCCTAAATCTGTAATTAGTATATCCTGAAAATGATTGTCTAGAAGTTTCAGGTATATCATTTGACTGAGAAAAATGTCTAACATATTCTGGTTCCCTATAAGAACTAGATTTTAGGTAATTTCTATTAGACTCTCTAAATGAGTTAAATTTGACTGTAATTTTTCCATCAATTTCTTTTATAATATGCGACACATCTTTTCTGACTATATTTCTAGGAGGTTGTGGATTATTGATAACAAATTCATCTGGAATTGTTATTTCATTCCATTTTAGTCTTTTAGGTGTAAACACCGTGGGTTTTTCTGCATCTATTTGTAATAAAACTGTCTCATCTTTTGATGTAGGTAATCTATTAAATTTTGGATTAATCTGAGATGACATTAATCTAAAATATACTCTATAAATAATAGCAAAGTTTTTACAAAGATGAAATTCATCACCTTGAATTTGAATATCTAAAATTAATGAATCTAAAATCATAGGATCTGTAAGATCAACAGAATAATTTGGAGAACAATTAAAATATATGGGTCCATTACATATATTAGTTTGAACTAAAGACATTAATGAAGTTTGATATCTTTTTAATCTTTTATCTCTAAGAGCTAAGTATATAGGAGTATCAACTCCAGCATGAACTAAAGGTTTGACAGCAACTTGTACTAAACCTATATGAATATATCTATAACCTTTCTCTAAATATTTTTTGATAGTATATCTATTAAATAAAGGAATACTTTGGGATTCTCCTTGTATACTAATGGTTTCTTCATGTGTTTTAACAGAAAACGCAGTTTTGAAATCAGTTAAACCTATTTGATATATGTTTTCTATTTGTTCTTGAGGTATGGTCCAATTTGAATAATTAATAGGTGCATGGGTTTCACTACTATGAATTATATTATGGTTTTTTGAGCTAGATCCTGGATAGAGAAAATTTCTATGTCTAATTGCCATTATAAACTAGTAATCTTAACTTTCTAAGTTTGTTCTTAATTTCAGTTGGGTCGTACGGGAACACTATGCTGGGACCACCTAACACGGCTGACCAACAGACTAACAAGCTTACCAACGTAAATTCCAACAACTAATCTTAAGTAAACTTAGTCTATCAAAACTAACTAATTTTAAATGGTTTCTTAAACCTTTGAAAATAACTCTAACAGGGGAAATGGCTCTGATACCACTTTTGAAGGATCGTTTGAAAATAAGCTAGCACAGTTTGAATTATAATAAATAATAAAATTACAGTTTTAATAATGATTTGAAAAACAGTTTCTAAAAACAACATGATTAAAATGAGAATGAAGAAAATAATATTTTTGATAAAATTCATTTTATGCAGCAAGGAAAATCTGACTACGAATTTTTATATCATAATAATAATCTTTCATATCATTATAATAATTTCCTGTTGAAGTACCTCGAGGAAATCTTTTGCTTAGTTCTTTATATCTTAAATATTCTTGATAAATATAATTATATGTATCAGCAAAACGAGTTTGAGGACCAATTATTCTAAACATATGAACAAAATATAAATTTTATTTGAAATTTAAATTCTTACAATGATATCTTGAAGAAGACTTGAAAGAAACTTGTGAAGAGATTGTACAGATGATTACAAGGATTTTCTGAGAAACCAACTGACAATGTTCCTATTCTAATTGATGTCCCTACGAGGGGAAATACTAATGTATTAGCAAATGAGTCTAATGCACACCAAAACAGCGGCATACCTATTGGTTCCAAGGATAAAAATCCAAGAAAGAAAAAGGAGCTAAATAAACAAGTTGGTACTTCTAAAGTTTCTATTAATTCTAAAGACCCCGTAAATGAAATAGTTGACATAACTGAACAAGAAACCCCTTAAAGAGGTTCAGGTACCTGGAAATAATGTTAATGAAGAGGTCTCAATAAGTTATGTAACTTCATAAAAACGATGGAACCGAAATGAAATTATTGTCGACAAAAAATTTGCATATGCAATAGCACTTAATAGTACAAATTAAAGCGGGGATCTTGAACCAAAATTCATGGAATAATGTCGTAGTAGAAATGATCGGCCTAAATGGAGTGATACGATCCAGGCAGAACTAAGTTCACTTGAAAAATGTCATGTCTTCGGGCCTATTGTCCAAACACCTAAATGTGTAAAACCTGTATGCTACAAGTGGGTGTTTGTGCGAAAGCGTAAGGAGAAGAATGAAGTTGTGAAATACAAAGAATGATTTGGAGCACAAAATTTCTCACAAAGACTTTTATTGACTACTAGGAGACATATTCTTCTATGGTAGATGTAATTACTTTAAGATTTCTTATAAGACTAGCAGTGTTAAAAGGACTTCATATGCGTCTAGTGGATGTTGTAACAACTTATTTGTACGGATCACTTGATAATAATATTTACATGAAAGTCCCTGAAGAACTAAAAATACCTGAAGCATGCAATTCAAAATCCCGGGAAATGTTTTCGATTAAATTATAAAGATCTTTGTATGTTTTAAAGCAATATGGACATATGTAGTATAATCGTCTCAGTGATTATCTTCTGAGAGAATGATATATCAACAATCCAATTAGTACATGTATTTTTATCAAGAAATCAAATTCTGGATTTGCTATCATAGTAGTGTATGTTGATGATTTGAATATCATCGGGACACTTGAGGAGCTTAGTGAAACAATAACAAACTTGAAAATGAAAGATTTTGGTGAAACAAATTTTGTCTCGGCTTACAAATCAAACATATATCGGAAGGAATTTCGACTTATATTGAGAATATATTTAAATGTTTTAATATGGATAAATCTCATCCATTGAGTTCTCCAATGATTGTTTGATCCTTTGATGTGAAAAATTACACATTTCATCCCCGAGAGGAAAAGGAAGATATTCTTTGTCCAGAAATAACATATCTTAGTGCCATTGGAGCATTTATGTATCTTGATAATTGCACGAGACCGGACATAGCATTTTATGTTAATTTACTAGCAAGATATAGTTTCACACCAACTTGAAGACATTCAAATGGTGTGAAACACGTACTTCGCTATCTTCGTGGAAAGTCGGATATTGGATAGTTTTACTCAAAAGGCATGAAAACAGAGTTGATTAGATATGCTAATGCTGGATATTTGTTAGATCCACACAAAGCACAATCACAAACAGGGTACTTGTTTACATATGGTGGTAAATCTCTATCCTGGCGGTCCACAAAACAAACTTTTACAACTACATCCTCGAATAAGTGATTATAATATGCTGATGCTAGATATTTGTCAGATCCACATAAAGCAAAAACACAAACAGGGTACTTGTTTACATATGGTGGTACTTTTATATCCTGGCGCTCCACAAAACAAACTCTTACAGCTACATTCTCGAATAAATGATGATAATATGCTGATGCTGGATAATTGTCAGATCCACATAAAGCAAAATCACAAACAGGGTACACTACAAGAAAAATGGATTTTAGTGACAAAAAATTAAGTGACATTGTTGAAATTGTCATTTTTTGCTTATATTTAGTGACAAAAACATTAGTTTTGTCACAATAACAATAGTGACAAGTGCAACAGTGACAAAATATATTTCAAAGTTGTCACTTACGAATATTAGTGACAAGTATATGGAACTTAAGTTGTCACAATTGACAATTAGTGACACCATTTCACTGACAAACTAGTGACAATAAATATTGTCATTATAATTTAGTGACAAATTTTTAGTTGTCACTTTTGGGGTATCGCTAAATGCCACTAGTGATAACTTTTTCACATATCTTGTCACTAGTGTATCTATATACATCATTTTAGTGACAATATTTAAATTCTTGTCACTTTGTCATATACTATTTTGTCACTAAAATTTAATTTTTTTTGTAGTGGTACTTGTTTACATGTGATGAAACTACTATATCCTAGTGCTCCACAAAACAAACTCTTACAACTACATCCTAGAATTGCGCTGAGATATTAGTAATTCATGATGCAAGTCAAGAATGTTTATGGTCAAGGTCATTGGTACAACATATAAGGGGAACATATGGTCTTTCATTAGACAAAGGAAGTCCAATAGTGTTGTACGAAGATAATCTCTATTCAAAGGCTGATACATTACAAAAGATAGAACAAAACATATCTCACAAAAATTCTTTTTCACGCACGAGCTTCAGAAGAAAGGAGAAACAGACGTCCAACAAATCCACTCCAGTGATAACTTGGCAGATTTGCTTACAAAAGCACTCTACATTAATATTCAAGAAATTAGTATATAAGATTGGCATACGGCAGCTTAGAAATATTCAAAGAAGACATGGTGACATGAGAATGAGACATTTGCTTACTATACTCTTTTTCCCTTTGCTTAAGTTTTTCCCATTGGGTTTCCCTAATAAGGTTTTTAATGAGGCAGGTTAAAAACGCAGATCATACAAAATATATATTTACTCTTTTCCTTCACTAAGATATTTTACTAGGCATATTGTTAATAAGTGGCATCCAAGGGAGACTATGGAAAATCAATGTATTTTGGATGCCTATGGAATACATTATAGTCAAATGTATTTAACTCTTCATTTAAATACATGTATAATTTGTAATTAATTTTAGATCCATGTTTGCTTTGATCCTATCTCCTCTATTATGTATCTACTTAGCATATGAATATATGAGGTCTTTACTTGTACAAACACACCATGAAAAGGAATAAAAAATGTACTCAACTCTTGTATCTTTTGTGCTCTTTTTTTTTTAATTTTTTATATTGTTTCACAATAAAACACATTTTTATGAGTTTATTAGTTTTATTTGAATTTTTTTTTCATATTTTGGGAATGTGTTTATGATCTATAAGTTTTATTTTTTCATCTATTTGTCTAGTACATATATTTTTATATTTGTCTGGTATAATACTATTTTGTTGCTATTTTTGTGATATATATATTTCATTCTTCATGCAAGGGCGGAGCCATAATTTTATATAAAGGAGACAAAATTAGATTAAGAAAATTATTACTATTTCATAACATAATTGTTTATAAAAATATGTTTAAATAATTATTTGCTAATGTGTATGAATAATATTTTGATCTTAAATTAAGCCACTAATTCCTTAAACTCACAAAAACTATGTCTTTAGAATTGCTTAAGAAGTCTTATATTTTTCTAAAATTAAATTTACTGGTCGTTAAATTATGCTGAAGCATTTAAGAACATAACTAACACATCATAGGAGTTGTAATAATAGTTCACTTTCTTTGTAAAACAAAATTATAAGGCTCTATGTGGATGGGTTTTGGCCCGGTTTCGCAGATTTCGCGAGACTGGGCTAAAACCCTTCCAAATGAGTTTTCGTTAGACCCATGAAACTCATCACAAACCTATTTACAAATCTACACCCAAACTCTCGAAACCTATAAAACATTGATTTGACTCCTACCATCTATTTTTCCTCCCAAACTCTCTAAAAAAGACATCGATTTGACACCTACCACCTATTTTTTTCACCCACACCCCAACATCTATAACCTATCTAAGTGGTGTTTCAACTTTTTCAGAACCACAAAACCCAATATCCAAAACCCAAACCATTTTTTAGAAATTGAGTTCCGCAAAACCGGGTCAGAGCCCATCCAAATAGGCCCTAATATCAAATGGTAATTAATTTGACAATTTGTTGATCAAGAATGTTGTTAAATGACCTTTAAAATGAGATATTAGTTACTGTTATTATTTCAAGAGTCGTTCCAGCATTCGTTTTTTTTTTTCATTTCATATTTGATTTTGATTCTTTCATGTCTATTAATTGATTAGAGACATAACCACTACACATTCCTAAGCTTTGTGTTTCATTCCATAATAGAGGTAAATGATATACCTCTTTTAAGATAGGTAATAAATATCAAGAGTATAGATCAGAAATACATTCCCAGTAAAATGAGAAAATTTGTAGATCACAAACTATATCATAACATAAATCTAGTATTTCCAAAGTCATGTGAATCACTAATTCGATTAATGTAATAACTCTTCATCAACCATATAATGTCACTGTGGTGTATATCGTAATGTTGTTTTCCTGTCCCATTGACTATTTTTTCTAGTGAAGATTTGAACTTTCGACAAACTTTACTAATATTGGGGATTTTTGGATGGTTAATCTGAGATACCGCTTCAACTTGGGAATCACTCGTCGTACCAAACTTGCGTAACTTTGATGTGTTAGGATTCATCATGAGTATAATGATCCGATGTACCAACCCTCTTACCAGCCTGAGTAACACACTCGACATGGTATTCACGCTGAGTATATTGGCCTGGTGTAAAACCCTCAACGTGAAGAAATCATGATGGTGCAATGAACTCACTTTGAGTAAGAGGTGGAATTGCTGGACGAGATGGAGCTGGAGTTAGAGGAGATGGATGAACTGGGTCTGGTGAGTCTACTCTATCACTACAACAAAAATGGTTTTTAGTGACATCAAGTTAGTGACATTTTAGCACAAGATGTTACAAAATCTAAATTTAATGGCATATGTGAGAAATGTTGAATTATTGACACAAATTGTTGGCATTTTTACTATTACAGATGTTGGTATTAAAAACATAGTTGCATTTTAAAAGAAAATGTCACTGAAAAAAATGTCAAATTTATTTCTAGTGGCATGCTTTTGATAAATGTAAGTGAACATTGTACTTTTGGCATTTGTTTATAAAACGCTTGAAATTAGTAAATAAGATAAATAATTAATGATATGTTCAAATGGAAAAATACTTTAAAAATGACAAACACTTTGAAAGAGGGAACCTTTTAAACAATACATAATAATGGAAAATAATAACATTTGGAGATAATGATGGTATCAAAATAATTGAAAAAGTATTAATTATAGAAAGAATTTTGTATAATTAATTTTGTAAATATAGTCATGTAACTTTAGGAGCCATTTTAGTTCTGTAACTACAGTTGACATAGATCTATTTTTTTTTTTATTTTAATTTTATCCTATTTTAGTCCTACGAAAAATAAATTTTGTCATGTAACTTTAGGCATATTTTAATTTTCGTTTCCGCGTTTACATATTTATTAAAAGTTACATGATGAGATTTCTTATGCGTATAATTAAAATTAAAATAAAATAAAATAAAATTTGAAACACTAAACTTAAAATAAGGGCGAAATGTGTATCTAGTGTAATTACTTGACTATTTTTAAAAGGATCATATTGTTATATAACTATTTTAAAAATTTTGCTGATAAAAACATACACTCACACATACAAACACACATTTGACTTGAGACAAACATTCCACCCATGAACTAGTGTTTGGTTCACTCGATTAAAGTTTCATTCTTGGTGGCTGTTTGAGTGATAGAATATGTTGAATTTTTTGGAAAAGTTTGCTTCGAGCAGTAAAATACTAGATTTTTTTTGGCCGATATCGATCGAGACTCCTTCTCAAATAAAGTTTGCTCCAATCTAATAAAACCAAATTGAACCTAACCTTTTCCACAATACGCAATTAATCCAAATTTCAACAAGGATTTGTTTTAGTTCTTCAAATTTCAATAAGGGTTTACTCCTTCATTTACTTTTCCTTGACAAAAAAATATAATAATCTAAGTCTTGCATATTTATAGTTCAATTAGATATTTCATTATATTTGTTTTTTCAATTATATAAATTTAGTTGATTTATATTTTTTTCCTTTTAATTTTCATCTAAATTTTCCTTTTATTAAGTATATCTTCGTTCTTTAGATATCTATTCAAACACATTTTTTGTTCACTTAGTCACACATGGTCAGTCTCAACCACTTCTTGTTGCCTCCACTAGCCTCTTGTTCCGCCGTCTTCTTTGCTTCTATCTCGTCCCTCCATCTGTCTCTCTCTCCCAAGGTAATTTCCTTTATTCTGTTTTTTTCTAATATTCCTCTTTTTTGAAGCAATTGAGAATTTGAGATCACGATTTAGTGGAATAAAAGTTTGATTACTATCAGATGGAAAACATAAATTAAGGGGGTAATTTGAGTGGAAACAAATTCGAAGTTTTAATGTCCCCACATTTTAGTTTTCTCTGCCCTAATATTCTTCTTTCTCATTATACTTGATATTAGAACATAATTATTAGAATATTATATTGTTGTTCAATTGACCTTTTGATTTTTGTGTGTGTGTGTGTTTGTCTTTAGTAGAATAGTTCTGATTTGTAGAGATTGGAATGTCAATTTTATTTTTTTGGGTTGAATACTTAAGGTAATCTTCATATATTAGCCAAAAGAGTTAACTGTTAATAGTTATAGGTAGATGAGTTTATAACTGTTAGTAAGAATATTATCATCTTAGATCATTTACTTTTGTTTAGAGGTTAGTTCATGTATCAAAGTTGTTATGTATGTAATAATGCCCCTGATAGATGAATATACTATATTTCGATATTTGGGTTAAATACTGTAAGAATTAAGATTCATTTATAATTAGTTCATCTTTCTCTTAGCAAATTTTGATGTTCTGTCTTCATTGTTTTAGTAAAGATTGATGTGAAAATTCATGTACTGGCATTATTACAGTTATTGACAACGTGTATTAAATCTTTATGTAATAACGAATTTAGTGATATATATGCTACTAATATTTCAATTATCTTACCATAATTTTTTCCAATGGTCATACTATATGGCAACTAATTAAATTATTATATTTTAATTATAAATTTCAACATGGCAGCACACAAAGATGAGCATCTCTTCTGCAAGTATTATCTAACTATTGTTTTATCTCTTTGCAAATTGTTCAACTTGCTGGTGTAAAACAGAAAGTTTGAAAATGATGGGAAAATAGTATTATGGTTGAGTTCTTGTTTTCTTATTGTAGAGAATTACAACTATAGAAAATGACTTTCTATATTAGCTTTCAACCTCCTGCCATGTTGTGGAAAATTTAACACTTTGGACATGTTTGTATGAAGTCAGAATATTTTTTTTTGTGGTTGAGGTAATTCTCTTCTAGAATTTTTGGATTTTTAAGCTTATTTTTTTTGTCTTACTTGATTACGAGGTCCATGTTTGTTTATTCCTTGTTCCCAAAGCAGGATGAGCTCAAAGCCATTCTTAATAAAGCCATGGACTTCTTTGTGCCCGGGATGCCAAAAAATATTTTAGGAAGTATCAAGTACGTCAAATGCATATACAATATTTCATCGTGTTCCTATTCTTTGAGTATGAAACCTTTTAACACGTGGAGCTCCAGATTTGAAGTTATTTGTGAGGATTTTGATTCATATTTGCTTATACAATATTATTGGTTCTAATCAGAAGCCTTTTTTGAACATTTGTCCTTTTCGTTCGTCTGTGCTGAAACCTACATTTGTTAGTATAAAATTCTACTAATTTGTTGAACTTCATCTTAATATTTTCAATAGATGTTGCATTTCTTTCTACGATTCAAATCTTACCTATCACCTCAAGTTGATATAGATGAAGAGACTCACACTTACCACAACAACAAAATGAGTATATTTTGAGAATGTAACTCATTTCAGTTGACTAGTATAAGCATGATAAATGATCTTGCAGATCCAATTTCGGTAAAGCTCCAACAAGTGGGAACTGCTCTTTGAAGCTTATAAATTTAATTCATTTATCCTTCATTTTGTGGTAACCAATGTTATTGAAAATAATTATCCTTCATTTTGTGGTAATCATTGTTAATTGGTGCATATTTTCACCGAGAAAAGTTCCATGATTTTGCAAATGATTTTCTCTTTCAACTATTTTGGATATATTGTTTTCAATCTGTGGGTATATATGCTCCACGTAAAGTGTTGGAAAAAGTATTGAAAAGTACGACGATGCTGGATTGACTGCAACCATAAGGTAAGGTACCGCTTTTTCAAATTTGACACGATCGTTATATTGCTAGTAGGTATGCTCCATGTAAATTGATGCTTTGAACATTTGAACAATTATCTGAAAAGTACGACGACGTTATCTTCTTAAAGATTGACTGCAATCAAGAAACAAGGTACCACTTTTCCAAATAGTTCATATCTTATCTAAACTTGTCTTCTCAATTTGACAAATACAAATTTGATTATGCTCGTTTCTTTTGAAATTATCTTTATCATTTTTTGCAAATTATTTTTTTATGCCCTTTTTCTATGTTTTTGTAGGTGATTCTATAAGTCGAAATAGCATTAGGAGGTCAAGTGAAGTTCCTCGTTTTAAACTATAGGACACATTTTTTGTTTGAGTTTGACTTGTATATTCTTTTTTATCTCTACTTCACAGCCACGTTTTGATTTTAGGTTTCTTCACTGTGTTAATATAGATTATATGTAAATACATTTGATAAATTATTTATGCTATAAATATTGATATATATATTTTACATGAAATATGTTTTGGGAGCAATTAAAGCATTGGGGTTTCTTTTGGATTTTTTTTTTTTATTTTTCCCTTTTCAATTAGTGGCATTATGAAACGCCAACCAATTATTTATTTGTAATGCTATGAAATGTGACTATTCTATAATATCACATCATCCCAAAATGTCAAGACAAAAGTATTTTATGGCATTTGGAAATGACATTCTCTTTGCGTTTAAAGGCAGTATGAAGTGCCATTAGTTAGCTTTTTACTAGTATTTATAAGTGTGTCTATTTTTGGATATAGTGTCATTTCAAATTGTTAGCAAAGTAGATATTGGTGGCATTTTAACATGTTATTTAATGCATTTATTACAGCATGTTGTATTGTCATGATTTTTAATTAGTATAACATTTCATAGTGCCATTAATTAATATGATAGTGGCACTATTAAATGTCAATGACCTTTAGCGACATCGCTACAAATGACATTTCTTAAAAATGCCATCGAACTGAAAAATGCCACTATCACTAAGATTAATGACAATTTTTAATGTTACTAAATAGTATATTTGTTGTAGTGTACGTTGTTGACAATGATCATAGTTGCTACCTCTGTAGAAGAGGGGTGACATAATATGAAGGAGTCGGCGGTACTTTCCCTATTGTTAGTCGCTCGTACTCGTCAACTATGGTTAAAGTGATAGAATAGTGTCCGGCAAGCCAACTGTATGGCTGCCATTTATTGTAATAAATAAAGGAACTATTCAATTTAGATTAATAAATGCATCTTTATTATATGGTCAACTTTATCTTATGTAATAATTATCTACGCATAAGGATATAAGTCCTTAGATCACAGGGCTATGGGACAACCCGTGGACTGATCTCCAAGGCCGTGATCTAGAACATATTCAAGAGTCGTAGAATCCAATCGAGATGGGACATCGTTGGATTCGGTTAGACTCTCACTAATGTGTATACTCCGATGAACTGGAGGACGCTGGGGTCCACGAGCGTGACTGGGATAGTCAATACACATAAGTGGGTGGCTTGCTGGGATGGCAAGTGCACTGAATACCCCAATTAGGAAATAACTCATCATGGAAGCGGTAGTCGCATATCGGAGTTGAAGTTATTCCAATTTACAACAGTATACGAGGAATGATCCCTAAATACTTGAGGTGATAGGGTTTATCTGGTGCGAGAACGTCTATACTTAGATATGAGTTCCGACCGACTGGAGATCGCCAGAAAGTCTCTGTGGATTCACGTTGGGTATAGAGGAACTCGTATGCAGGTTCATATCATCAACAAAGGATCCATTGACCCGACTTGATAGGTTGGGAAATTCTCCTATGGATTTCTGTGAGAAATTAATTCTGGTAAAATCCTTGGCCAAGGTATCTGACGGCTTTATGAAAGTAGCTCATAAAGATTAAGTCAAAGAGAATTATTTCGAGATCAGAATGCATAAAGTCAAAACGAAATAAAAGGGAACCGATGAAAAAAAAATCTATGCCCTTCAGTATTGACTGGGAGATCGATCGATGGAGAGATTATAGCGTATATGGAAATTGTAAATGATTAAAAGGTTCACTGAATTAATTCACCAGTGATTGGGCTCCATGGGCTTGTGGCCAGACATCGACCGTGGAGTGTGGGAGAATTCCCAAATTAGCAGGGGTGCTAATTTTGGAATGATCAGTCGACAGAGTGTTCGATTGACTTAGAGTATTTAATACTCGAGTAATTAAATGAATATTTAATTATAACCCACGGCCAATTATGTGGTGAACCTACGGGGGCATACACAATACACATGAAGCGAAAGCGAGGAAATGAAAAACAACTGAGTCAACTAAATCGACTGGGTCGATTGGGGTGACTAGGTCGACTGGGTCGACCCAATTGGAGCGAACATGATCCAATTGGATTTGGATCAAGACTGGAAATTAAATTGGAATTTAATTTGTAAGTTAATTAATTAAATTGGATTTAATTAATAATGAGAATATTTAATTAAATAGACTTAGAGTCTAATTTAATTAAATGAGAAAGAAATAAATTAATGGGGTTATTTAATTGGGAATTAAATAAAGACCCAATTAATTAAATCTAGTATGGGCCATGAATTAATTAGAAGACTTAGTCTTCCAATTAAAAGGGCCATGGCCCATGTAGGAGAATTAGAAGACTTGGGAGTCCTGATCCTAGGAGGATTAGGATGATGAGATTCCTATAAGTAGGAGACCTAAGGTCATATCTCAAACACACTAATCAAGAGCCAAAAAGCCAAGTCAAGAAAAATACTCTCTCCCTCTCTCTCCCTTGTGATCGGCCGACTCTCTTTCCTCTTGGAAGAGATTTTCGTTTTTCGATTCTTGCTCCATCTTGTTCTCTAATCCTAGATATTAATATATCCTATGTTCTAGCCGATTAGGATATATTATATTTCGTGATATTGTGGTGTATCAACTCGTAGAGGCGCAACACGTGGGGCGCTACAATAAAGCTTGGATCGACTTCTACCGAGGGAGAAAAGTACAACTTTGCTGATTACCAGGATTTGCTAGGAGACAGGTATAATTTGGATCTAATTATTCTTGTCGATTTTATATTTATATATATACATCCAGTTTAGTATCCTGGCAAGATTCCGTAAGAGGTCCTTAAAAATTTTAATTTCCGCTGTGCTTAGGACTGTTTATCTTACCGAATCCCAACAGTGGTATCAGAGCCAACTCTGGCTTTGTATATATATGAATTTGCAAATTCTGTGTTTTAAATCATATGTTTGATTTATGTGTGGCTAGTTCTTTTACTATGCATGTTTTAGAACGTAGATCTGATTAACTTGGAGTTAATAGAAAATTTTGATTCGAAATTTTATCATGTTAATTCTTTAATTTGGATTATGATTTAATTAATTGGATCTGTTTTAATTAAATCAAAAGTAATCAAGAAAACAAAAAAAAAAAATTTTTTGGATCCAACCGCGGCGGTGCGCGGCAGCGCACCGCGGCTGGGCGGCCACCGCACGCTGCTGCCCACGGCAGCGTGCGAACAGCACGCTGGCCGCGCGTGCGACACACAGCAGCAGCCTACGGGCTGCCTGCCGTGTGCTGTCACGCGCAGCCGCCTGCTGCCGTACGCAGCCACGCGCAGCAGCGGCTGCCGCGGGCAGCTCACGCGCGGTCCTTGTGGCCGAGTGTGGGCTGTCCACGTGGCAGTCCACTATTGGCCGAGATATGGCTGATTTTTGGTTGGACTCTAATTTTGCCTATTTTGGAAAGTTTGAAAAATCTTGGAGATTTGTGAGATTAGGAAACTTGGAGTTTTGGATAAGGTAGGAATCTTGGAAGATTTGGGAACTACCTTAGTTATCTAATCTAGTCAAAATAGGATTATCTTGAGAATCTTGGAGATTTGGAAATTTGGGAAACTTAGAGTTTTGGACAAGATAGGAATCTTGGAAGATTTGTAACTATCTTAATTAACCAACTTAATCAAGATAAGAATTGTAGATTACTTAGAACTCAAGTAAGAGTTAATTAATCTTAGAGATTAATTATTAATTCAAAAAAAATTAATTAACTTGGATAATTTTTTGTGAATTAAAATTAAAGGAGCCGATAAATTTACATTTATGCCCTTATGTGAATTTATGCATGTTCTTGAGTGAATATGTGGATTGGTCGATTTTGCCCCTAAGCCCTGTGTAGTTTTGGTTTATTTATTTTATGGGTTGTAATTAAATGGGCCTAATTAAAATGTAATATAATAGGGCCATTATAAGTTAGACTTAGTTTAGGCTTGGAGCCGTGAAGACCTCATGAAGACTTGGAGATCCACATGGAGGCCCATTACCTTGGAGGACATGGAGGCCCAATTCAATACATGGAGGCCCAATCAAGGAGGATATTACAAGAAGGCCCATGCATGTATGGGTTTGAAAATTGTAATAGTTAGGACATTTAATTTCCACCCTAGACTGACCAATTGATCCATCGCATGGCTCGTGATGGATCGCATAGGATGGGCAATCGATCAATCATATCCTGCTAGGTGATGTATGTTTACTTATTATTCTTTGATGTATGTCATACATGCTTAGAATAGATAACGTAAACAAGATAAAGCATAATCTGATGAGACCTCGCACAAGAAAATTGAAAAACCTCCAATTGAACTTTAAAACTCAATTATAATATTAAATCGAATAAACGGGCGCATATGAATGGTGTCTATGGTCCGAGCCTATCCAATTACTAGGTCTTAAGCATTTTGTACGAATATATCTCGATGTCTCACGAGTCGTGGGTCGAGCTATAGGAAGATAATATGTTTATTGCCTCGATGCACAGTTTAGTGCCAAGGGAGGGGATAGCAAGGTTCTAGGCGCTGTCTCACGAGTCGTGGGGTGTCTAGGATTGAACTATTTCTCTCCACGAGTATTGGACATGATTTAACGCTAGTAAATATGGATGTCTCACGAGTCGTGGGTCCATAACGAAAAACGAGGCTAAATGAACTCAAGGGTTAGCTGCGATGGTTAACCGACGACGATGTCGACCACCAAGTGGATCTAATAGTATGGCCAACGAGTCGTGGGTACTAGAAGATTGCATTTGGGCCTTGAGCCCGCTAGGATATTTTAATATTCCCGAAACTTATGTGGGGGCATAAGATTTTGATTAAAATAGTGGGAGTAATTTACAAATAAAAACCATGTTTGTAAATTGTGCATTTAAAATTAATCATTCGCGTATTTATTTCTTCTATCGTCTTATTTATAGATATGATGACTAAAGAGCTTAGAGCACTTAGAGATTTGTCCATCTCATCACTTGAACGTAACATTTTAACTGGACCAAACCTGCACTTCTGGACACACCACTTGAATGGACTTTTTGATGCTGAAAACATTTCATACGTTTTGTCTGTACCTCCACCCGTTGATATTTCACATGATGTTCCCGAAGAGCTTCGAAAAAGCATCACCAAATGGAAATTGGATGATAGCTTAGCTCGTGATTACATGTTGGAATATATGTCACTTGATCTGCGGTTACAACATGAGCATATGGTATCCGCGAAAGAGATTCTCTCGAATCTCAAATTCCTTTATGGGATTAGAGATGGACGTCGCAGATTCGCGATAACGAGAGAACTCTTGCAAGCAAGAAAGAGAAGAGAAACTCCTGTCGGAATCCACGTACACAAGATGATTCGACTTCTTTCTGAACTCGATGATATGGGTGTCGTGATGGACAATGATTTTCGTGTGGATACAATCCTACAATCTCTTCCTAGATCATATGACAGTTTTATCGCGGACTTGAATCTCCAAAGGCGAGAGATTACTGTGCACGTCCTGCGACAAATGCTCGAGGAACATGAAGCTTCTTTTGGAAAGAAAGCAGGGGTTGGCGAAAGGACTGGGCGGCGATCAAAGTCGAGACAAATGGAAACCAGAGCTCCTTACTGCACAAGGTCAAGGGAAAGGATTAAAGTAGAGTTCTTGGAGAACTCGAAAGGTATATTCCTTGTTGAAGTTAATTTATCAATTAACTGTGCATCTTGGGTGTTAGACACTGTTTGTGGTTCTCATCTTTGTAATGATTTACAGGTGATGGGAGCAACAAGGCCACTTAGGCCTGGGGATTGGATCCTGCGATTTGGCAATGGAGCTAGAGCTGCTGCCGAGGCCATAGGCGAAGTGGAGTTAGATTTAGGTGGTAATAAGTTAGTCCTTAGGAACGTTCTTTATGTACCTGGTTTAGTGAAAAACATTATTTCTATTCCTGTTTTGGATAATGAAGGTTTTAATTTTAATATTAATAGAGGTTCCTTTTCATTATTTATGAATGATCATTTTTTTTTCACTGGTACATTAAGAGATGGACTATATACCATAGAACCACCTAAGTTAGTTATGCACGTACAACAAAACAAAAGAAAACAAGATAATGAAATTTCTGCCCAATTATGGCACGCTCGACTTGGACATATATCCAAGTCAAGGATTCAAAAGTTAGCATCATCTGGCGCGCTTGAAATCAAGCACATTGATGAAATGCCAACATGTGAACCATGTCTTAAGGGTAAAATGGCTAAGCTGCCATTTAAAGGAAACCCCGAGCGAACCAAGCAAACATTGGACTTGATACATACTGACGTATGTGGACCACTAAGAAAAAGCGCCCGAGGTGGCTACGACTACTTCATTACCTTCACTGACGACTATAGTCGTTATGGATATGTGTTCTTGCTGAAACACAAGTCTGAAGCCTTTGAACGATTCAAAGAATTCAAGATGGAAGTAGAGAATCAACTTGGTCATACGATAAAGGCTCTTCGTTCTGACCGAGGTGGAGAATTTCTTAGTAACGAATTTCTGAATTATCTTGTAGAGAATGGAATATTATCTCAGTGGACTCCTCCTGCTACACCGCAATTAAATGGAGTAGCTGAGAGAAGGAATCGAACCTTGATGGATATGGTTCGATCCATGATGAGTGCCACTGACCTTCCTCTTTCATTTTGGGGACATGCCCTCCTCACGGCAACGAAGATACTAAATATGGTACCTTCTAAATCCGTACAAAAGACACCATACGAATTATGGTTTGGCAAGGCACCCTCATACGCATTCATGCGCATATGGGGATCTCCCGCTTACGTCAAAAAGCTAGTGGGAGATAAATTGGAAACAAAATCCACTTTGTGCAAATTCGTGGGGTATCCAGAAAACTCGATAGGATACGAGTTCTATGATCCTACGAGACAAACTACGTTTGCCTCAAGGAACGCACACTTCTTAGAGAAGGATTTCTTGGTGGACAAGAAAGAACATAACATAGAACTGGATGAGGTCACTGAAGCTGAAAAGGCCGAAGAGGTCGAACAAGCTGACCCATCACCATAGGCAGTGGGAGAACAAGAGCATGAAAGTGCACCAGTAAGTACACCAATACTTCGTAGGTCAGAAAGACAACGTAGAGAACCCGAGAGGTACTACGGTCTGCTGCATGAGACTGGACAGTCTCTAACCGACCCAAGGACTTACGATGAAGCTATGTTGGACATAGATTCGGGAAAGTGGCGCGAAGCCATGGAATCCGAATTGGACTCCATGCACTCAAACAAGGTCTGGACCTTGGTAGATCCACCAGTGGGAGTGACTCCCGTGGGTTGCAAGTGGATCTATAAGCGAAAGCTAGGAGTGAACGGAGAGGTAATAACCTACAAGGCGCGACTAGTGGCAAAAGGATACACTCAAAGACCAGGCATTGACTTTGAGGAAACCTTCTCGCCCGTCGCAATGCCTAAATCCATTCGAATCTTGCTAGCCATAGCTGCGTGGTATAACTACGAGATATGGCAGATGGATGTGAAGACCGCCTTCCTCAATGGAGACATTGATAAGGAGATCTACATGGAGCAACCAAAAGGATATGCATCCAAAGGAGATGAGCACAAGGTGTGCAAACTCCAGAGGTCCATTTATGGACTGAAGCAAGCTTCCCGAAGTTGGAACATCCGTTTCGATGAAACAATCCAAACTTTTGGATTCATCAAAAACGTGTTCGAACCTTGCGTGTACAAAAAGATCAGTGGGAGTACAGTTGAATTTTTGGTGCTTTACGTTGATGACATCCTTCTCATTGGAAATAATGTAAAGGTGTTATCCGAAACGAAAGCATGGTTGTCTACACAATTCTCAATGAAGGATTTGGGAGAAGCATCCTTTGTACTAGGTATAAGGATCTACCGAGATAGATCAAAAGGACTGCTGGGCCTCTCCCAATCGCAGTACATAGATAAAATACTGAAGAGATTCCGTATGGAAGAATCCAAGAGAGGATTACTTCCAATGAGACATGGAATTACACTCTCTAAGTCTATGGCCCCAAAGACGCCTGAAGAGAGAAGCAATATGTCTCAAATACCATATGCCTCCGCTATTGGAAGCATAATGTATGGTATTCTATGTACTAGACCAGACGTGGCGTACGCATTAAGCGTTACGAGTCGCTATCAGTCTGATCCAGGAGAGCAGCACTGGATAGCCGTAAAGGCAATTCTGAAGTACCTGAGAAGGACTAAGGAATTGTTCTTGGTATACGGTGGAGGAGAATTGAAATTGGAAGGCTTTACAGATTCAAGCTTCCAATGCGATGTAGACGATTTCAAGTCAACATCTGGATATGTATTCTGCCTCAATGGTGGTGCGGTAAGCTGGAAAAGCTCCAAGCAAGATACTACCGCAGATTCAACCACCGAAGCAGAGTACATTGCAGCGTGTGAAGCCGCAAAGGAAGGTGTTTGGATGAAAAACTTCATCCAGGAATTGGATGTGATACCTAGCATTGCTGAGCCCATTACTATCTTCTGTGATAACAATGGAGCAATAGCGCAAGCAAAGGAGCCGAGATCTCATCAGAAATCCAAGCACGTACTTCGACGATACCATTTGATAAGGGATATCATTGGTAGAGGAGACATTAAGATGGAACGTGTCGACTCAGAAGATAATATCGCGGACCCGCTTACGAAGCCACTGCCTCAAAAGGCATACGAGAAACATCTGATAAAGATGGGACTCAAGAACATAGAAAGTTGGCTTTAGGACAAGTGGGAGATTGATAGAATAGTGTCCGGCAAGCCAACTGTATGGCTGCCATTTATTGTAATAAATAAAGGAACTATTCAATTTAGATTAATAAATGCATCTTTATTATATGGTCAACTTTATCTTATGTAATAATTATCTACGCATAAGGATATAAGTCCTTAGATCACAGGGCTATGGGACAACCCGTGGACTGATCTCCAAGGCCGTGATCTAGAACATATTCAAGAGTCGTAGAATCCAATCGAGATGGGACATCGTTGGATTCGGTTAGACTCTCACTAATGTGTATACTCCGATGAACTGGAGGACGCTGGGGTCCACGAGCGTGACTGGGATAGTCAATACACATAAGTGGGTGGCTTGCTGGGATGGCAAGTGCACTGAATACCCCAATTAGGAAATAACTCATCATGGAAGCGGTAGTCGCATATCGGAGTTGAAGTTATTCCAATTTACAACAGTATACGAGGAATGATCCCTAAATACTTGAGGTGATAGGGTTTATCTGGTGCGAGAACGTCTATACTTAGATGTGAGTTCCGACCGACTGGAGATCGCCAGAAAGTCTCTGTGGATTCACGTTGGGTATAGAGGAACTCGTATGCAGGTTCATATCATCAACAAAGGATCCATTGACCCGACTTGATAGGCTGGGAAATTCTCCTATGGATTTCTGTGAGAAATTAATTCTGGTAAAATCCTTGGCCAAGGTATCTGACGGCTTTATGAAAGTAGCTCATAAAGATTAAGTCAAGGAGAATTATTTCGAGATCAGAATGCATAAAGTCAAAACGAAATCAAAGGGAACCGATGAAAAAAAATCCATGCCCTTCAGTATTGACTGGGAGATCGATCGATGGAGAGATTATAGCGTATATGGAAATTGTAAATGATTAAAAGGTTCACTGAATTAATTCACCAGTGATTGGGCTCCATAGGCTTGTGGCCAGACATCGACCGTGGAGTGTGGGAGAATTCCCAAATTAGCAGGGGTGCTAATTTTGGAATGATCAGTCGACAGAGTGTTCGATTGATTTAGAGTATTTAATATTCGAGTAATTAAATGAATATTTAATTATAACCCACGGCCAATTATGTGGTGAACCTACGGTGGCATACACAATACACATGAAGCGAAAGCGAGGAAATGAAGAACAACTGAGTCAACTAAATCGACTGGGTCGATTGGGGTGACTGTGTCGACTGGGTCGACTGGGTCGACTGGGTCGACCCAATTGGAGCGAACATGATCCAATTGGATTTGGATCAAGACTGGAAATTAAATTGGAATTTAATTTGTAAGTTAATTAATTAAATTGGATTTAATTAATAATGGGAATATTTAATTAAATAGACTTAGAGTCTAATTTAATTAAATGAGAAAGAAATAAATTAATTGGGTTATTTAATTGGGAATTAAATAAAGACCCAATTAATTAAATCTAGTATGGGCCATGAATTAATTAGAAGACTTAGTCTTCCAATTAAAAGGGCCATGGCCCATGTAGGAGAATTAGAAGACTTGGGAGTCCTGATCCTAGGAGGATTAGGATGATGAGATTCCTATAAGTAGGAGACCTAAGGTCATATCTCAAACACACTAATCAAGAGCCAAAAAGCCAAGTCAATAAAAATACTCTCTCCCTCTCTCTCCCTTGTGATCGGCCGAACTCTCTTTCCTCTTGGAAGAGATTTTCGTTTTTCGATTCTTGCTCCATCTTGTTCTCTAATCCTAGATATTAATATATCCTATGTTCTAGCCGATTAGGATATATTATATTTCGTGATATTGTGGTGTATCAACTCGTAGAGGCGCAACAATAAAGCTTGGATCGACTTCTACCGAGGGAGAAAAGTACGACTTTGCTGATTACCAAGATTTGCTAGGAGACAGGTATAATTTGGATCTAATTATTCTTGTCGATTTTATATTCATATATATACATCCAGTTTAGTATCCTGGCAAGATTCCGTAAGAGGTCCTTAAAATTTTTAATTTCCGCTGTGCTTAGGACTGTTTATCTTACCGAATCCCAACATAAAACATTTGAGACGAGCCTACAAGATTCGATCACCTTTTGCATATCATGATCGATGAGACATCAAGTAAATGGTCGATCCACTGTAGTTGTTGAATCTGTATCATGAAAAATGTTGAATAGATTACAGTGTTAGTTATCGTACCAAACTCTCGGATCCACCACCGATACCCCTTTATCTTGTTCCATCTCTCTCATCTTCCCCACCTCTCTGATTTGGAATGAGATATGAATTTACTATAAACATTCTCGTGACACTCCGATACAACATTATATAAGGATGGTTATCGCCCATATGATTATCAAAATCTCCGTTAACAACTAGTTGTTGACGTTGCCCCCATAGTCAATATATTGCTGGTACACATCAACCCAAAGAACATGGCCACGTCCTCGACGGTCTACGTTGTGTAGGGCCCTATTGGTGTCATATAGAGGAGGGATACCCAGCAAAATCCTAAACTATCTAAGCACCTGATATGGAAAGTGTCACTCTACTCTTTCAAAGCATATCATAGGTACACTGCTCCATAGTTGTTAATAGTGAAAAACGACAAAACGTGTTTTTTTTGGCGTGAATTGCACATGTACAATTTTTTAATATATATCAATTATGATTATATATTCTCAAAACAAAATATAATTATATAACTTAAATGATAAAATTTAATTACAATCAATATATAATAAATATATGCACAAGTAACACATAAAAAACAAATTTAAGTGTTAAAACAAACTAGTTCATACTTAGTAATTCAAAAACCAAATATCACAATTACCAATTACAAAAATAACTTTGAAATTAAGCAAATAAGTTTAAAAACAATGTAATGGTAGTTTCTCCTATATCAAGTCTCTAAAGCTAAAATAGATTCATTCATATGATCATATCTAGTCAAATCTCATCATTTATATCTTCATCACGGTCATCATCTTTATCATGCATTATATTTATATTCCTCATGTCATAACCATCACTATCATCTTCATCTTCAAACTCCGATTGCTCATTCGTACGATCATGTATTTATGTAGATAATGAATGGCATTGGTAGGTGTTGTAGATGAGGATGGTGGTAATGTTGATGATGGTGTTGCCAATAAAGATTATGATGTTGGCAATGTAGATGATGATGCCATTTTCCTTGACGTTCTTCCCCCCCCCCCCCCCCCCGAATACATCACGAGTGTCTTTAATATAGAAGTTGAACCTCTCGAGGTAGTGTTTTCTAAAAGAATAAATAGGTTTATTTAAACCGGAGGGAGTTTCTACAGTATCTCAAGTCAAAGTATTGTCTTCAAACATGAGATCAATCTCCATCATCTATCAGGTACCACGAACTATTAATTGGTACCATCTATTCAAGGATTCCCCACGACGATGGGATCAATAATATCAAGCAAGTCATACCTTCGACTCAAAGCTCTGTTATATTTGACGTAGATAAAATCATTGAGATGTTGTTGCTCCAATCGATTCATTTCGAATGGAGCTACAAAATTCATTAGATTTATTAACTACTCCATCTGTTTCAAAATATATGTCATTTCACATGTATGCACACAAATTAAGAAAATCATTGAATATGACAGAATTCTAGGAAAAAAATATGAAAAAGAATAAGATACCCTTTTAATTAATTATCCTCCACTAATTATTACTCCATCTTCCAACTAACTCTATCTCTCTTCAATATCAAATATTTTCATATCCCTTAATTATCTCATTAACCCACCTCAATCTCCCAAATAACTCTCTCTCTCCAAAATAAAATCTTTCTATATCCAGAATCTGCCATTGTATCATACTCTTATTATTTCTTCCCTCGAAAATTTATATCCATAATTCATTATACAAACATTTCCAACTTGAAACTTCCAAATTATCTCCTCCAAAATTTGTAGCCAAATAAGTTTATAAATTTGAATTTTTTTATTTCAACCTAAAGTTTTCAATTTTCCCCTCCAAAACTTTTCGTCAACATACTTCATGATTCTAATACTTTATTCTTCAGGCTAAAAAAATCAATTCTTCCCTCCAATTTCCAGCCAAAAAGTTTTCAATGTTCGTTTTAGTGCCCATTTATAGAAAATAAGTTGAAGTCTTCCCTCCATTCCAAGTATATTAATACTATCTTCAATTTTCATTTTTGAACTATAGCTTTCGGAATATGAGAATTCATCTGGAATTGATATTGATTAAGAAGAGAGAGACAAAAAATAGGTGATAAGAGTATGTTAACGTTTGACAAATTTATGAGCAGGGCAAAATTGAAAAGAGTTATTAAGGCCTTTTGGAAGTCCAAAGTGACAGATAATATGGCATAAGAAAAACTCTTCCAAGCGACATATATTATGAAATGGAGGGAGTATAGTTTATAAACTTTACTCTAATAGTTAGAATACACGTTTTACCCTTACCTATTGAGATACACAACAAATTACGCTCACAACCGGAAGAGCTACAAGTGAATTTGAGAATTTTGATTGCAAGTTTTCGTAAATTTGGCGCTGAATTTCCATATGCACTCCACCATTCTACTAGTAAACAATGAAAAGGTAAAATACATTACAAATTAGTTTCATAGAACTAGGGGTGCACATGGTTTTTGAAGCCGTACCGGACCGTACCAAAGTATCGGTATTTTTTCTCAAAATTACAGGTCTTGGTATAGACGAAAACCGTATTGGATATTTTGGTATGGTATAGGTCTTAAGGATTTTATACTGCAAAAAAACCGTACCGTACCAATAAAAATAAATATCTTTTATTAATTAATTTATGCATATATTTAATATAATCCGTGAGTTTTATCTAGCCTTAAAGAATTAGGACTCAAAATTAAGCCCATGAATATCTTAAAAGGCAAATAACTAAAACCTAATTACCTAAGTAAATCACAAGCCATTAACCTTAGAGATACACGGCAGCAGCACACAATATTTTCATTCAAAATTATTTCATCAAAGATTCTCCAAATTAATTTCAGTTGTTTCTTCTTCCTTTTATATCACAAGTAAGTTCAATTACGTACTTTTGTTTTGTCTTATTGTAAAAGTAGATTACCCAAGCTTTAAATTTTAGTATGGACATAATTTATATATTTAAATTGTAAACTGATTAAGATTACAATATTTTTTTTGCAATTTGTTTTACTGTATTTAATATGATTAAACATATTTTGCTAATTAAATTCACAAAAACTAACTAAGATCAGAAGCTTGAACATAATTGATGTGAGCTAGCATTGGTTTTGGACCTTTTGATGGGCATTAATATGTTTTTCTTGATCATAATTAGCACTTTCAAATTTGATGGTTTAATTTTGAGATTACAAATTTTGGTAACACTTAAATAGTTAGATATATTTATAAGCTTATAATAATACAATCAATTTTCTTTTACATAGATGAAGCACAATCTAGCAAACAAGCTAATAGGGATGATAAGGGTAAAGGGCCTAAACATGTTACGAACGAGGTATCGAAGCCAATTACGCTTCACAGCAGTCCAAGCACATCAAAAGGCAAATCAGTGATGGTAGATCAACCAGATTCTATTTCCAAAGGCAAATCGATGATGATAGATCAACCACATACTACAATAGGCACAAAACCTCCTTTGCCACCTCAAAAAAGAAAGAAAACTCAACGTTTGAAACCTCAGAATAAGTTGATGAATTCGAGGAACAATCAATGGTTTGGGAGCATTTAACAAAAATCGATGGAAAGCTGCCAATTAGTGCTGCATGTAACTATTGCAAAAAAGATTTTGCTGCTGATCCATCATATAATGAAACTTCGGGTTTATGGACTCATTTGTTGAACATGTGTTTGAAGTATCCATATAGGCAAGACAAAGCTCAAAAGTCTATAACTGATTACACAAAAATAAATGATGGTTAAGGTGGAGTATATTTATTTAAAGTAAAACCACTCAATGTTGAGGAGATTAGGAAGGAGATGGTTGTGATGTGCATTTTAGATGAACACCCATTTAGGGTTGTGGAAGGAGAAATATTTAAGGGATATTCTAGGGCTCTTGAACCCAGGTTCACAGTTCCATCTAGAATGACAGTGGGAAGAGATTGTCTAAAACTTTTTATTGATAAAAAATCCAAAATAAAGAAACTGATAAAGAATCACCGTTTGTGCTTAACTGCAAATAGTTGGACTTCGATACAAAATCTTAACTATATGTGTCTTATATCACATTGGATTGACAACGACTGGGTTTATCAAGAAAGGATAATTAATTTCCAACTTGTTGAGAGCCATGTGGGGAGCATTGTTGGTAAGAAGATTGAGGATTGCTTGATTGATTGGGGCATTGATAGAGTTTTTACAGCGACAGTGGATAATGAAAGTTCAAATGACACTTGCCTTGAGTATTTGGTGAATCATTGTAGTTGGAAGGAGACCATTTTAAGAAATAAATACATGCATGTTAGATGTTCATCCCACATCGTTAATTTGATTGTAAATGAAGGTTTAGTGGAACAAGATAAAGCTATTATTAGAATTCGTAATGCGATTAGGTATGTTAGAGCGTCTCCTGCTAAGCCGAGCTTGTTCAAGAAGTGTATTGAGAGAGAAAAGATCTCACACGGTCATCTTGTGTGTCTAGATGTTGAGACTAGATGGAATTCTACATACAAGATGTTAGATCATGCTGAAAAATTTGAAAGAGATTTTATAAGGATGGGAATTGAAGACACACATTACAATTCTTACTTTGAGGGTAGTTATGGGGAAGAGAAAAATGAAGTTGGGGAAAATGTGGGTAAGAAGAAGAGAGAAAGGACTATCGGCCCACCTGAATGTGATGACTTTCAAGTTGCAAGGTGTTTTGCAAAATTCTTAAAGATATTCTATTTTGTCACGTTGAAATTCTCAGGATCATTGCATGTCACTTCTAATACTTTTTTGGAGAACTTGTCTCTGTTCATAGTTCCATTAAAACCTTATTATGTCATTCAGATCGTGACATGAGAAGAATGGAAGAAAGAGTGAAAGAAAATTTTGATAAGTATTGGTCATTTGGAACCAAAACAAATTACATGTTGTGTGTTGCTGTTGTATTAGATCCTCGTTTCAAGTTGGAGTATGTTAATTTTTGTTTTGGTGAAATGTATGGACATGATAGTGTTTTAGCAAAGTCTAAAATTACTAACGTGGAGGAGACCTTGAAAGATCTTTATTATGAGTATGGAGAACTTTACTTCTCCCAATGAGGTAGAGTTGAAGATGTAGTCACACTTATCAAAATATGGAAATTGATGATTATGATGAAAGCTTAAACTTTTTAGATTCTCAATTTGAATAGCGTATGGAATTTAAAAAAATCATGATCATTTATCTGAGTTAACTAGTTATTTGAAAGAAGATATTGAAAAAAATGTGAAGGGTTTTGATCTTATGAATTGGTGGAAAGTTAATGCTTCTAAAGTACCCAACCTTGTCAATGATAGCAAAAGATGTGTTAGCCATTCCCGTATCTACAGTTGTTAGTGAACAAGCTTTTAGTAATAGTGGTCGCATCATTGATCCATTTAGGAGTTCATTGACTCCAATAATGGTAGAAGCATTGGTTTGTGCACAAAATTGGTTGAGGAGTACTCCAACACCAATTGACCTTCGTGAAGCTATGGAAAACATTGAAAAACTTGAAGAGATTGAAGCATGTTAGGAAATTCATATATTAAGTTTATTTATTCCATTTAATATATATAAATTGTTTAAGCCAATAGTTTACTTGTTTTATTTTCTTACATCCAGAATTTGATGTCTCCAAAATATCATTGCTGAATGTTATTATTGATTGAGTATACATAGGAGGTGATGGTGAGTTTTAAATTTAGATTTGAATATGAGATGCCTTTAATGTAGTTTTGAATCTTATGCATAACTAATTATGTTTCTTTACTCTCGTGATTATATTTTATTGATCTCAAGTATGAAATACTTATTAGTTTAACCTTGTGTGCTAGGAAAAGTGTGGAGCTTGAATTTAATGAGTTTTCTTGGTTATTCCTTCTGGAAGAACTGGAGTGTTGGATGAAGTGTGTGATCAAATAGTTCTACGATTAAAAGTCTAGAACAAGGGACTGTTATTCAAGTAGTTATTTCTTTTTATGTTATTAAGTAGTCCATTTTTTATGTTATTTGTCACTACACAGAGTTATTCAATGTTGAATTGCGTAGTTTATGAGATCTTATTATATTTTTTCTTAGACATGGCTTCTTTTGTTTTTTGTTTTGAATATATAATTTATTGTCAAAGTCAAATATTTGTTACCATGAAGTCCTCAAGTGTTAGCCTATTAAAAATGTTAATCTTAAACCAAAAATCAAGCTTTTTCCATCTAATAAATGTCTATTTTTTTATACAAGCAAAAGTTTGAGAACTAAATAGTTATTGTAAATTACCGCAAAACCGTACCGTACAATACCGGAACTGCACCGTACCAAATATAATGGTATGGTATTCAAAACTTCAGTTTGGTATGTAACTTTTCAAAACCGCATTAATGGGTATGGTAGTAATTTCACTAAAAAAACAGTAGAACCGTACCATGTACACCCCTACATAAAACAAAAAAAATACAAGTCGAGTATATATACACTTGGTGCCATTTTTACTATCCCAAAGTTTCTTCTGCATATCTTTTTTTTACTCTATAAATCTTTATTAGGCTCCAACTTTTCAACGCATTTATCAAACCCAGTCGTAATTTCTTCACGTCCTTCAATCTCGGGGTTCGTACAATAAAACTCGAAATTAAATAAATGTTCCACCGCATGTAAAGGCCCATGAAGTTGAGTTTCCCACCGCCTATCAATTATCCTAGTGATCTCGGTACTTCAATTCATTGTTGTAAAAAAAAAAAAAATTACTTTGCACATTTAATTGACTCAAATATGTATACCGTTGGAGGTTTTTTCTCTCCATCTACAAGCCGAAGAACCTCCACAAGTGGGTCAACACATTTCATCACGTAACCAATAGTTTTCCAAAGAGTGACATTCAAAATAATCTTTATTACTTGATTACCGCCTTGCTTTTTGCAAATCTACTTTGATTCCACTCATCAGAAGTGAACATATCGCTTAATTGTGCCCTATGATTTTGAAACCTTCTCAAGGTTAAAAAAGCCGTTGCAAAACGAGTTGATCATGTCCGAACCATATCTCTTTGACCGGTGAATTCTCGCATCATGTTCAAGACTATAGTACGATTATAAATGTACCCATTCACCGTGATGGCGCGTTCATGTGTTCTTTTTAGTTCGGGTATTTTGAAAATATCTTCAAACATAAGACCTAAGCAATGAGCAACACACGGAGTCCAAAATATGTGAGGACATCTTGTCTCCAACCTCTTCCTTTTTCACTGAAAAATAGAAAATAAAATTAAGGCTCATGATAGTCAAATTGTCAAAAGATATTATCAAATATCAACTGCACTATAATGATGATTTATTACTCACCAGCATACACGTTTTTTCCTGCACTATCTGTGACAACTTGTATCACACATTTTTTTTCCAACACGTATAAAATTGTCACGAAACTCAAACATTTTGTCACATGTGTTGGAATAGCTCGATGCATCTACCGATTCCACAAGCATGCTCCCTCTAGGAGTATTAACTAAAAACTTAATCAATTATTTTTGTTTTCTATCGTTCCAACCATCTGCCATAAAAAAACAACCATACTTCGCTTATTCTTCTTCATTTGGCTTCATAAATTTTTTTGTGTGTACCATCTCCTTCTTCAAATTTGTCACTCTTACCTCATAATAACTCGGAGATTTCATTCCAGGATTGAATTGCTCAGTTGCTTCAATCACATGATCAAATCTATCATAGTTCACTGCATTAAATGGAATGCCGGCATCGTAGATCCATCTAGAAAACTTTTGAACCGAATCTTTTCTCAATGAGTTTCAGTGAATGTATTGGTTGCACCACATTTCTCCCTTATTTGATTTTTTGTTGAAGAACAAATTGATAGGACCTAGTTGTTTTGACTTTTTATATTAGGGGTCACCTGATGTGGTAATAAGCCTCTTACCATGAACCCGATCCACACGCTCTCTCTCTCCCTTCTCTTTTTTGATCTGCAACCTCAGAGCGAGGGATTTTATCCAAAACCCTTTTTGCGGTTTCTTTGGCTTCATAATGATCTTAAAAGGATTGCGTAACGCCATGAGGAACTCTCGTGCAAGCTACAACATTCTTAAAACCCCCTGTAAGATGTTGTTTTGCCCTCAATATACATCCATGCATAACTTTAAAACAATAAATGTACACTAGACCTTTGCTTTTATCATTGGGATCCTTCAAAGTTTTGCCATCCTTCTAAGTAAACTATAGTAGCACAATCAAATAGAAGCATAATATTAGTATCATTTATTGTGAATCTATTTCATGTATTTATTAATAGTAATTACATTTTGTTTGGTGTAAGTTTCTCCTTGATCCTATTGACTCAGGAGAGTTAAAACTAATGCGCGGGCGTGCCAATACATTTACGAACAACATACAACGTAACTAATGTAAATTGGTAACCAAATAGTGCACCTGTTGGATGAAGATGAAGAAGTGAAGGGAGGTTTGATGATTTCCAAAAGTCATCAGTTAAGTAATGGAAGCTCAGCATATCTCTGAAAAGCTCAATCGAGAAGTCAAGTAAAATTAGAAGATTAATTTTTTGTCCAGAAGACTACTGATCTGATGCTGAGTTCGGAATCCGACTGGTGGATTTCAGCAGAGTCAAATCAGATGAGTTCAATTTGAATTAGCAGAGTGTTCATCAGCAGAGTGGATTCGATCAGCAGAGTGAAAGTGATCAGAAAGTAATTCCAACGGTAATAAATGCACTTGGTATAATAAATGCTGAAAGATAAGGGTATTAATGACAAATGATTGAAGAGAAACCTCGTATCAGCAAGGTGCATTAAATGAGATTGACAGATCCGTACACCAGACTGTACAATGAACAGTTGAAGAGAGCCGTTCAGAAACAGGGACCAGTACTCGAGGAAGATCTGAAATTTGTCTTATTTCAACGAACATAATTCAAACCTCAAGTATAAATAGTTCGAGATTCAAGAGTTAGAGACAATCACAACAACTGAGAGAACATTTTAAGATAAAATTCTTCTAAGTATAAAAAATTCAAGAACATAACACTATCAGCCGAGTCATCTATTGAAAAAGCGATGTTGGTCTTAAATGGTTAGATGAGGTCTAGAGGGGGGGGGGGGGGGGGGGGGGGAATAGACCTCTGAACCTTTTCAAAAATTTCTCTAACTTTTCTTATCAGCAAAGTAAGCTAAATCAAAACTAAGAGATTACTTAGTTGTTTGCGCACGAAGCTTGTTCAGCGTAAGTTGACCACTAGTCTGATTTTACTTTTCTGTTTCAAATTGAATCAGAGTTTGAAACTTGTTATGCAGCGGATTTATGTCAAGTGTTTTTCAAACAAGTTTTTCTTACTTAAAGATTTTATCCCCAGTTTTTGAAACTCCTTTTTAAAATCCTAAGTCTTTTCAAAGTTTGGTTACTTATAAAAACATGCAAATAAAAGTAAGTAAACCAACACAAGAATTTTTATAGTGGTTATATAGACAAGAAGTCTTTTAGTCCACTCTTCTAAATCACGAAGATTTAGATTATACTATGAATACTTAGTAAATAGTACACTCTACTTGCGCTTTTACAACAAATGATAAAGCCACAAGTTCGCTATAGGAGATCACAAAGAAAACCTATCCTCTGAAGTATGTTCACTCACTAAGATGGAAAACTACTTCTCACAACTCTCTCTTTTACAGAAATCTAAGATTTGGATGTATATTTGTTTTTCCCGACTCAGCTTGCAACAGACGACTTCGCTGTAGTTTCTGTTCTTGAGCATTGAGACTTGAAGATTTGATCGTAAATTCTCTCGGTTGTATTTGAGTTGCTTGTCTCTAACTCTTTGAATCCAGAACTATTTATACTTGAGGGTTTGAATTCTGCCCGTTAAGATGAGACATATTTTCAGATCTTCCTCGAGTACTGGTCCTTGTTTCTGAACGACTTCCTGCAACTGTTCACTGTACAGTTCTGCTGTACTTTCTGTCAAGTGGCATTTAATGCACCTTATTGATACAAGGTTTTTCTTCAATCATTTGTCTTTAATACCCTCTTTTTACAACATTTATTATGTCAAGTGCATTTATTACCGTTGGAATAACTTTCTAATCACTTCTACTCTGCTGATCGAATCCACTCTGCTGATTCAAATCGAACTCATCTGATTTGACTCTGCTGAAATCCACCAGTCTAATCCTGACTCAGCATCAGATCAGTAGTCTTCTGGACCAAAATTCAACCTTCTGATTTTACTTGTCTTCTCGGTTAAGCTTTTAGAGGCTTGCTAAGCTTCCATTACTTAGCTGATGACTTTTGGAAATCATCAAAACCTCCCTTCACTTCTTCATCTTCATCCAACAAGCGAGTTGAAGAAAAAGAATATATCTACAAATCTTAGTGATTTCTGTAAGCTGTGAGTGTTGTGAGAAGTGTATATCCATCTAAGTGCGTGATATAACTTCAGATATAAGTTTTCTTTGTGATTTCCTATAGCGAACTTGTGGCTTTATCATTTATTGTAAAACGCAAGTAGAGTGTACTAATTACTTAGTGTTTTTAGTAGAACCTAAATCTCCGTGATTTAGAAGAGTGGACTAAAGACATCTTGTCTATATAACCACTATAAAAATTCCTTGTGCTTGATTACTTGTTTTATACTTGCATATTTTCATAAGCAAACAAACACTTTAAAAGACAAAAGCTTTTAAAAGAAGGAGTTATAAAACTGGGGTTAAATCTTTAAAAGGAAAAACTTGATTGAAAAACATACTTGACCAAATCCGCTGCATACAAGTTTTGAAACTCTGAGTTTATCTCAATAGATAAGTAAATCAGACTAGTGGTCAACTTACGCTAAACAAGCTTTGTGCGCGAACAACTAAGTAGTCTCATAAGTTTCGATCAACTTACTCTGCTGATAAGAAAAGTTAGAGAAAATTTTAAAGGTACAGAGGTCTATTCCCCCCCCCCCCCCCCCCCCCACCCTCTCGAGACCTCATTCTGACCACTTGGGACCAACATCACCTATGTAAAATCTAACTAAGTCAAATGATTAATGGAGTAATCCAAACTAATGTCCGTAGAACTTAAATAATTTAGTGTCTATTTAATTCTTGATGGAGAGCAATTGTAGTACACGGTGTACCAATGTTGTTCATGCAAACGATGCGTATGTGTGTGTGTTGCAACTGTATTGAAAATGATAAATATATGAACATTGAAATGATTTATTGATTAACAGTTGTAATACACATTACTCTAGAAAGATTGCTATATAAACAATTTTTAAATCGTCAATGTTCTATCCTACTACAAACTACTGATTCATTGAAAAAAGATAAAAAGGGTGAAAGTCACCATGAGCTATGATTAGCTAAGATAAGTGTGAAGTCCACGTTATGGAGCTTTAAAAGCAAGTTGTTGATGGTATGTATGCTTGAATGACTCATAGAGATTGAGAGTTGTTGTGTTGGAGGGAGTCCCTTTTTATGTTAATTGAAGGCCTCTATTTATAGACTTTCTGGGGAGCGGACTTGTCATCCTTCGATAGCTTTTGAATTTCAGCAATGAGTTTGGATCGGTGGTAGGTTCAGTTGTAACTCCCCTTCAATTGTGCATGCAATTAGGAGACTTAGTCAACCATGCTTATTGGGTGCTTATGTGGCCGGATTTAATGGGAGAAAAAGTCCACCCACAAGGTCTTATCTATTCCCCTATTCAGGCCATGTTGTTGATTAGCCAATTTGTGTTTGTTAATTTTTGTCATCAGGCATACTATCTACCAATGCCTCGATGGCAGTGTTCCCATCAATCGTTGTCCCACCGGCGCATTCAGAAATGCGTTGATAGTCCTTGACTAAAATTTTGTCTGCGCCTATGATGATGGCAGCACCGATGGGGCGATACATTCCATCGAAGGACAATTTAAAAATTGTTAATTTATGGGACAAACATATTTAAGTAAATAATATGTATTTACTATTTATAAATTAGAAGTACATATTTTAATGGTTAATATATAGTTAAATACTTAAATACTATCTAAGGTTAAATAAAATACAAAAATTAATATATTTAGTATGTACAACTCCCCTTTAAGTAAATAATAACATTATCTACAAAGTAGCATTAAATATATATCATATATGTAATATATGCATTAATTATTGAAATAAAATCATATATGTAAGACATGCAACCATTAATTATGAACATAAAATCATATACATAATATATGCATAAAAAAAGACAACATTTTATAAAATAAATTCAAAACCCACAATACACAAAGTCATAAACCCAACCCTTATGTAATCCAAAATAGAAGAATCAAAGGTTGATACTTAAGGTGAGGCGGCAGGAACGGTGCAGTGTTTGTCAGCGGCGGCGCAATTGTCGGCGATGGGATATATGGAAGTCTTAAGACTTATTGACTCATATTAAAAAAGTCAAAATTTCTTATTTTTTGAAACCCACCGCCTAGGGTGTAAATAGCATTGATATGCAACGCTACGAGGTGAAGGAACAGTGCCAGAAAAGGTGTTGCTTTTACCAAACCTGAAAAATAGAGCGTTCTCGCCTTAAAGCTCGCTATAGCGAGTGCTTCAGTCGCTATTAACAACTATATCCTGTTTCTCCATATATGCATTCCATAGAGACAACAAGGAGTCAACCCCTCTAGCTGGTATGGCTGCCACACAAACTGATCATCAGTGAGCTGGTCCAGCTGGTCTCGATACACTTTTAAGACATGGGTATAAATATTTTGTAGCAATTTCGTTGCACGCCACCTAGTTATGGTCCAAAAACACTAAATTAGTCAAACTATTGTCGAGTGCTTGATTCATAAATAAATAATAAGCATGCGTACTTACTTGTATCCAAGAGGTTCAGGAGGGTGCATTGTAGGTAGATATCGAAGGTTGTCTCAATATTTGGCTGCATGCAACTTAATCTCTCCCATGCCCAAATCTACTTTACGAAAACTGTAAGAAAATCGAGCACCAACAAATCTAAGCATTTTCATGTTTATTAGTCTTGCATAACTCATGGTACAAGCATGCTAAAGTTACACTACCACAATAGAAGGTCTCAATCATGTCAATATCTTGTAGAATGGGAAGATACTGCAAATTTACCTTATTCCAAGATAAGTTAGTAAGGACGACACCGCCAATCATTGCTAGTATAAGCGCTCGAGCATGATGGTGAACCTTTACATGAGTCGCATCCTTGGGTTGTGAATGAAGTTGATTCATCAACCATTTTAACTTCAAATAAACTCCTATTATCGCATTCGGGGGTGGTATGACACCCAACAACTCATAACAAAGATATTGTCATTGATGTTTCGTACATAATAGATCTATGCTAGTCTCATCACGCCTCTCATTTACATCCTGTAGGTTAATGGTAGGTTCGTCGGTGTGTAAGTGTATGAGTCTCCTCACGCCATCGCTCGATCAATGCAGTAATTAATACGCAGTCTTTTTTATTTTTCCAATACAGCAGACTTCATAAAATCCAAAACTTATCAGATAGAGAAACACTCTACCGTCGACAACCTTCAACCCACTAAAGCACGAGTTTGCACGATGACAAGTGATGGCCCTAAACTCGTGCCCATTCCAAATATGGTTGTACCGGTGTCCATTCCTAAGAGTGAGTCTGGACTGATCAATAGGCTCCGGATTCATAAGATGATGATGATCGGCGTTCATCTCTATTAAAAAAAAACAAGTTAGTAAACAAGGATATATTTCGTTTACAATTGTTGAATGAATATTTAAATAAATCATCTTTCATTAGAAAAATATTTTTGTAACATAGGTGGGAAAGGGTGAAGTGCCACATGTATCATAACACGGGGGGGGTACAATGACACAATTAACATAACACAGGGGGTAAAATGGACATAACACAAGGGGTAAAGTGCCACATTTATCATAACATAGTAGGTAAAGTGCTACATTTAACATAACAAAGGGGCTATCATAACACATGGGTAAAAGGTGCCTAGTATCATAAACACCACGAAATGTGTATCTTATTCATTTTGTCATACTAATTCAATCTATTGCTCAAGTGCATCCCTCCAACATATATGTGGCTTTCTAAATATTTGGTTTCCTTAAGTTCTTCTATGGTGAATATCACAAGTTTTCATACTTAATTAGGAACACCACCAAATCATCAAGCACTATGTCAAAAAATATGTCAAACTGTCAATAATTCAAAATTAAGCAAACTGCTTTAATCCTTATTCTTAACATCAAGCTCCTGTTACTTTATATGTTGTTCTAATAACATAAATTCACTCAATTTCATCTTATTGATCATAAAATTTACCTAGAATTCAAATTACTCTAACCATGCATAACCTAGTAATCTGATTCAAGATTCGAAATATGTGGCAAAATTATCTATGAATTCGAACATATTATTACTAATACTTCTTGCTATAATATATATGCATATCCTAAATCCTAAAAATTACACGAAAAAATATAATAAATTCGAAAAATTAAGAAGCTCACCCATGACTAATCCTTACTTAATTACCATACTAATAATTAAATAAATAACAAAAACTAAATTGAAAGGATAAATAAATTGAAGTTACCTACTTTGACCACACTCGCACAAGACAGATAATTGTTTGCAACTGAGAGGAGAAATCGGTTGGCAGAAAAAGATCCACAAGAGGTTACTAACTGATTTCACTTGAAATTCGGTCAATTGAACGTTAATTGATTTCACTAGAGAGAGAGGGAGAGTATGAGTGATGAGGGCTTTGAGGGGAAAGCATTTGATGTTAAGGCTATTAAGAAAATGGCCTCGATGGGCAAAATATATTATCATTAAATAAATCGCAGATATTAGTAAAGATTTATTTGTTTAATAAGTCGCAGTTGCTAACTACGATTTCCTATAGAATCGTGGTAGCAACTGCGATTCATTGTAATTAATTATCCAGTCATGAATTAATTTTCTATTACTTAACAAAAATTGCGTCAGCAACTGCGATTCATTTAGTAATTTTTTTTTGTCATGAAAAACTTCTGATGATTTCGAAAATTTATACCTTTTAAATTCTTATCTAGAACCTCGCAATTAATGAAAAGTCACATGTGAAGGTGGCAGTCTAAAGAAACCAGTCAAACTTTTATTCTAGTATATTTTTAAAATCTTAAATCTTCATATAACTTATAATAAAAAAAATTGAACATAATTTTTTTTTTATCGTTATTCCATAAAAACTTAATGGTAGAAAAAACTAAAATCGATCAATATAATAAATGCTGAATTAAAACGGATCGAAAAACTTTAAATAGACCACTCCCGCCATCTCGTCTAATTCAGAATCGGGGACATCAGATGATGACTCTGCTGAAGAAGAGACACCCGCACTGCTCTGTCTCATGGCCAATGAATCAGAGGATTCTAACAATGAGGTACCTCTCTTTGAAAATGAAAATGAGCTATTTAGTTCATTTGAGCAAATGATGAAAAACAACACAAACGTTGTTAATGAATTTGCAAAGCTTAAGGAAGAGATGACTGTGCTGAAAAAACAAAATTCTCTACTGAAACTTAATGGTGAAAAACCACAAGAATCAGCTGAGTATAAAGAGCTTGAGCATGAGTATGAATCTCTGAAAGCAGAATGTGAAGTTTACAATGGAAAATCATGGAATTAGAAAAGATCATATCTACTCATGATAAGTCGTCTGTTGCATCAGTAAACACATCTATTGAACAAAGAACACCTTTAGTAAAAGAAAATTAGAACTGAATCGAACTGAGAAATTTATATCTGCTGATAACAGTAATGTTATCCTGTATGTTCAGACTAAATCTACTTCACCAGAAATAGAGAAGAAGGAGAAGAAATCTCCAAAGGCTAAAAAGGGTAAAAAGCCTGAAAATGAAAAACAGACTAGTAAAGCTAAACATGAGAGTATTCCTAAGAAGTCTGCTGATAAGAGCAAAACAAATCAGACTAGTAAGTCTAAGTCGTCTGTTAAAGAGAAAGTAAGAACTAAACCAAAGATGCAAAGAAATTATAATAATGATGCTTGGTACGGAAATGAGTCTTATTATGTGCAACCTGCTTATTAATCTTATTATGCTGCACCTCATTATCCACCTTACTATGCTGCTTATCCTGCTCATCATCCGATGCATGCTTATCCTGCTTATCATGAACCGTACCCTGCTTATGAGCATTACTCTCATCATAATAATTATCATGACCATATGCATACTGAAAATTATGATGATTCAAGAGTGAAGAAATCACCGCCAAACTCAACTGAACCTAAGAAGCCTAAGGTTTCCAAATCTTGGGTTGTCTGAGGTGATACTAATCCGCCAGGACCCTCTCAATAAAGGGTACCTAAAATAATTTTCTTTGTTTTGTAGATTAGGATTAGGAGTAGGAGTAAAGTAGAGAAGAAATGGTACTTGGACAGTGGATGTTCGAGGCAAATTTGTGGTGACATAGACTGATGCTGCTGCAGTAGATGGTCCAAATGTTACTTTTGGAGACAGCAAAGAAGGCAAGATTGTTGCGTGTGAAAAGCTTATCAAAGGAAACATTGAGATATCTGACGTCTCTTATGTTAAAGACCTGAAGTACAATCTGCTAAGCATAAGTCAATTTTTGTGACAAAGGATTTTCTGTTATCTTCTCATCAGATAAGTGCTATGTAGAGCAAGTTGGAACAAAGAAGGTGATATTACATGGAAGAAGACAAGGGAACATCTATATAGCTGACTGGAATTATGTGGACAAGAATTCTAATGTTTGTTTGGTGGCCTCTACACCAAGTGAAATCAGTTGGCTATGGCACAAAAGGTTGAATCATTTGAATTTCAAGACCATCAACAGATTAATCAAGAATGATTTGGTAGAAGGAATTCGAAAGACAGTCATGAGCAAAGACAAGCTGTGTGACGCATGTCAGAAGGGTAAACAAGTGAAATCATCATTCAAAAGCAAGAAGCACCAATCTTCAACCAGAATTTTGGAGCTAGTTCATATGATTTTGTTTGGCCCTATTGATCCTATCAGCAATGGTGGAAAGAAATGCTGCCTAGCTGTTGTGGATGATTATTCAAGATTTACATGGCTGATATTCATGAAAAAGAAAAGTGAAACCAAGGAACATCTTACCAATCTGATGGAACTGATCCAGAATGAAAAGAGTCTAAGAATATTGAAGATCGGATCAGACATGGCACTGAATTTACAAACTCTACTGTTGAAGAGTATTGTAACTCCAGAGGAATCAACCATGAGTACTCTACTGCAAGAATCCCTCAACAAAATGGAGATGCTGAAAGGAGAAACATAACTCTAAAAAAAGCTACCAGGACAATGATAGCTGAAGCTAAACTGCCTCAAAGATTCTGGGCAGAAGCAACAAATACAGCATGCTATACCCAGAACATATGCATGATCAACAAGAGTCAAAATAAAACACCTTATGAGTTGTGGAACAACAGGAAACCTAATATTCATTATCTTAGGATATTTGGTTGTAAATGTTTTGTTTTGAATAATGGCAAAAATCACCTTACTGCTTTTGCAGAGAAGGCTGATAAAGCTGTTTTTGTAGGTTACTCTACTGTTAGTAAAGCCTATAGAGTTTTTAACAAAAGGACTTTACTTGTAGAAGAATCAGCTCATGTAGTATTTGATGAGCCAAATTAATCTTCTGAAAAGAATCAAAGTACTAATCCAGATATATCTACTTATTTTCAGAAATTGAATGTGGAAAGAAAAGAGTATGTACCCATCTTACTACCTGATATCAACCAAGCTGATAACTCAAGTGTTGTTCAAAATCAGTCTACTGATTGTCTAACAAAGGAGTTGCAAACAGCTGACAGACCAGAGCCTGTTCAACAGAGACTCCAACAGTAGTGTTGCAAGATCAATCAAGAGGACAACATCCAGATTTGCAACCTGATCTCAGATGGCTCAGAGATCACCCACCTGAACTAGTGATTGGTGACCCACTAGATAGAGTGAGAACAAGAAGGTCAACTGCAAATGAATCAATGTTTGTAAGTTTTCTTTCACAAATTGAGCCCAAATTAATTGATGAAGCTCTTAGTGATTCTCATTGGATTGAAGCAATGCAAGAAGAGTTAAATCAATTTGAAAGAAATGAGATTTGATACTTGGTACCTAGACCTACTCATCAAAGAGTCATTGGCACTAAGTGGGTATTCAGGAACAAAATGAATGAAGATGGTATTGTTACCAGAAATAAAGCAAGACTAGTTGCCAAAGGTTACTGCCAAGAAGAAGGCATTGATTTTGATGAGACATTCGCACCAGTTGCAAGGTTTGAAGCAATTAGACTATTCTTAGCCTATGCTGCTCACAAAAACTTCACTGTCTATCAGATGGATGTGAAGTCTGCTTTTCTCAATGGAGAATTGCAAGAAGAAGTTTATGTTGAACAACCTCTAGGATTTGAAGTCTATCAACGAGGAGACAAAGTGTATCGTCTGAAGAAAGCTCTCTATGGACTTAAGCAAGCACCAAGAGCATGGTATGATACCTTATCTGATTTTCTTTTAATCAAAGGATTTCGCAAAGGTAAAGTAGACAAGACCTTGTTCACTATTGAATGGGATAATCATATATTGTTAGTTCAAATATATGTGGACGATATTATTTTTGGTTCAACTAACCAACAGATGTGTGAAAAGTTCTCTAAGCTGATGCAGAACAAGTTTGAAATGAGCACGATGGGAGAAGTAAATTACTTTCTTAGATTGCAAGTGAAATAGATGCTTGAAGGCATATTTATTAATCAAGAAAAGTACAAAAAATATCTGTTCAAGAAATTTGGTATGAAAACTAGCTCATCTGTTGCTATTCCAATGTCTACTGGACTTCGTCTTGACAAGGATGAAGATGGAAAATCTGTGGACATCACCAAATATAGAGGCATAATAGGATCACTGTTATATCTAACAGCAAGCAGACCAAACATTATGTACTATGTTGGGGTTTGTGAGAGATTTCAATCAAATCCTAAGGAATATCATCTCTTAGCTGCCAAAAGGATATTAAGGTATCTTAAAGGCACTCAAGAATTGGGATTGTGGTATCCAAGGGAATCAGAATTTTAACTTATTGGATATTTAGATTCTGACCTTGTTGGCTGCAAAATTGATAGGAAGAGTCGTTTGATCTCATGGATGAGTAAGAAACAGACTTCAGTATCCATATCTACTGCTGAAGATGAATACATTGCTGCTGGAGCATGTTGTGCACAGATACTTTGGTTGAAACATCAACTAGAAGATTACAATCTCAAGATCAGCGGAATCCCTATCTACTGTGACAATATAAGTGCAATCTCACTTACTCAGAATACTACTAGTCATTCCAGGACTAATCATATTGAGATCAAACATCACTTCATAAGAGACCATGTTGAAAAAGGAAATGTTATTACTGAATATGTTCATACAGATAATCAAATCGCTGACATTTTCACCAAACCATTAAGTGAAGCAAGATTTTCTACTCTAAGAGTGGAATTAGGCTTGTTAAATTTGGATTCCTAAGCTGAGGGGGAACTTATCAGAAGACTAGGTTCATCAGCTGACTAATCTGATAGCAACAAGTATTATTCTTCAAGAAGACTGACTCTCAACAGACTAGTTGACTGATAGATTCTTGAACTCAGGGGGAACGTGTAAGACTAGCGGTACTCCTGATTAAAAGATGAAATCTTCAATGACAGTTAGTTGAAGTTATATTATTGGAAGATTAATTATCTTGCTAGATTGACAAACAGTAAAGGAAGATCACTAGCTATTGGCTTTCACTAGTGATATATTGTATCAGACAAGTCATCTGCCAGATAAGTATTATTTTATCATCTGATTACTTATGTCATTTTATAAGAAGACTGTGTTAAAAACGCTATATCTGAAAACACGCTTTTATAAATAAATGACTAGGGATGTTTTGTTTTCCCGCCTAGTCTGACATAATTAATAAAATTTGAAATCTGTAAATTAAGCGCACACGATTGAAATTGATCTAACGGTTGGCGGATAACACGGAAACTGATGAATCCCTAACTCTATTAAACCAGATCAGATCAGACTACTAAGTTTTTTACACGCACTTCAAATTTTCTAAGTACTCAAGCATTCAATCCTTCATATTTTCTGCAAAATTCTCTCTGTTTTTCATTAACCTTTTTCAGAAAAGATCATGGGTTCCAAAGCTGCTAATGCTGAGGGAAGGTTTATCAACTATGATACTTATCATGCCACTGGAACGAATCTGATGAAGGAGATATTGGAGAAATTCAAAGTTTCTTCTCTGGTAAACTTCATGGAAGCTCACGAGACTATGGTATTCTACCCAGAAGTGGATGAATTCTACAGCACTGCTATGCGTGAGGTGGAGAAAATGGAGATTACAGCGAAGGTTGGAGGAAAAGATATTTGTATCACTCCTGCCCTGCTCAATGAGAAGTATGAGGGTTCTACGGACATGGTTGTGTTGGCTGGTCCATTAGAGGCTAAGTTTTGGAAAGTTGCTGCGAAGAAGGGTGAAATTCTCACTGGGTCTGTGAAGAAGACTCGGCTGCTGGATGAATTTCAGAAAGAATGGCTGACCTATTTGCTAAGGTCATAGAGAATTGTACCTTTTCTCTAGATGGAGTTTCAAAGAAGAGACTTCATTCAATGATTGTTGTTTACTATGGTCTGAAGGTAAACTGGGCTGCTTATGTGTTCTACATAATTGCAGAGCACAAAGAGAGCAATCATAAGATCTTTTTAAGCCATCTGCTAATGAGCTTAGGCTGTACAATGACTCACAGCAAAGTCATTCACCAGGCAAAGGAGTTGAAAATTTATGAAGCCGTCAAGGCTGTGAAAATTAAAGAGCCTGCTGCAACGCCAGAAAAGAGGCAACCTAAAAGAAAGGCCACAGAGCCTAAGGAGCCTGCAGTTAAAGCCAAGAAGAGCAAGGCTAAAGCTTCTAAGTCTACTGATCAAACAGCTTATCCAGTTGTTCAAGCCAGATCAGAAGAGGTTGCTGACCAAATAATTGATGAGACAGTTAAGGAGATAGAGAGCATGGCTTTTGACATCTCTCCTGAAAGAACTTCTTCAGCTGAGTTGCCAGCTGAAAATGTTGCAAAGAGGACAATAAGTGCTCCCAAAGATACTGCTGCAACCACTGCTGTTCTCACAAAGACAAATGCTAGAAAGAAGCTGGTTTTGAGTGAACAAGATGCCAGAATTGTTGAAGCAGTTAGAGAAGTCACTCAATCTACTGAGAGACCAGAACAAAGGAAAAGGGATGAAGCTGAGCTTCAAAGAGTCCTTGAAGCCAGTAAAGCAGAAGTTGAAGTCATGAACATGACTGAAGCAGAGCTAGCTGCCAAGGAGCAAGAAGACTTGGCAAGAGCCCTGGAAGAAAGTAAGAAGAATGCCCACGGTCCTAGAAGAACTGGTGGCATAGTGATTGGCAAATCACTGGAAGGGAAGTTTCTGTTGCCAAGAGCTCAACCAGTTAAATAGAAGAAGAAAGAAGTGAAGGGGACACTTGATGTTGTTAAAAGTGACCCTGCAACTTTCTCCAAATTTGAAGCTGAACTGGAAAGATACAACTCCCTCCTTCAATCAAAAACTGTGTTCCTAGCTAAAAAGATAAGATACAATCGCTGGAGGAACTATAGGTTGAAAAAGTCAAGAGAATAATTCAGAGCCTGGAAGGAGGTTGCTGCTGAAGAAAGTTGGATAATGAATTGGTTGCAGACCAATGACATTCAATAGGCTTTAGACTCTGATTTCTTTCATGACAGAGTGCATGAGTATGCCAAACTCATAGTTACTCAAGAAGCAACTGCTCTCAAGAATTCAATGCCAAATAAACCTAGTCCATCTGATGACATGTTTGAGAGAGCTGTAAAAGTTGCAGTCTATGTCACTTTGGAGAAATGGGTTGAAAGATCAGTATACATCAAGGGAACATCTAGTGATCTGCCCAATCTTTCAAGTCTGCAATCGATTGCTTTTGGTTCTGATATCAGTACTTATCAAGAGCAGATCAGATTACCTCAGACGACATCAACCTTCATGCCTTCTGATTTCATTCATCAGAAAACTATTGTGTCTACTGACGGTTCTGACTTTGTTTATATTACAGATAAGCCTGCTGATAAAGAATCAACAAAAGAAGAAAAAGTAGATGAACCAAACACTCAAGCAAATCAAAAGCTGCTAATTGTTGAACCTATCATCCAAGCTGAAACTGCTCAAACTTCAATCATGGATTCAATGAAGGCCCTGATTGAAAGTTCTATGAAGGAGATGGAAGAAAGGAACAAGGAGCTGCTTAGTAAATTTGAAGAGGCAGCTGCCAAGATTGTTCAAAGTGTTGTGGAAGGCCTTCCACAACCAGCTGACCATTCCATGCTACTAAAAGAAGGACTTGTTAACTAAAATCGTCAAGTTGAAGATGTCAAGGCTGATGTAAATCAATTGCATGCCACTCTTCACAGACATGAAATGGATTGGAATAATGTTGGCAAAGCTTTTCATGTAGCCACTGAAGCAGAAGCAATGAAGACATCTTATCTGTTTCAGAACTTTACAAAACAAGCTGCTCAGGTTACTTCAGAAGTTGCCACTCTACAAATAAATGTGGACTATCTGAACGACCAGGCTACTGCCTTAAAGAGCAATCAACAATAACAGAATCTTCAACTTCAAGCAATGGATCAAAACATCAGACTGCTGCGCAATGCTGTCAACATTGCTCCTGTTCAAGTTGAACAACTCAACCCTGCTTCTGATGACAAAAAGGGGGAAGAGGGATAAACTAAAAAGAAAAATGTTGCATCTACAGTTGAAGTTACTGAAAAAGTGGAGCCTACTGAAAAACCTGCTGATGAAGAGACAAGTAGACCAGCTGATGACGTAACTAAGATTAAGGACGCTGCTGATGAAGAAGAAGCTGAAAGATTGAAGAGCCTAAGGATGTAGCAAAGTCTGATAAAGAAATAGCTACCTCCAAAGACTCTGCTGAAGAACAACTTGATCCTTTAAGGAAATACAAAAGAATTGAGGAATTAAGAGCAAGATTCAAAGCTGATGAAAGGAGAGAAAAGTTAAAGAATCTTGTAGATGTTTTCTCAAGTGTAGAAGAAAAAGAAGACGATGTTGAAGATGTTGAAGAAGAAGAAATAGATGAAGAGGAAGATCAAGAAGACTAATAGCTCTGATACTTAGACTATTTTCTCTTGTAAAACTTCTGTAATTTTCTATATCTTTTTGTAACTTTTCATTTCTTGTAATTTGATGTAATGTAATGACTTATCAAATATAAATGAAAGATTACAAATTCCAACTTAATTTCTATCTCAGAAATTTGTGTGAAGACTTAGCTTTAGTTAGTTACAGGTACTTAGCTGAAGTTTTGTCATCATCAAAAAGGGGGAAATTGTTGGATGAAGATGAAGAAGTGAATGGAGGTTTTGATGATTTCCAAAAGTCATCAGCTGAGTAATGGAAGCTTAGCAACCTCTGGGAAATTCAATCTGAGAAGTCAAACAAAATCAGAAGGGTTGAATTTTGGTCCAGAAGACTACTGATCTGATGTTGGGCTCGGAATCAGACTGGTGGATTTCAGCAGAGTCAAATCAAATGAGTTCGGTTTAAATCAGCAGAGTGTTCATCAGAAGAGTAGATTCGATCAACAGAGCAGAAAGTCATTCCAACGGTAATAAATGCACTCGGTGTAATAAATGCTGTAAGAGAAGGGTATTAAAGTCCAATGATTGAAGAGAAACCTCGGGTCAGCAAGGTGCATTTAATGCGACATGATAGAAAGTACACCAGAAATGTACAGTGAACAGTTACAGAAGCCGTTCTGTAACAGGGACCACTGCTCGAGGAAAATGTGAAGATCTGCTTTGTTCAGCGGGTAGAAATTCAAACCTCAAGTATAAATAGTTCGAGATTCAAAAGTTAGAGACAACTGAAGCAACACAACTACATTGAGAGAATTTTATTCAAGATCAAATCCCTCTAAGTCTCAAACTCAAGAACATAACACTTATCAGCTTAGTCATCAGTTGACTCAAGCCGAAGTTGAAACCAAAGCCAAATTGTTGGATGAAGATGAAGACTTTGAAGTGAAGGGAGGTTTTGATGATTTCCAAAAGTCATCAGCTAAGTATGGAAATTTAGTACAAACCTTTGAAGATATTTGACCAAGGATGAATTATTTCAGACGAGTCAAATATGGTCCAGAAGACTACTGATCTGTTGCTGAAGAAAGGAATCAGACTGGTGGACTATCAGCCGACTCAAATCAGATTAGTTCAAGTTTGGGATCAGCCGAGTATACATCAGACGAGTGATTTCGATCAGCAGAGTGGAAGTGGATCAGAAGTTATTGCAACGGTAATAAATGCACTTGGAGTAATAAATGCTGAAGAGGAAGGGTATTTATGACAAATGATTGAAGAGAAACCTCGTATCAGCTTGGTGCATTTAATGCGGACTGACAGAAGGTACAGCAGAGTGTACAGTGTTCAGTCGCAGGTAGCCGTTTATGCAGAAAGGACCAGTACTCGAGGATTTGAACACCTGTCGATCTCTCAACGGGCAGATACAACACATTTGAGAGCAAAAATCTGAAGCTGCATTCTTCTAAGTCTCAAACTCAAGAACAGAACACTCATCAGCCGAGTCATTTGTTGACGAAGCAGAATAGAGAGAAATCAAAGAATACATATAAATCTGAGTGATTTTGTTAGAATCTTGTTGTGAGAAGTAGATATCCATCTTAGTGAGTGATATTACTTCAGAGAATAGGAGTTTCTTTGTGATTTCCTATTACGCACTTGTGGCCTTTTCATTTGTTGATTGGCGCAAGCATTGTATACTGTAATATGTGTGACTATAGTATAACCCAAGATCTAAGTGACTTGGAAGACTGGACTAAAGGATTTCTATCCATATAACCACTATAAAAATCCTTTGTGTTATACTTGCATTATTTTCTGCATATTTCAAAGAGCACATTTAGACACAAAAAGTTAACTGTTGAAAAGTTTTAAAAAGGAGTTTATAAAACTGGGGATAAAACTTTTTCTAAGTTAAGAAAACTACTTGTGAAAAACACTAGAAAAATCCGCTGCAAGTTGGTTATTTTAAAACTCTGATTTTGATAAAATCAGCTGAGTGAAATCAGAAGAGTGGTCAACTCTGCTGTTCAAAGCTTTGTACGAGATCAACTTAGTCTACTTACGATTCTTGATCAGCTTAGTCTGCTGACAGAAAAGTTAGAGAATTTTTAAAAGATAAATTTTTAGAGGTCTATTCCCCCCCCCCCCCCCCCCCCTCTAGACCTCATCTGACCACTTGGGACCAACACAAATACAAAATCTAAGTGATTTATGTAAACAGAGATAGTTGTGAGGAGTGTAGATCCATCTAAGTGAGTGATCTAGCTTCAGAGAGTATGATTTCTTTGTGATTTCTCGCTGCGAACTTGTGGCTTTTCATTTGTTGAATTGTGCAAGCAGTGTATATTGTAAACTGTGTGTTTATAGTATAACCCAAGATCTAAGTGACTTGGAAGAGTGAACTAAAGGATTTCAATCCATATAACCACTGTAAAAATTCTGTGTGTTTGTTTACTGCATTGTACATGCATATTTTCAAAGAACTTCAAACATACGAACTTAACAAAATATTTTAAAAGGAGTTTAAAAACTGGGGTTAAAATCTTTTAAGGAAGAAAACTTGTTGAAAAACACTTGATAAATCCGCTGAAAACAAGTATTTCAAACTCTGATAATATTTGAATTAGATAAGTTACATCAGATGAGTGGTCAACCAAACTGTTAAGCTAAGTGCGCAATCATCGAAGTAGTCTTACGCGTTCTTGATCAGCTTACTCTGCTGATAAGAAAAGATAGAGAAATTTTTGAAAGTTTTCGGAGGTCTATTCACCCCCCCACTTCTATACCTCATCTGACCAATTGGGACCAACAGTACCTAACAATTAGATTGTGTGAACACTAGTTGGAGCGTCCAAGATATAGACTAAAAGCAAAAAGAACTCTAATGGCGATCAAGATTCAAGAAATAATGAAGTATATTGGGTTCTATTCAGCTACATTGAAATATACACACAATTCAACAACAACAAATCAATTCAGACTGCATCCAGTCTCTTTTTTCAAAAGCCTGGTGTAACCGGCAATTTTTCAAAGACTGGTGTAACCAGCAAACAAAGCTCGGTGTAGCCAACAAATCTTCATGTAAGTGACCTCCTATCTTTCATGGAAACCCTTGCCAAATAGCCATATGTTTGGTGAGTATACATCCGATAGCCATCATTCTAATGAACATCTTGAAGGTTGCCATTTGTTTGATGGATATCTTGAGAGTAGCAATCTGCTGATATGGAACCTTTTTGGTGGCCATCTTCCAAGTTGGGTGATCCATTGTATGGTAGCATCTTCCATCAAGGTTATGGTTTTTGTCTTGTGTTATATTTACGTTCGTATCAACATCTCTGCATATAGGCTTGACAACCATATTATTAAGAGTTTTCATATCAAAATCAGTTAGTGTTCATGGCGTTCCGATGATAACCAAGGACTGATAGAATAGTGTCCTGCAAGCCAATTGTTTGGCTGCAATATATGTAATATTTATGGAACTATTTTATTTGATTAAATGAAATGCACTTTCTATATATGGCCATATTTATTTAATGTAATAAATATCTAATATTAGGGTTGTTGGGCACCCAAACTGAGTGTGTGGATGACAGAAATTGTCCCGTGGCACCCAAACTGAGTGTGCGGGTGGAGTCACAATTGAATATCGTGGGCGCTTGTGTGAATGCACTATAAGGGAAGGGTATGCGTCTTTCCTAACACCAATTGGTTTTGGGAAAACTGGTAGCGCCTTAGGACCAACAAGTGGTATCAGAGCCGAGGTCACGTGTTCGATTCCCAGCAGGAGCAATTGTTGAGGGGGATATTGTTGGGCACCCAAACTAAGTGTGCGGGTGATAGCAATTGTCCCGTGGCACCCAAATTGAGTGTGCGGGTGGAGTAACAATCGAATATCGTGGGCGCTTGTGTGAATGCACTATAAGGGAAGGGTATGCGCCTTTCCTAACACCAATTGGTTTTGGGGCAACTGGTAGCGTGGGAGGTCCTACAAGAATAAAAGTCCTTAGATCACAGGGCTATGGGACAATCCGTGGACTGATCTCCAAGGTCGTGATTTAAAATCTATTCAATAGTCGTAGAATCCATTTGAGATGAGACATCAATTGATTCAGATAGACTCTCACGATTGTGTATACTCCGATGAATTGGAGGATGTTGGGGTCCACGAGCATGACTGGAATAGTAAGAGAATGGTCTTTTGACCAATTTGGACCCAATACTAATTTCTGATAATTTTGATTTATTTTTTTTCTTAAAATATTTTGATAGGCCAACACAACTAATCATTTTCAGTTTTAAGAGAATCTTATTAATGGTCATCATCATACAACAAAAAGGAACTTTCCTTCCATTTCAAAAGGTCATTTAATTACAATTCTAAATCTAAATTTTAAATTTGGTCAAAAGTTGCCATTAATTGTTGTAAACCCACAAGAGAATATGCTCATTTTACTCAATATTCAAGGCAATCCTTCATACAATAATTAAGTGTAAGTTATGTTTTAAAGGATACCTCTAGCTAACTAGGATGTTTTGAGTTGGAAAATAATTAAAATTCTTGATTCATGCCAAAAGTTTAGTCGCGGTTAAGGCTAATCATTTAATTTTGCCATAATCCTTACTATTTTTTTTATTTATATAGTTATTATGTAGTATATTTATTACTTTAGCATAATGACATTGCCCCCTCTCAAGCTGTGATCTTAATTTTTTTCCACCCATTCGACATATTTTTGTAACTATTTTGTAATTTTGTTTCTATACTATTATTAATTTGGTCACATGAATTTCTTTTTTGGATTAAATTGGTTCTAACTTCATAATATAAGTATTCTAGGAGAATTATCAAGTGAAGGCTTCATCTGATTTATGACAACAATATGCTTGTGATTCTTTTTTCTTTTTTTTATCTATATATGTGACGGTTTTTTTCTTTTTTGTTTGCAATAATATGTGAATTGCATGAAATTTATTATGATTGCTTAATTTTATGTGCAAGTTTGGAAGAACTTGAAGTTTTTGCTGTGGAAATATTGAAGTAAACTAGTGTTTGTAATGTCGGAAGGGTTGTATTGCTTAAAAGTAATTATTTTGTCTTAAATACTTCTGGCTCTTAGAATTTATATTTGTAATTCCATTAATGTTGTAATTGTATTTTACTTTTCAGAAATAATAAAGCCGAAACATGAACTTCTCGAAGTTTTCATCTGGAAACTTGAATCAAGAGATGGAATTCCAACTGCCACAAAACTTGAACTGAGAGATGGAATTCCAATTGCCATGGAAGATATTGGAGCTTCGGGTGTTTGAAATATGTGCTATAGATATCGAAATTGCATATCGAAAAGGAATTATAGACCTTTAAGAAGTAGATGTAAACTTATCTCTCTAAATTTTCCTTTCTATTGATTCATTTGGGTTTTAGGTTTTGGTTGAATAACAAAGATAAAAGTTTCATACTTAGGACACCTACTATTTTGTGTTCTTATATGTACATGATATGATTCGTATTTTTTTTCTGAGATTGAATGAACTTAAGGAGGAATATTTCACAGTGACCGACTCAGACGCAAAATGTTGCAAGTATGTAAGGATTTTTTTCCCTTCTTTTCATCATTTTAAGGAAAGAAACCTTCACACTTTTAAAAATTGATTTGTTAGGTTGTTTTCTAGCTTATTCAAATTACTACGCTTTTGTGCAATGATAACTAAAAATGCATATCATAAGAAAATTAGAGGGCAAAAAGTGTCAAGAAGAAACTCAGACATGTTTCTTCACTAGCCCATATTTAACAAACAGGCTATAAAATGAATTTAAATGAAGTCAGATAGAATAACCCTTCGACTTCTATATTGATTAGGTGAAGTATCTCTATATTATACCTTCATTTAATCAATTCTAATTGTACCATTATTATTCATAGTTTCATTAGTTTACTAATTTAATTTCAAGACTTGTTATGACAAGTCTTCCCTAATTTTAAATAACTTAAATAATTGTCTAACTCAACCAGCTATCCTAAAACTTTCAATATGCGACAAAAGTACACTTTATTTTGAAAAATATAGTAGCACATCTCCTTTCCACGCCATAACCTAAGCATTTTATCTTCACCCAACCCCAACCAGGCTCGCAAGTTCTCAACATGACCAATATTTTGTGTATCAAGTAATTAAATTGTGTACTTTGATTTTGTATTTATTAGAACCTCGGGATAATTTTTATGATTACGCCTAAAGTCAAAGAAATACACAAGGAATTACTACTTTTTACTATTATCATGCAAAATACTTCCAAGCAAGTATGGTATTTGTGCATTATTTAAAAAAAAAGGTATAGTAGTTGTAAACCTCCAAATTGGCAACCAAAATATGTTAATTAATGATCACTAATCTACCTAAGATTGATGAATTATATTGCTAATTGAAATGATCTCATTCATATTTATTCAGTTCACTAAGTTGATGGGGGTGTTTCAAGGGTGTTCCAATTACGATTTCTTATGGAAATTACAAATTGAGCAAATTAATTTATTTTATGTAAATAAATAATTATTTTTAAACCATGTTTTATATTTATGTTCAAGTAATGAAGAACTCATTTGATAATCTTATCATAAGAAATTTATTGATAATATTTTAGTGTGATTTTATACATACCACGTGATTAAGCTAGTATTTTATTATTATACATATAATACCATTATTATTGAGGCAAAAATTCGGACTTCTAAATTCCAGCAATTTTTTTTTGTCAAGATATTTCAAGTAATCAATGACTTTTTGCCTCCACCCCCCCTCTCTTCAGATCATAATATACTGCTTGAGTTTCTATTGTCGATCTGATTTTCATTTAAGGTTGCGGATGAAGTAAAAGTGACAGTTTAAAACATGCCATTAAAAAATCTACATATTAAATCCTCAAGCATTGAAGTAGAGATCCGGACGAATTAAGATTGTGGATTTCAGGGTTAGAAATCTAATTCAATGAGCGATTGAGTGTCATACTTAATTAATCGATATTCTTAAGTGTCTAGTTATTAGATCATAATTAGTTAGACAAATAAATGAAATAGCCTATGATATGCAATTAAAATAAAACATGTAAGTATGATACTGATAACAGTAAAAATTTAACATCGGATTATAAGTAGTAAATTATTCATGTAGGGAACATCGTTTTTTTTTCTTGGCCGAAGAATAAAAACTTTTGCAAGGACCTGATGATCGATGAAGTAAACCCTTTTCTATAGAGTGATATGTCATAAATAATAATCCTGTATATAAAATGATTTGTATTTTGCAAAGATTTTGATAAATTTATCAAAAAAGACAATGATTTAAAATGAAATTGTATTGACTATACAACTAATATGTATTAAGATAAGAAAAAAGAAATGAACGAACCTCAAAAAAGAAACAGCACAACTAAGATAGGCATGATCTTCTCCATATTTGAGCCCTTCACTTAAAAATGGAACTTTTTTTTTTTACATTATACTGTAATTGAATATAATTTTCTAATTAACTTATGCTCACAAATTGGTGGTCGCATAGTTCTTCTAATAGTTGGGTATGTGAAGATATATAGATAAGATTGGCGTTACATATGAAACATAATTATTACAACTTATCGTGAAAAGTGTGACTTACGAAAATAGAAAATAACAATAATTACTAATTTTCTTTAAGAAAAAATGCGTTCACTTCATATTCATCTCTTGACTAACTTTAAAAAGGGCTTTGACCGGAAGTCTTTTTAGCCCACGACGTTGTTTATTTTTCTTGCTGCAATTTGCATGGATCAATCCATTGTGATAAGGTGTTGTTTACATAAAATGTGATTGTGAATCATGAAATTTATGATACTAAATGCTCATCAACAAGAATTATTATGACTTCTTATTTAAGAATTTATAAATGATTAGGATATATTTACTTCACATGGCATAGTTAGGGTCATTTTGCTTATAATTTGAGTTGAGAGTTTATAACTTGTGGTTTAAAACATAGTTGTATGTGCGACAATATGTTATTTACAAAAACATCAATAGAAAAAAAATAATGTTATTTTTCAACGACCAAATAAAAAGAAATAAAACAAAAAGGTTGGGGCAAATACACTATTCCTTAACAAGTTCCTAAAATCCAACATCATAATCAATAATTTATAACAAGTTTAATTAATTAATAATTCTACTGTTTATACCTAAAAGATTTTTCGCAAAAATCGGAAAGTAAGGTACAATAAAAATGTCATGATTTATAAATAGGGCCACGAATGGACCGTTAAAATCAGAACGAATATGCTAGTCCTATCAAATTTAATTAAGTCTTATGTTTTTAATATTTGGTCAGCCCAACATCGGTTCAAACAAATTTGAACCCAAAACTGACCAGGTTTCGGCCCATAGTAGCTAAAAATATAATTAAAATCCAACCATGGCTAAGGCTGAACAATTTTACGATTTATGGGGCAAGATTTAATTTAAAAATCCAGGATTAGTTAAAAAATAAAGATAAGCGCATGATAACCAACCTATGGTTAGCTTATAATTAACAGAATCTTTGAAAACCAATCCCAATTGGTTAAGAAGATTAACTACCTAACAATTAGAAGTGTGAACACTAGTTGGAGATTAAAAGCAAAAAAAGAACTCTAATTGCGATCAAGATTCAAGAAAGAATGAAGTATACAGGGTTCTATTCAGCTATATAATTTTATTCAACAACGAATTAATTTACACTTATCCAAGAAGTAGAAGACTCTCAACAGGATTCTCAGGAATCAGAATCTATATAAAGGAACAACATACGAACTGAAATACACACACAATTCAACAACAACCAATTCAGACTGCACCCAGTCTCTTTTTTCAAAGCTCGGTGTAACCGGCAATTCTCCAAAGTCTGGTGTAACCAACAAATCTTCATGTAAGTGACCTCGTATATTTAATGAAAACCCTTGCCAAATAGCCATATGTTTGGTGAGTATACATCAGATAGCCCTCATTCTAATGAACATCCTGAAGGTAGCCATTTGTCTGATGGATATTTCATGATAACCCTTGCCAAATAACCATATTATTAAGAGTTTTCATATCAAAATCAGTTAGTTCTCATGGCTCTGAATAGTGTCCTGCAAGCCAACTGTTAGGCTGCCATAAATGTAATATTTATGGAACTATTTTATTTGATTAAATGAAATGCACTTTCTATATATGGTCATCTTTATCTAATGTAATAAATATCTAACATTGGGATAAAAGTCCTTAGATCGCAGGGCTATGGGACACCCCGTGGATTGATCTACAAGGTCGTGATCTAAAATCTATTCAAGAGTCGTAGATTTCATTTGAGATGAGACATCAATTGATTCAGATAGACTCTCATGATTGTGTATACTCCGATGAACTGGAGGATGTTGGGGTCCACGAGCATGACTGGAACAGTTGATGCACATGAGTGGGTGCCTTGCTGGTTTGGCAAGTGCACTGAATAACCCAAATGGAAATAACTCGCCATGGAAGCGCTTGTTGTATATCGGGGATGTAGTTATTCCTATTTACAATAGTCTACGAGGAAATATTCTTATTACTTGAGGTGAAGGGGTTTATCTGGTACCCGAACGTGTATACTTTGATATGAGTACGACAGACTGGCGTGCTTTAACCAGAAGGTCTATGCAAGCTCATGTTGGGTATAAATGTACGTGTATGCAGATTCATATCATCAAGAATGGATCTATTGACCTGATTTGATAGGTAGGGGTTTCTCCTATGAATTTATGTGAGAAACTGATTCCGTGAAAAACTTTGGCCAAGGTAGCTAATGGCTTTATGAAAGTAGCTCATAAAGAAAAAGTCAAATGGAATAGTTTCAAGAACGGAATACATAAAGTCGAGACAAGTAGGAATACACTGAAAGACCATAACCTAAGTATCGACTGGGATACCAACTAATGGAAGGATTAAGTCGTACATGGAAATTGTAAAAGGGAAATGTTCATTAAATTAATTCACCAATTATTGGGCTCCGCAGGCTTGTGGCCAGACATCGACTGCGGAGTGTGGGGAATTCCCAAATTAACAGGGGTTCTATGAGGAATGGTCAATTGATAGAGTGTTCAATTGATTTCAAGAGTAAATGATTACTCGATTAATTAAACGAAAGTTTAATTATAACCCACATCCAATTATGTGGTGGACCTAAGGGGACATACACAATACACATGGAGCGAAAATAAGTGAATAAAGAATAGTGGGCTCGAATGGGTCGACTCGAGTGGGCGTGAGATGATCTAGTTGGATTGGATCATCTGATGAATTAAATTGGATTTAATTCTGAGAAATAATTAATTAACTAGACATAGAGTTAAATTAATCAATTAAATAAATTATATTGGATTTAATTGATGGGAGTGGATTTAATTAAATGGACTTGGATTTCAAATTAATCAATAGGGAATTAATTAAATTGGCCAATTAATTTGGAGATTAATTAGAGCCCATATTTAAGTAATAAGTGTTGGAAGAATTTATTAACTCAAAGCAACAATTAAGTGAATCTATCAGTTGGCTTAATTGAGTTAGATGGTTTTGATGATAACAAAATAGAGGAGTTAAAGTCATCAGTCAAGTCCTATAAACAGCTAAGTAAAGGAAACTCAAAGCAACAATTAGTGTTTATTCAAACAGATGGGTATTGTGAAAGCTAAGTATCATACTCAAAGGTTTGAATAAATTAATCATCGTGGTTTGAATGATTAATTAGTGAAGTAATCCACCGGCTAAGTTCAAGTAAAGATAACCAAGTGAAGACTTCACTGGAAGAGCTTAGTACAACAGCTGAGTCAAAGTGTTCTTTTTCTTATAAGTACTTTTCTTCTTGGATTTCCTCTTTCCTGTCTCATACTTACAGACTTAACAGTATTCTTTTTGTTCTTATTCTTATCAGCAGAGTTCTTAAGATTACTTTGCTGTTGAACTTTACTGGTCTTGTCCAATCCTCTTAATTTCTTTACCCTTTTTGACATCTATAGACTTCTTCCCTTTAGTCACTTCTTCTTTAGGATTAGCAGGGCTACTTTGAATAAATAGAATGATCCTACCATATTTGTTTGATGTGAATCTTTTCGCATTGTAGTGTTTTGTGTAGTTAAAACCTAATCCAATTTTATCATAAGGTAGTCTCTGATTACTTATCATATTATCAATGGCTGCAGACGACTTAGAGAATGATGCAATGACTTTTTCAAGTTCGGCAATTCTTCCCTTATGAACTTCACATTCATCCTTCAGAGTTTCATTCTCATACTCAAGCTTTCTGTATTCAGCTGATTCTTGTGGTTTTTCAACCTTAAGTTTCAGTGAAGCATTTTGCTCGTTAAGCAGAGTCATCTCTTCCTTAAGCTTGGCAAATGCACTAACAACATTAGTATTAGTGTTAATCATTTGTTCAAATGAGTCAAAGAGTGCATTTTCTTCTTCTGAAAGAGTTACCTCAGTCTCATAATCATCAAATTCCTTGGCCATGAGACATAGCAGTGCAGGTGTCTCTTCTTCAACAGAGTTTTTTTCAGACGTTTCAGAGTCCGAATCAGATGAGTAAATGTTAGCAAGCTTTATTGCTTCAGCCAACAAGACTTTGTTCTTATTATGCATTCGCTATTTTCTCACTTTTTTTTCTTCCTCAGTGTACTTCTCAGCAAGTGGATATGGGCATTCCTTGAGGAAGTGTCCCAATTTCCTGCAATTATAACACATTAGTTTGGATTTAGCAGAATCATTACTATCATGAGAAGGGTTAGAAGAAGAAGTAGCATTGTTGTATCTGTTCTTCATTTTTCTTTTGTAAAACTTCTTGAACCCATTTAACAAAAAGGCAACATCGCCATCAGTGTATTCTTTGTTAGTCAGCAGCTTCGTCTCATTGAATGTGTCTTTTTCCTTCAACTTCCCAGCTGATTTATTTGACCTGTCGATTTTTAAGACAAGTCAATTAGTTGATCGCATACAACAAATCAAACTCAAATATTGCTGCCATTTTCAGCTCTACCACTGACTATTCATTTCATATTTATATACATTCAACAAGATGTTTGAACTCCCTCAAGAAATTTCTCAATTTATGAACTAAAGTCGGAACTGTACAAGCTGAAAAAGTGATGATTAGGTCGCCGAAGAGCCTAGACAGTAACTACAAATGATGGCTGTCGCATAAATGAAATATTGAAGAAGTTCAAGCATCATAAATATAAATTACAGAACCAAAAATGTACATAAAGATGATGTATTCTCCTCTATTATTGCAAAAACACTAGAAAATCAATAAGCAGAATATACTGAGGCTTTTACGAACCTCGAGTTCATTGCAGCATGTAACAAGATAATTTATTTTAGCCTGCCTACTTGCACGACCGAATATTTCAAGCACTATAGGACAATCCCATTCATTAATCATGTATGAAGCTATATATGTGGGAGCATTTTAAATAGCTAGTCTATGCTCTATATAGGATTTATACATCCTGAAGTAGCATAATATGCAACCAACCAACCAAAAAAGAAAACATAATGTTGGTATACACAAGATGGCGACTTTAGCCTTTTGTTCGTTATTCGTTTCTATGTCACGTCCTGCACTGAGCTATCTAATTGTAGTTCACTAGTTTGATTCATGGTCATCCCCAGGACCATGCATTAGGCTTGTGGAGGATGATTCCTTTCCAGTCTTGAAGTAAGAATATGCTAGAGTGGTTGAACCAACAGTAACTATTATAGTAGCAATAGACCCCCAAACCCATCTTCGTGTTCTCCTCCTTCTTTGCCTAAGTCGCCTTGCCGTCTCTGCACAAAGATAAAGACGGGATAAAATTAGAACAATTTATATCAGCACCAAAGATCATATCACATGATTCTGATTCTGAAAATAACTTAAGCAGACATTACTAGACACTCTAACAAGCCTCATGCAAGCCTTCTCACGAAAGTTGGTTTTTTGAAATTTTCGAGGAAATTTAGATCAAGAAGAAATTCATGCAAATTGCCTATATCATCAAGAGGGTCATCATGTAATAGAGGGGTTTATTCATAGGTGAAGGTTTTCAATTCTATTTTATTGTGTTTTATATGCAAAATGAGGATATAAATAGAGGGTATGCCATATTTATCGGATATTTTTCTTCAAATGAACAAAAGGTACATATACAATTACTGAAGATGAGGCATCTTTAGGCAAATTAATCATAACAAGTATAAGAATGTATTTAATATTAGAATCAACAAAACCTTAAATGAAACAAGGTATCAGATGGGATCTTGCCTTACGAAGGAAATCCACTCCGATCAAGTTGGCTGATTGATATTTATCTGCACTCATTTCTAAGACCATCCTTGAAGAGAAATGATCGTCCAAGGACAATAACCCGGTGATCTTTCGGCCACCGAACTCTCAGGGTGAGCTAAACCCCCAGACATGAATGCAAATTTCGAGATTCCTATTCTCAAGCACGCGATGAGTGGGAGGTCTAACGAAGAAGTATCTTTATTTCCATTCTGAGTTGTTCCTTGAAATATCATTAGCTAATATTGAGAAGCCTGGTCTTTGGCTAAAATTATAGAAGCCTCTGTTAGAAGAGGTTGAGATGGAGAATCGGAAGAAATAATAGAAGTTGCGAAAGGAGGGTTTGAGACCCTTTGCAACCATGAGAACGGAGAAGGCCACGATAAAGGCCACTGAGTTAGGAACGAGCTGGTTTAAAGAAAGAATAAAAGTTTCTAGGATGTCTGAAAGAATAGATGGAAAAGGGTAGCGGAGCCTGTGGTCGAGATGAGAGGTATAAAAAGCTCGGCAATTATCAGGAGGAGTGATAACACTTTGGGTTGGTGTTGGAATCACAATCTGATAACCCTCTGGGAAATAGGGAGCATAATCTCATTGCAACATGGCCAAATCCGCGTCCGTGAATTTTGAAGGAAGGAGCTCGACCGGAGCCGACAATTGCGGTTTAGTTTTCTTCGCCTTTTTTGAGGACTTCTTCGCCAGTTCCTCTTCCGAAGTGATTTCCATTACGAGGCCATCTACACGTTCCTCCTCACAGTTAGTGATCTCGTTAGCAGGGACTCCGTTCCCCAAATCCACATTTTCCGAAGAGGGTGGTTCCGAACTTTCTACTACGTTAGTTATCATGACATCATCCTCTGTAGGAGGGGGCGAGATAGGTTTTGATTAAGAAGTCGACATTTTGGGGAATCAAGAAGTAAAAGCTCGATAAGATCGCTATATGCTAGAAATCTCGATCGGAAAATATTACTGATCCGATCTTGAGTTATATATGGTAAAAGTGAAAATGACCTCGTTGACTTCGACTATTTATATTGATAAAGAAATGACGTTTCGGCCCTTGACGACGTTTCGCTTTCCCACCTAGGAAAATTGCAAAACAAGCCATTGCATTTCTGACAATGTTTTATAGCATCCAAATCATGGCAGATAAGATTCTACAACGTAATTCAAGTGAGGCGGAAGTGGTTTCAACTCCAAGGTTGGTGGTCCTCAATGGACGATTTCAGTGGTGTGGGACTTGACAACGATAGATCAAGAGTTTCAAATCTCTTTCTAAAGTTCTCCCTAACCGCGTTAGCCTCCAATTGTGATATGATTTGAGCCATTTCCTCATCCTCTTCATCAAGTTTGTTCAATATAGCCCCTTCAATTAAATCCTCATAGTGATTCTCCTCAAATGTATTAGCCACCAATGTGTCAATCATACAAATGGAAGAACATTCTTCCTCATCGTCTGGGTATCTCATGGCATTAAAAACATTGAATTTTACATCTTCATCATGAACTCTCATGGTAAGTTCTCCTTTTTGTACATCAATCAAAGCTCTACCTGTTGCTAAAAATGGTCTTCCAAGAATGATAAGTACATTGACATCCACCTCATAATCAAGAACAATAAAATCAACGGGAGCTACAGCTACACTTACGCTCGAGAAGTGAGGGAGTACTGATGAGGGCTAATTTATATCTAGCTAGGTCGGATTTCTTGATCAAATCCAGATCAAGCTACGACGCTATCGATCTGGCTTGGAACTCGTCGATCTAGACAAGCAGCCAGACAGCAGAAGATCATCTCCGTGTAATTAGCCTGGCTAAGCTTCTGGATAGCCCATGGGCCGCGCGAAGACTCCTATGAGCCCTAGGACTCTATTAGGGCTAGATGTGTTAGACTAAATACTTGAATAATTATTGTAATAGGGGTTCGGAAGCTGATGTCATTAAACATATATTAGTTTTATTCCTGTTCGATATTTTAGTCTAATATATCATCGATAAAGCCTATTCTTTGTATTGCGCCATCCTGAGTAGTTTGACCAAGCCCTATATTCCTTATAATTCAGATCCGATAATATTCAATAGAAGCTCCTGTTATCTTTCTTTGTGGATCTGTTTTGTTACTTTATTGATTTTACATAATTTAAACGAAATTCGGTAAAATCAATAATTTTGTGATACGTTCAATTTTTCTGTTAATACCTATATTTATAATATTTCTGTACATCGTATTATATAAAAAAAAATCAATAGTAATTGATTAAACATGCGCAACGCGTGTACATCTTCCTAGTTACATCAATATCACTTAAATTGCAAAGAAATCCTTATATATACCAAACATAATCTATTCGATTTCAATCAAATTAAAGAAATCTTCTATCATATAATAATATTAAACTATAACAAAATCAACAGTAGTAGAAATTGAATTACCTAAGGCATCAGATTTGCCACTCGCTACGACCTCATTAACCACTCTTTGCATATATTTAGAATTGGGATTATTGCATTTTTGGTGACATAACTATAGTTCACTGGCGTTTCTACCCCGTATCTTTTCGAGCTAGCACATTTGGTGCCACAACTTCAACATCAGTGATAATTTTGGTTCCAGTTGAGGCCCAATTCCAAAATTGGCCCGAAATCCCCCTTGTGCGGGATGTCACGTGGCCTACACGTGGGAATTTCGGACCAATTTTGAAATTGGGCCTCAATTGGCATCAAAATTGCCACCGATGTTTAAGTTGTGTCACCAAATATGTCAAACTGAAAAGATAAGGGACAGAAAACCAGCGAGTCATAGTTGTGATACCGAAAATGCAATAATCCACATATTAATCTATATGACCATATTAATGTGTACAAATGTATATTTTGATCCATATAATTATATTATTAATATGCAAGAAAAAAAAACTTAGAATATTTAAATGAAAGAAAAATATATTATTAATCACTGAAGTATAAAGACTCGGATTTCAATTTCAGGAAGAAGTTGGTTTAGTTTAGTGAATCAGAGCCAAATTAGCGCCTAACATTTATTTTTCCCTTTTTCTTTGTCTACTTCTTGCTGGGGTGACTTTTTTTTTATCTACTTAAGTTTGAAATGTGATTGAAGTTATTTGTTAAGATTGATTATGCCATTGTTGACAAGGATGGAAAAAAACTAGATAGTTTTGGTTTGGGGGCGATATTTTTTCTAATAACAAACTCGATAAATTTTTATGTTGTGATAAAATAACAACTAGACGAGAATAAAGTAACGTTGTATTTTTATTAAATAAAATGTGAAAAAATAAAATAGTAAAAAAATTATCATATAGATTAATAATCCACATAGAGATTATTGTATTTTTGGTGCCACAATTATAGCTCGCTGGCATTTCTGCCCCGTATATTTTCGGGATGGCATATTTGGTGCCACAACTTCAATATCAGTGGCAATTTCAGTACCAATTACTAGAAAAAAATCACATTAATGAAAGTTGAACCCAGGACCAACACGTCCCCGTGCATCAACTTTGGCGTCGATTACCACTTGAAATTATTGCAGAAAAAAGTGTGTGTTTGACCATAGAACTTAGAACATATTCAAAGCTTCGTCCTGCACCCGATATTCTTTGTCGGATGCCAGGTCTCTACTCGACATTAAAACTTTTAAAGATCAAAGCTTTAGAAAATTCATATTCCAAACATAGTTATGGCCAATTATTGATATCTTTCCAAATCGTTAATTCTTGTTAACTATATTTAATTAATTCACCCCTCAAAGTACACTTTACTTTTTCGTTATCATTTATTGGTCATTTGTTGCCAATTTGAGTATTATCATTACGTGATTGTTCTAGTTGAAGGGACTAGTACGAAATAGCGAACCCATGTTCGAATCCTTATTAAAAGAAGTTACCACTTAATGTGTTCGACGCGTCTCAAAAAGCATTAAACTCTTGAAAAATAAAAATAAAAATAAAAATCCGAATTTAGTATTAAATATAACTAAAACAGCAAGTTGCGTGAGATTAATTAGGAGTTATGGGCATTTTATCCCCTTTATATGTATAATGTTCAATTTACCTCCCTGTAATTTGAAAAATAGCACTTTATCCCCCTATATTCTCATAAAAGTTTCACATTGCCTCCTTGACATTTTTATAAGTGGTATTTTATCCCTCTGTATTATGATAGTATGGCAGTTTACCCCCACCCCCTTGTGTTATGATAAATGAGGCAATTTACCACCCAATGTTACAAAAATATTTTCATGTCCACTCTCAATTTTGGCAAGTGGGCTACGACTGAAGGAGGTAAATTGCTTCTTTAAAAATTTCAGGGGGGATTGTAAAATGCTCTTTTTAAATCACAGGTGAAAATAAAATATTATGCATTTCACAGGGGAGTAAATTGACATAACTCGATTAATTAGACTTGTTGGGTTATTGGTAACGTCAAGACGTTAAAAGCAGCGGAATTTAAATTTTTTAAAACAACCCAAACATGATCTTTATTCATCTAGTCATACGGAAAGGATTTTTGCAGCAAATCAACCAACCATAGGGGGTTTATCGATTTTTACCTCACCACAGGAACGATGGTGATTTTTCTCCGGTCTTCTTTCAGATCTGCAAGACTTTTGGTTCGGAGAACCACCCCATGTGTTGTGTCTCTAGCGGTGTCCATACCAACTGGATTGAAGCAACTCTCTTGAATCCTCAGGCTCAGAACTAGGATGGAAGAGATATCAAACAGAGGAAGAAAGAAGAAGAAACCAGATCTAGCTCTGGATGAGAAAGGGGGCGCCCTCTCTTGCTTGGAGAAGGGGGCGGCACACATGAAGACTTGGCTAGGGTTTTGAGGTCTTGAGCTCCTTATACATATAAGGAGTCTTGACCTAGATGTGATCTAATCCTACTAGGAAACTTAAAGCCCATTTACTTATGGCATTTATTTGTTTCCTAATGGACTTAGATCCCCTTTTAATTAATTAAACTCTTTTAATTAATTCAGCCCATTTAATTAATTAATTCAATTAATTAATTAAATTAATTCCTCTCTTATTAATTAACTCTTTAATTAATTAGTTTTCTTCTTTAAGAATTAACACTTTAATTCTTCAGTTTTGATTTAACTCTTTAAATCAAACTTTCCTTATATGATTTGTTGCAGTCCAATTGTATTGTGTGTGACCCTCTAGGTTCACCATCAATTGGCCGCGGGCCCACGACTTTCGTGATTTAATTTGCGAGCTTTATTAATTGCTCCGATTAATTGAACACCTTCAATTAACTACTTATGAATTAATCTCACAATTAATTCATGAGTACCCACACCTTATGGTCGATGTCTAGCCACAAGCCCATGAGGCCCAACTTCAGGTGAATTGATATCAGTGAACCTTGCCTCGTATAAGTACCATGTACATACGGTCCTTCTATCGACTAATTTTCCGATCGAGACCTAGGGTGTGTGAATTGATCGGCACCTCTAATTATCTCGATTACTATACTTTCTAATTTTGGATAATAATTACAGTGTGACTGCTAAATTTGGAAACCCCTTTCCAAATCCCTCACCAACCGCGGCCGCGGGTTTCTCGGAATCTATTATCTAAGAACGTATAGGAAATTCTCTCAACACACTACGTTGAGTCGGTAGATCTCATATTAGTGCTAACCATCCGCGTACACGATCATACGCACCCAAAGTAGTAGCACAATGATCAAGCTAAGTGTTCGGCTTCTAAATCAAAATACGTACTTACGTGCACCGAATTCACCCTAGCACCTCAAGTCAAAAGACTAAATCGTACACTAATATAAGCCTTGAGAAACATCCAATCGCCGATGTGCGTCATGCGCTTCCACAATGGGTTTCATTGTTCGGGTCGTTTGATGCGTTCGATCCCCTATCGAACCACCTACTCATATGCACTAACATCAAATGTCTTGTTCATGAAACGCTACAAATTCACTCCATGTGAATCATGCATAATCGTACAAGTCTTAGCGATTCCTTCGATACCCCGTCTCGTTCGGAATCTATGACTTGGAACATGTTTTAAGATCACGACCTTAGAGACTGTTTCATGATTGCACTCATACTGAAGTGAATCGTCCCATAGTCTATTGTGATCTAAGGATTTCATCCAATCGCTTAAGTGATTCGCGAGAGATGAAGTTGGCCAATGTTTGATTTACATAATATAAACAAACGAGCGTATTAATTTATTTATGCTAGAAAAAGTTTATGATAGTCCTAATACAAGCTAAATATATTGGCTTGCAGGGCACTATCCTTTCAATCTCCCACTTGCCCTAAAGCCAATCAGAAACGCTTCTAGGACCCATCTTCCAAAGATGTTCTTCGAACACTTTTCGTGACAAAGGCTTTGTTAGTGAATCCGCTAGATTGTCTTCCGAGTCGACGTGATCCATTATATACGTCTACTCTACCAATGATTTCTTCAATCAAATGATACTTTTTCTCTCAATGTGTTTAGATTTCTGGTGAGATCTCGAATCCTTTGCTTTAGCAATAGCTCCATTGTTATCATAGAAGATAACCACGAGCTTCGCAATGCTAGACACTACATCCAACTTTTGGATGGAGTTTTTCATCCAAACAGTTTCTTACGCTGCATTCCTTGCTGCGATATATCTTGCTTCAGTGGTTAAGATGGCAACGGTGTTTTGCTTGGAACCTTTCCAATTTACCGCTACCCCATTGAGGCAAAATATGTATCCAAAATTGGATCTATATTCATCCACATCAGACTGAAAACTCGAATCAGTAAATCCTTCGAGTTTCAATTCTCCACTACCACCGTAGACCAAGAGCAAATCCTTAGTCTTTCTCAAGAATTTAAGGATATCTTTTACGGTCGTCCAGGACTCTTCACTGGAGTTTGACTAGTAACTGCTCATAACACTTAGAGCATGTTCTACGTCTGGTCTAGTACATAGTATAGCATACAATATGCTACCTTTGTCGAAACATAAGGTACTTGAGACATTCTCCTTTTATCCTCATTCGATTTGGAAGGAAAGATATAGTGTCTTATTGGAGGCAATTCTTTCTTGGAAGATGGGTTATTGGTAACATTTTGCCAATAGGCAAGTCGTATAGGTCAACACCTCTCCATTCATTCCTAGCTTGAAGATCCATTTACAACCTACAGGGACAATTCCCTCAGGTGGATCGACCAAGGTCCATACCTTGTTGGAATGTATGGAATCCATTTCGGATTGCATGACCTCTTGTCATGCATGCATGTCTACATCTAATGTAGCTTCTTCGTATATGGTGAAACCATATCTTTCAAGCTCCTCACGAACTTGATCAGATCTACGAAGTACTGGTGTACTTGATGGTTCAGTAGTTTCTGGATTCAACTCCCACTGTTTGTGGGGATGGGTTCCACTTCTTGGACCTCATCAAGTTCTACAAGAATACCATTTCTATTCATGAGGAAATCATCCTCTAAGAAATGGATATTCCTTGAAATAAACACTCTTTGTTCTTTAGGACTGTAGAACAGGTATACAATGGATTTCTTTGGATACCCCACAAATTTATACAAACTGGATCTACTATCCAATTTATCTCCTTTCTTGTTCCTAACTTAGGCAGGAGATCCCTATACTCACAAGAAAGAGTATAGAGGTGATTTGCCATACCATTCTTGGTAAGGCTTTGTAGGCACGGACTTTGAAGGTACTATGTTCAGTATCTTCGATGCAGTTAGGACGGTCAACTCCCAGTATGCATAAGGAGGCTTAACAAAACTCAGTATGGATCGAACCATGTCCAACAAGGTTCTAATCCTTCTCTCGGACACTACAATAAGTTGAGGCGCCTTAGGAGGAGTGCGTTGTATGAGAATCTCATTCTCAGTAAGATAATCGAGGAATTCTTAGCTTAAGTATTTGCCACCTCGATCAGATCGAATGGCCATAATACTATGCCCTTGTTGATTCTCTCTTCGTTTCGAAATTCTTTGAACTTTTCAAAGGTTTCAGATATGTAGTTCAAAAGATACACATATCACTAACAACTAAGGTCGTTAGTAAAAGTCACGAGGTATGAGTAATCTCCTCTCGCACTAATACTTAGTGGTCCACAATCATTCTTATGGATCAAATCCAAAGTTCTTTTGGTACGCTCTGGATGCCTAGCAAACGGTAGATCTGTGATCTTTCCCTCATACATGATTCGCAAGTTGATAGTTCATCTAAGCTTTGTATTTCAAGAAGCGTCGATGAAACCAGCTTTTGAATCCTTCCTATGGAAATGTGACCTAACCTTGCGTGCCATAGATGTGAATTATTATCTTTGTATCAATTAAACTTAACACATTAATTCAATCAAATTGAGTTAACGATTTAATTCAATCAATTTACTTTCTATCAATTAACTCTTTAATTGATTAATTTCATTTTCAATTAACTCTTTTAATTGAAACTTTGCTTAATTAATTAGACTTTCTAATCAATTAAACTTATCAGTGCCTTTCTTAGGTGCAGTGGGACAATTCGACTTTTAGGCTACTTGCGTTCTTTCGACTACCTTTATGGTCGCTTTTAGAAGAGAACAATTTCTTCTTCCTTTTTACCCTTCTTTGATTTTGCAGTCCTTGAAGTGTGAACGATCATAACAGGTTCATCCTATTTTCCTTTTACCAATACTTTGGTTAATTCATGAAATGTGATCAACTTATCAAATAAGTTCAGAGTATTTCAGGAATCTTTTGAATGAGCGGGAGGAGAATTTAGGTGGAGGTCAATGTTAAGATCAATTGCAGGCCCTATATTTAATCGTTCCAGTTATCAACCAGATTGATAAAACAAGGACAGTGATCCTTGACATTAGTTCCTTCACTTATTCTCGAGTTTTAAAACAACTCCTTAGTGGTCTCGAATCAAACGATTCGAAACTGCTCCTCAAAACAAGCTTTTGAGGTGGAGGTTTGTTTTAGAAACTTCAGACATACTCCTATGTCGCTTCTTTAGCTCGTTCAATCTTGATGCTTATTTGAGGAAACGATCATTAAGATTCCCATACTCTATAGGTGATTCGTTTCTCTTTTGAGACACATCCTTATATGAGGAAACGATCATTAATGTTCTCATACTCTACGGATGATTCATTCCTCCTTATAGACTCATCTCGGAATTACATCAGGCATAGGTTGGTTATTAAGAACATGATTCCGACTTTCGGGAATTTGAGGACAATCCTCAAGTTTCTAAGCCAATAGATATTTTAATCCAGTTATTTTGTAAGTCGAGGATAAATAGTAAAATGGATAATTATAGATATCTCGATATCTAATCTAAAGATAAGACAAATATATAGAGGACTAGTTAATGAATAATACTTATACTCTACGAAGGTTGAACTTTCTATCGTAGAAGTTCTCCCATTATTTTATCGAAACAATTTTCCCTTCAATTGTTCGGGAAATCTTATTTCCTAGTAAGTCTTGACGTCCGAGCGGACATTAATTGCACCCACGACTCGTGGCCATACAACTAATTCCCTAGGTAGGCATACTTATTGCCAATTGTGTCACTACACAACCTTCAAGCTATTTTGCCTCGATTTTCGCACTCATCTAGCACTGTTACATCATGAGTGGTACTACTCGTTAAGTCTAACCCATCAATCTCGATGAGCAACGGGCCTGGTCCTGAAATCCCCGTAACTGGTTATCTGTCGATTGTACATGTCCCGACCAGTCCCCACCCTTGTCGAGTTTATTTAAAAACAAGAATCAAGAGAACTCGCCTATTGTCCCTTTCTTCGCCTCGGGTGCCAGACTCTAGATCACCTTAATCGATAAGTAGACAACGTATGCTATTCCCTATTGATGGAAGGCTTGGATTTATATAAATACTTCATTTTATCTTAACCCAATATGACTTAATATTTAATTCAAGAGGAGATTTGCTGGTTTGAAAGTTTAAGCAAACTCTCTCGAGATCTCACCGCTTCAATTATAAATTATCTTATTTACGTTCTAATATTCTAGCGTGCATCAGCATACAAGCCAAATAATAGAACATATAAATAAATAAGATAAATAAATAAACCTAGCATGCATTTCTAACACAATATTTTTTCGATCGAGAGCCACCTATGCTTGGACCATCATTGAGCCAATAATGTTTGCCCAATTGGTCTATCTAATGGGTTCTTAATGGGCCTAGGCTATTACATTAATAACCAAGCATACTTGGCCTTCATTCTCCACTGGGTTTCTTTCTTGCATGTAATGGGCCTCCATCCTAAACTATTTAATGTAAAGCCCTAATCTATTACATTGGCACAAAAATGCCTAGATAAAGGCTCGCAGGCCCAACTAAAATCCAAAGAAAAATAAACCAATCACATCTAAGGTTAAGGCTCGGCTCGATCGAAAACCACGTAAACAATTCACGTTGAGCAAAGAAACAAGCAAACACAATTACTAGTTTCCTTCTTACTTTAATTATTTTAAACGCCTTTAAAATATTTCTCTAGATTCTTATTTTAGTATCTACTAATTATGGGTAATCTATATTGGGATAAACAAAACTATTTTATGCATAAAAACTTAATAAAATTTTCAACTTTTGAAAAATGCAATTCGGCCCCCAAATTGGAAATTGCGATTTGACCCCTGAAGATTTAGAAATTACAAATTAACCCCAAATTTGAAATTGGGCAGAGGACAGAAATAAAAAACTTTATTTCCAGAAAATTTTCGAATTTTCAATTCGGCCCCTGAAGTTTTTAGTATTTACAAAAATAGCCCCAAAACTTTAGGTAATTGCAAAACAGCCCCAAAATTGAAAATTTCCATAAAGTTGCAACAGTTCAAAAAAATATCAAATTTAGAACAGTTTTTCCAATAACTCTCTAATGGCAAAACAACCCTTTAATTTTTGAAAAATTCAAAATTGGCCCAAAACGTTTTTATGCAATTTTACCCAAAATCAGACCTACCCATAACAAATAAGAACCAACAACATGAATATAACATGCAATACAATAAAGCAATCAAATTATACTCAGACATTTTCGTATGAGAGTAGTGAATTAGGCTCTGATACCACTGTTGGGTTATTGGTAACGTCAAGACGTTAAAAGCAGCGGAATTTAAAATATTTAAAACAACCCAAACAGGATCTTTATTCATCTAGTCATACGAAAAGAATTTTTGCAGCAAATCAACCAACCACAGGGGGTTTATCTATTTTTACCTCACCACAGGAACGGTGGTGGTTTTTCTCCGGTCTCCTTTCAGATCCGCAGGACTTTTTGTTCGGATAAGCACCCCATGTGTTGTGCATCTAGCGGTGTCCACACCAACTGGATTGAAGCAACTCTCTTGAATCCTCAGGCTCAGAACTAGGATGGAAGAGATATCAAACAGAGGAAGAAAGAAGTAGAAACCAGATCTAGATCCAGATCTAGATCTGGATGAGAGAGGGGGCGGCCTCTCTTGCTTGGAGAAGGGGGTGGCACATATGAAGACTTGGCTAGGGTTTTTTGAGGCCTTGAGCTCCTTATATAGATAAGGAGTATTGACCTAGATGTGATCTAATTTTACTAGGAATCTTAAAGCCTATTTACTTATGGCCTTTATTGGTTTCCTAATGGACTTAGATCCCCTTTTAATTAATTCAGCCCATTTAATTAATTAATCAAATTAATTAATTAAATTAATTCCACTTTTATTAATTAACTCTTTAATTAATGAGTTTTCTTCTTTAAGAATTAACACTTTAATTCTTCAGTTTTGATTTAACTCTTTAAATCAAACTTTCCTTATATAATTTGTTGCAGTCCAATTGTATTGTGTGTGACCCTTTAGGTTCACCATCAATTGGCCGCGGGCCCACGACTTTCGTGATTTAATTTGCGAGCTTTATTAATTGCTCCGATTAATTGAACACCTTCAATTAACCACTCAAGAATTAATCTCACAATTAATTCATGAGTACCCACACCTCATGGTCGATGTCTAGTCACAAGCCCATGAGGCCCAACTTCAGGTGAATTGATCTCAGTGAACCTCACCTCTTATAAGTACCATGTACATACGGTCCTTCTATCGACTATTTTCCCGATCGAGACCTAGGGTGTGTGAATTGATCGGCACCTCTAATTATCTTGATTACTATACTTTCTAATTCTGGATAATAATTACAGTGTGACTGCTAAATTTGGAAACCCCTTTTCAAATCCGTCACCAACCGCGGTCGCGGGTTTCTCGGAATCTATTATCTAAGAACGTATAGAAAATTCTCTCAACACACTATGTTCAGTCGGTAGATCCCATATTAGTGCTAACCATCCGCGTACACGATCATACGCACCCAAAGTAGTAGCACAATGATCAAGCTAAGTGATCGGCTTACAAATCAAAGTACTTACTTACGTGCACCGAACTAGCCCTATCACCTCAATTCAAAGGACTAAATCGTACATTATTATAAGCCTTGAGAAACATCCCATCGTCGATGTACGTCATGCGCTTCCACAATGGGTTTCTCTGTTCGGGTCGTTCGACGCATTTGATCCCCTATCGAACCACCTACTCATATGCACTAACATCAAATGTCTTGTTCATGAAACGCTACAAATTCACTCCATGTGGATCATGCATAATCGTACAAGTCTTAGCGATTCCTTTGATACCCCGTCTCATTCGAAATCTATGACTTGGAACATGTTTTAAGATCACGACCTTAGAGACTGTTTCATGATTGTACTCATACTGAAGTGAATCGGCCCATAGTCTATTGTGATCTAAGGATTTCATCCAATCGCTTAAGTGATTCGCGAGAGATGAAGTTGGCCATTGTTTGATTTACATATATAAACAAACGAGCGTATTAATTCATTTATACTAGAGAAAGTTTATGATAATCCTAATACAAGCTAAATATATTGGCTTGCAGGGCACTATCCTTTCAAGACTATGTATATATTTTTCTAAGAATACATTCATCATCAATCATTACATCATAAAACATTTCAATAAATATCTAAGTATAAAAAATTGCAAATAATTAACACTATTATTAAACTAGACGAATTTCATTAAACCATTTTAGGACAACGTTTTCCTAAGCTAATTATTAAATTTAAACCACTCATCTATTTATTTCCATCCATGTTTACGTAACTAAATTTAAAACTTTTGGTATTCATTAGTTGTCAGAGAATATTATCATCTTAACAAAAATAATCAGCACAATTGTGTGACGTGAATTAATTGATGAATCATAATGTCATTAGCTTAAATTTTTCTACATTATCAAATATGTTTAGGGCTTTTGGCACTTTGCACCCTGGAATTATAGGGTTTTAGCAGTTTACACTTAACTTAAAAGTTTTGGCACTTTGCATTCTGAAAATACAATTTAGTTGGCGCTTTGTACCCTAGTAAGTGTTTTGAAGAAAAAATTCATTGATGGAAAGGTAGAATAGTCATTGTGGAATAATTTTGGCAATTTTCACCCTCAAAATATCTATTTTGACACTTTGCACCCTGAAAATATAGAATGTTGGTACTGTGCACCCAAAAAATATAATTTTTAGCATTTTCAACCTCGACTTTTTATGATAATCTAAATAATGGAAATAACATGCAATATTATAACGTGTCATATTTGTAAACGTGTATTTTAGATATAAAGTAAATAATCTAGAGGATACTTGAAAACAAAATGAAGACAATATCTTTTTTTTCAATCTAAAAATTTACTGAGAGAAAATGTTAAAATAAGTTATTATAAAGTAAAATAAAATTAAGGACAACATGTTTATGATTGTTGTGTACATAAATGACCATTTTATCTCTACGTCGACGACATTCATGAGTTTTTTTTAAGGAAAACACATTAGGGTGCAAAATGTCATACACATTATATTTTTAGGGTGCAGAGTGCCAACAATTTTAAATCAGGGTGAAAACCGCCAATATTTTATAATTTTAGGGTGCAAAATCCAACATTCTATATTTTCAGGGTTCAAAATCTATATTGCCAGGATGCAAAGTGCCAAAAAAATAATAAAAAGGACTATTTTACCCTTCTACCAATGAATTTTCTTATCAAAATCCAACATTCTATATTTACAGGGTGCAAAGTGCCAAAACTTTTAAGTCAAAGTACAAGTGCCAAAAAATGCCAAAAACCCTATGTTTAGTGATTATCTCAAGTGTGTTATCCTAAATTTTACTGAGTACAAATAATTTATTTATCTCATCCACAATCAACTTGAGTCTAACTTTGTTTTTTATTTTTTGGTTATATCATTACATTAATAGAAATCTATTCAAATACAACTAAATTACAAATTAACAATAACCACTAGTATTAAGAAAATTCACATTACTCATGAGAATTGAACTCATAAGCTCTTGGACACCATATATACAAACTTCCATAATTAATTAAAAAATTTAACTAAATGATAACTCTCTACATTCTAGATATATATTAAAAGTCCACTGGAATGTGGAATTAAGAAATTTCTTTGAAACAATTAGTGCATTTTCTCATTTCTATTTTGGTATCCATTATTCATGGTATTTGCACGTACTTCACAACAAGTCCAGATTTTGGTGTTGAAATCTGATTTGAAATTCAAAAGTTTGAAAAGTAATATTATTGATCACAATTTGGCTTCTGGCTTATTTGACGGGTTGTTGAATAATTTTATTGGTAAAAGTTTAGGTCTTATTTTAGACTGATTTGACTCAAAATTAAAGTAAAATTAAGATGGTGTTGTTTCAACCAAATTTAACCTGAACTTTATAACAAGTAGTACTATTTCAACTATGGCTGTCATGTACTATTAATCTGTATTTAAACTCTTCATCTTTTTCAAAGAAATTGTCAATCGACTTGATTTGAGTATATAGAATGTACGTGTAGGCCGTGTTCAATTGTCAACTCAACTTCACTTGTGTTAAAAACTCGTCTGCAGATACATATGTTAAAGCAAATTTAATACTAATATTTAACTGAGCGTCAGTTATTGACAGGTGTTTGATTTAATAGAAGATACTAATCACAATATGATGAATTTGGATTCGATCCCTGCTTGCAGAGATACTTAGGTAATATATCTGATAGTGCTCGAAAGGAATTAGACCAAATATAAAACATTGATGTCCTCAAGAAACAAGCAAACAAAATAGGCACTCTTTTAATCCAAGATCATTAGAGTTTAAATTGAGTGCCAAAAACATATCCAAGATTAATATTTGGGTTTATAAATAAAGATTTTCTTATGAATTAAGTGTGAAATTAAATCCCAAGATAAATCCCATATATTTCTAGGGATTCGGTTCCAATTTCATATTCTTAGAGATCTAATTAAGGTGACTCATTGATTCTCTTTCATAATTATTACTAGCTAACTAAAGAAATTAAACCAACACATGCCTAGTTTCATGGATTTTGTACAAATCTCATATTCTGAGGGAATTAATTAAGGTGACTTATTGATTCTCCTCCATAAATATTGCTATTAAGAAATTAATCCAACACATGCCTAGACCGAGTCTATGATGGTTAGTCTTGACTATAAATAAAAAATGTTTTTGGTCCATAAACTTAGTCATTACTAACACTTCAATATACACCATCTAGAGAGAGTGAGACTGAGATTGGAAGATCAAACACAGTATAAACAAACAACAAAATTGAATTAGCGCAATAATCGCGGGAGGCATAATTCTTGGACTATTTTAAGTTTTTCGATCCGTTTTAATTTCACATTTATTGTATGGGTCGATTTCAGTTTTGTCTAATATTTGGTATCAGAGCCCGTTGTAGCTCTGTCTTGATGCACCCTTATTTGTGTTATGTTTGATGAATTATGCTTGAATTTTTTGGGGTTCTTGCCTTGAAAAAAGCCGAATGTGTTTCGGGAATTTAAAGTCTATGTATATGAGTTTTCATTGGTCCAAATTATTGCCTCACGGGTTTAATTAAAGAAAAGTGGTATGGTTATTATTTTAATAAAGTGACCGAAAGTTGTTTAGAAGGTTTTTGTTTTGGATTAATCAAACAATTTTTGAGTCCCTTTAATTGGATTTTAAACTTAATTGAATTAAGACTCTTTCTTCTTTTTGATAATCGATTGACTCTTAACTCCATTTTCAAAGAAATACACCAATTTCCGTTTTCAGATTTTTGGGTGAATAAATTGAAATTGATTTGGCATGAGATAAGATATCTCTAGTAAATGACAATTAAGACTACTGTTGATTATTTTCAAATTAAATTTAGTATGGAATCAACTAAGATAATTTTTTACTAAGATTTCTCTAATAAGCTAAGTAATTTGTATGTATAAATTATGGTTTTTATCATTCATACAATATTGTGGTATTAGATAATTATAATATAAACATGTTTAAAATTGTGCAATATTTAATCTGTGACCGGGGAATTATCAAGTGTTAATATTCTCATAAAGATTAATTTTAATGTCTTGCAATTCATATAATTTTAATAAATTAAGGCTTAGCCACAACACCATTAATTAATTAAAATTATATATTATGCATATTAGGATCACATAAAGAAAAATAGAAATGATTTGTAATTAATTATCCTTAGTACAATAAATTTTATCCCACAAGAACATTTATTGTATTTAGATAATTAATTAGGATAAAATATCAAATATATTTTCTAATTTACCCATAGGGATTAGGAAAAGGAACGTAGTTCGATAGTTTTTATGAAAACTTAAATGTGACATCGATTACTCTTATAACATACCCACATGAATTATGTAAGTAATTTGATAATCTCATCATAGAGTTTAATGGATCTGTTGGATGAAGATGAAGAAGTGAAGGGAGTTTGATGATTTTCAAAATTCATCAGCTAAGTAAAGGAAGCTTAGCTAACCTCTTAAAAAGTTCAATCGAGATGACAAGTAAAATCAGAAAATTGAATTTCGGTCCCAAAAACTATTGATCTGATGCTGAGTTCGGAATCGGACTGGTGGATTTTAGCAGAGTCAAATCAGATAGGTTCGATTTGAATCAACAGAGTATTCATCAGCAGAGTGGATTCGATCAGCAGAGTGGAAGAGATATTAAAGTCATTCCAACGGTAATAAATGCACTTGGCGTAATAAATGCTGAAAGAGAAGGGTATTAATAACATATGATTGAAGGAAAACCTCGTATCAGCAGGTGCATTAAATGTGAACTGACAGATCCGTACAGCAGACTGTACAGTGAACAGTTGCAGAGAGTCGTTCAGAGACAAGGACTAAAGCTCGAGGAAGATCTGAAATCTGTCTCACTTCAACAGGCAGAACTCAAACTGTATAAATAGTTCTGCATTCAAGAGTTAGAGACGTGAAGAACACAACAACTGAGAGCAATTCAACGATCAAATTCTCTAAGTCTTAAAAACTCAAGAACAGAACACTATCAGCCGAGTCATCTGTGGACGAAGCTCTGAGGAAAAAAATCATACTTATAAATTTTAGTGATTTCTGTAAACTTTGAGAGTTGTGAGAAGTATATATCCATCTTAGTGAGTGATATTACTTCAGAGGATAGATTTTCTTTGTGATCTCCTATTGTGAGCTTGTGGCTTTATCAATTGTTGTAAAAGCGCAAGTGGTGTACTGGATACTTAGTGTTTCCAGTAGAACCTAAATCTTCATGATTTAGAAGAGTGGACTAAAAGAATTATTGTCTATATAACCACTATAAAAATTCCTGTGTTTGATTTCGTGCTTTCATACTTGCATATTTTCGTAAGCAAACAAACATTTTAAAAGATAAAGCTTTTAAAAAGGAATTTATAAAACGGAGGTAAAACCTTTAAAGAGAAACTTATTTGAAAAACATACTTATACAAATCCGTTGCACACAAGTTTGAAACTCTGTTTTCGTTTGAAACAGATAAGTTAAATCAGACGAGTGGTCAACTTATGCTGAATAAGCTAAGTGTAAAATCAGCTAAGTAGTTTCATAAGTAAGATCAGCTTACTCTGCTGAAAAGAAAGTTAGAGAAAAATTTTAAAGGTACAGAGGTCTACTCACCCCCCCCCCCCTAGACCTCATCTGACCACTTGAGACCAACAAGTGGTATCAGAGCAGGTGGTTCATTTGAATTATTTGCCTGGTCAACGAGCTTGATTTAATGTGTGTTTTTCAAACGTTTTCAAAAAGAGCATATTTTGAAAAATTAAAATTTTTTAAACATGGATTGCATCAGCCATGTTCCCCAAATAGGCAGTATGAGTTTTGAGGACTGGAAGTTCCGCATGAAAATTTTCTTTGGTGCTTATAATGACAATATGTACACGTGCATAACCAGAGGTCTTATCAAAATCACTAAAACCATCAAAGTCAATGATCAAGAAGTGACAGTTGACAAAAAGCTTGAAGAGATGACAACTAAAGAAATCAAGCTGAATAATCTTGACAAAATTGGTAGATTCATCATGACCAGAGCCCTTGATAATGACAGGTTTGACAAGGTCAAACACTGCAGAACAACAAAAGAGATGTGGGATAAAATTCGTGATATGAGCGAAGGGAATGATGCTATCAAAGAGCATAATTTGAGCATAGCTCTTGAGAAGTTGGAAACTTCAAAATGAAGTCCGGAGAAACCATTGATCAGATGGATAAAAGGTTTACAACGACATTCAACGAAGTGTTAAAGTTGGGAAATACTTTCACGGACAAAGAGATCAATGTAAAAGTTCTCAAGGCGATGCCTCCCAAGTTCAACACGAAGATCACAGCAATGGAAGAATCAAAAGATTTGGAGAAAATCTCTCTGACAGAGCTGTTTTCAGTACTCAAGGCGTACGAGTATAAACTACCAAGAATGTGAATAGTAGAAACATCAACCTCTAATCCCACTGCTGTCTTAGTCGCTGCAGAAAACCAAGAAGATCAGCAGGGAGAACAAAGGAAATGGACTCATCTGATGAGACCATGCTACTCAACAAAAATGAGTACATTGCTGGCGATGTTGCGTTGTTACTGAATGGGTTCAAGAAGTTCTATAAAAGAAAAGTGAAGAACAAATATAACAATGCTTCTACTTCTAACCCTACCTCTAATTCTCATGATAGTAAGGATAACTTTAAGTCCAAACTAATGTGCTATAGTTGCAGGAAATTGGGTCACTTCATCAAGGACTGTCCATATCCTAAAGCTAAGAAGTATACAGAGGAGGAAAAGAACATAAGGAATGAGAGGAGACACAACAAGAGCAAGGTACTATTAGCTGAAGCTGAAAAGATAGCAGCCATCTACTCGTCTACCTCAGATTCGGAGACATCAGAAGATCACTCTGCTGAAGAAGAGACACTTGCACTGCTTTGTCTCATGGCAAAAGAATCAGATGATTCTGACAATGAGGTAAATCTCTCTGAAGAAGAAAATGAACTATTCAGTTCATTTGAACAAATGATGAAAAACAACACAAGTGTTGTTGATGCTTTTGCCAAGCTTAAGGAAGAGATGGCTGTGCTGAAAAAGCAAAATGCTTCACTGAAACTTAAGGTTGAAAAACAACAAGAATCAGCTGAGTACACAAAGTTTGAGCATGAGAATGAATCTCTGAAAGCAGAATGTGAAGTTTATAAAGGAAAAATCATGGAACTTGAAAAGATTATTGAGTCTCATGATAAGTATTCTGTTACATCAGATAACATGCTTTGTAGATAGAAACTACCTTTAGAAAAAGAAGTCTATGCTGAAAAATTTATATCTGCTAGTAACAATAAGGTAATCTTATATGTTTAGAATACTAAACCTACTTCACCAAAAAAAACGAAAAAGGAGAAGAAATCTCCAAAGGCGCTAAGGGTAAAGATCCTAAAGAAAAACAGACTAGTAAAACCAAACAGTAGAGTAGTCCTAAGAAGTCTGCTGATAACAGCAAAAACAATCAGACTAGTAATAATTTAAAGAAGTAAACTAAAACAAAGAAAGTAATATTATCTGGAAGAAGACAATGAAACATCTATATAGTCGACTGAAATTCTGTGGACAGGAGTTCTAATGTTTGTTTGGTGGCCTCTACACCAAGTGAAGTTAGTTGGCTATGGCAAAAAATAATTAATCATGTAAACTTCAAGACCATCAACAGATTGATAAAGAATAATTTGGTTGAAGGATTACCAAAAACCAGCATGAGCAAAGACAAATTCTGTGATGCACGTCAGAAGGGTAAACAAATCAAATCATCTTTCAAAAGTAAGAAGCACCAATCTTCAAGTAGAATCTTGGAGCTCCTTCACATGGATTTGTTTGGTCCTACTGATCCTATCAGCAATGGTGGAAAGAAGTACTGCCTAGCTGTTGTGGATGATTATTCAAGATATACTTGGGTGGTTTTCATGAAAAAGAAAAGTGAAACCAAGGAACATCTTACTAATCTGATGGAACTGATTCAAAATGAAAAGAGCTTGAAAATCTTAAGGATCAGATCAGATAGGGGCACTGAGTTTACTAACTCTACTGTTGAAGAGTATTGTAATTCCAGAGGAATCAGCCATGAGTACTCTGCTGCCAGAACCCCCCAACAAAATGGAGTTGCTGAAAGAGAAACAGAACTCTGAAAGAAGCTACCAGAACCATGATAGCAGAAACAAAACTGCCTAAAAGATTTTGGGCAGAAGCCACAAATACAACATGCTATACCCAGAGAGATGCATGATCAACAAAAGTCAAAACAAGACACCCTATGAGTTGTGGAACAACAGAAAGCCTAATATTCACTATCTTCGAATATTTGGTTGTATATGTTTTGTTTTGAATAATGGGAAAATCACCTTACTGGTTTTGCAGAAAAGGTTGATGAAGTTGTTTTTGTAGATTACTCTACTGTTAGTAAATCCTACAGAGTCTTTAACAAAAGAACTTTACTTGTAGAAGAGTCTATTCATGTAGTATTTGATGAACCTACTCAATCTTATGAAAAGAATCAAAGTACTAATCCATATTTATCTACTGATATTCAGAAATTGACCATGGAATGAAAAGAAGAATATGTACCCATCATATTACCTGATCGAAGGAGACAAGGTTTATCATTTGAAGAAAGTCCTCTATGGATTAAAGCTAGCACCAAGAGCATGGTATGATACCTTATCTGATTTTCTTTTAATTAAAGGATTTTTCAAAGGTATAATAGACAAGACCTTGTTCACTATTAAATGGAACAATCATATACTATTAGTTCAGATATATGTGGACTATATTATTTTTGGCTCAACTAACAAACAAATGTGTGAAAAGTTCTCTAAGCTAATGCAGACAAAGTTTGAAATGAACATGATGGGAGAACTCAATTACTTTCTTGGATTGCAAGTAAAACAACTACATGATGGCATATTTATTAATCAAGCAAAGTATACAAAATATATGTTCAAGAAATTTGGTATGGAAACTAGCTCATCTATTGCTATTCCAATGTCTACTGGACTTCGCCTTGACAAGGATAAAGATGGAAAATCAGTGGACATCACCAAATATAGAGGCATAGTTGGGTCTCTGCTATACCTCACTGCTAGCAGACCTGATATTATTTACTATGTTGGGGTTTGCGTGAGATTTCAATCAAATCCTATGGAATCTCATCTCTTAGCTGCCAAAAGGATATTAAGGTATCTCAAAGGCACTCAAGAATTGGGATTGTGGTATCCAAGGGAATCACGATTTGAACTTATTGTATATTCAGATTCCGACCTTGCTGGCTGCAAGATTGATAAAAAGAGTACTACATGTACTTGTCAATTTCAAGGCAGTCGTCTGATCTACTGGATGAGTAAGAAACAGACTTCAGTATCCATATCTACTGCTGAAGTTAAATACACTGCTGCTGGAGCATGTTTTGCACATATACTATGGTTGAACCATCAACTAGAAGACTACAATATCGAAATAAGTGGAATTCCTACCTACTGTGACAGTACAAGTGCAATATCACTTACTCAGAACACTATAAGTCATTCGAAGACTAAGCATATTGATATCAAATATCACTTCATAAGAGACCATGTTGAAAAAGGAAATGTCATAATTGAGTATGTTCATACTGACAATCAAATAACTGACATTTTTACTAAACCTTTTAGTGATGCAAGATTTTCTACTCTAAGAGTGGAATTGGGCTTGTTGAATTTGGATTCATAAGCTGAGGGGGAACCTATCTGAAGACTACGATTCATCAGCTTACGAGGTATCTTCAAGACTCACTTTCAATAGACTAGTTGACTGATAGATTCTTGAACTCTGGGGGAACGTGTAAAACTAGCGGTACTCCTGATTAAAGACGAAATCTTCAATGACAGTTAGTTGAAGTTATATTATTGGAAGATTTGTTCTTAATTCTTGAAGACCTAAATATTATCTTGCTGGATTGACAAACATCAAAGGAAGATCACTAGCTATTGGCTTTCTCTAGTGATATCATATTTTCAGTTACGACAGATAAGTATACTCTACTCATCTGTTATTTATAAATGTGTTATGATAAAAACGTTATACCTATAAACACGCTTTTATAAGTAAAGAGACTAGGGACGCTTCGATTTCTCTCCTAGTCGGTTAAAATTTATAATATTTGAATTTCGTAACTTTCGCACACACGATCAAAACGTATCAATCTAGATCTAACGGTTAGCGGATATTTTTGCAAACTTACCAGAACTACTAATCTCTCTGTATTCTTGTGAATTTTCTGCATTCCTTCTAAAATTCAAACAGATATCATGGCCGCACTTAAAGGAAGATACTTGAACTATTATGTGTACCATGCTACGGGTACAAAGGTTATGAAAGAGCTAATGGAAAAGTTCAAGGCTGCCTCTCTGGTGAATGTTCTAGAGGCACATGAAACTATGGTGTTTCATGAGGATGTTGGTGAATTCTACAAGAACGTGAAGACGGACTTGGATGAAATGACCATGACATCTACTGTGGCTGGAAAGAAGATTTGCATCTCTCCTGCCGTTCTGAGCGAGGTCTACGGACTGACTAATGAAGGAGGAGACGTTTCTACTTTGGGGAGACCCAAAGAGGAGGAATTTTGATTGTTGGCTGCCAAAGCTGGAGAAAAACTAACTGGGTCAATTAAGAAGACTCAATTGAAGGATGAATATCAGAGAATGGCAGACATTGTTGCCAAGATTATGGAGTGCACCACAAGTGCATTAGATGACTTTTCCAAGTGAAGATTCCACACAATGATTTGTGTTTACTATGGGTTAAAAGTAAACTGGGCAGCTCATGTGTTCAGAATTCTCGCAAGTAAGAAGTCTGGACATGTCATTCTTCTAAGCTATCTGCTTATGGCCCTGAACTGCTCAATGGGAGCTGGAAATGTGATTCACAAGCTGGAAGAGGTTAAGGCCTACAAGCCTGTGAAAATAGAGGTCAAGCCTGAGATTACTCTAGAGAAAAAGCAGACCAAAAGAAAGGCTGATGATGTTAAGGCTGAAGAAGTCTATTGTTGCTGCTAAGAAGAGCAAAATAGAAGTCAAGGCTGCTGAGCCTACTGGTCAAACAGTAAACCTTATTGTTGAAGCTAGACCAGTTGACATCTTGACTGCTGATAAAGTTATCCCTCAAGTTGCCCTAGAGATTGATGCAATGGCAACTGATATTTCACCGGAGAGAACTGAATCAAATGAGCTTCCTAAGGAAAATATTGCTAAAAGGACAAGGAGCTCATTGAAAAATTCTGATGTTGCACCAACTCTTACCCATACCAAGTCTACTGACAATGGGAGGTCAAAGAGTTACATTCTCTACTGTCAGAGAAGATCCTCCATCCGTTGAGAGACCATTGGAATCAGTAAAGGAATCTGATACTGCAAATCAGACAACAGCTGAGGTGTTTGAACCTCAAGTAATCAAGTCTGCTGAGCCAACAGCAGAGGTTGCTGAAATGGCAGCTGCCAGAAGGAAGAGAACTGGCAATGCCAAGGTATCCCGCTACCACAAAAAGAAAAGAGAAGAGGAAGCTGCCATTGAGGCTAACAAGTATGATGCTGCTGCTAAGCAGATGACTAAGGCAGAGTTAGTTGCCAAGGAAGCTAAAGCTCTTGAGGCCAATAAGGTAGATGCTCACGGGACAAGAAGAAGTGGAGGGATAGTAATTGGAGAACCAAGAGAAAATTCCTTCGTGTTACCTCGTCCTCAAGTTGTAAAGAGAAGAAAGAGAGAAGTCAAACATGCGCTGGAAATTGTTAAGAGTAATCCTGCTATTTTCGCCAAGTTAGAAACTGAATTAGAGAGGTATAACACTTTGTTAAAATATAAGAGTACCTTCCTTGCCGAAAAAATCAGATACAATAGATGGAGGGACTACAGATTGAGCAAATCTAGTGAAGATTTCAGAGCCTGGAATGAGGCTGCTGTTGAAGAAAGTTGGGTATTGAATTGGCTGCAGACCAACAATATCAAACAAGCATTGGACTCTGATTTCTTTCACGACAGAGTACATGAGTATGTGAAACTCATAGTACAAAAGGAGTCAACAACTCTAAGAGAAACAATGGCGAATAAGCCTAGAAGAGGTGAAGATTTGGAAGAAAGAGCTGTCAAAATTGCCTATGGTTCTGAAGAATCAAAGACAAGTGCTATTCCTGCCAAGAGTGATGAAACTGTTCAATCTGCCATTCTGGATTCCATGAAGGCTATGATTGAAACAACAATGAAGGACAGGGAGTGTGGAACAAAGAGTTACTGAAGAAATTTGAGGAGATAGCCTCTAACCTTGTTGAGAGCACCATTCAGAGTATTCCATAGCCTCCTGATCCTACTGTGCTGTTGAAGGATGAGCTGACTTCACTTAAGGAAGAAGTATACAACATAAATTCAGACATTCAGATGTTCAACAACAGGGTTCAACAAAATGAGGCTGGTTGGATGGAAATCAACTTAGTTGTTGCAAATGCTATGGAAGCTGGAGAAGAAAAGACTGAAAATCTTATCCAAGGATTTTGTGAAGGCATTGACAAGACTCTTTAGACCTCTATTGCAATAGGTCATGAGTTCACTGATATGAATCAACACATGGAACATCTCAACAATCAATCAATGATGTTAGCTGCCACACAACAACAACAAGGTAATCACATTCGAGCAATGGATCTCAACATCAGAATGCTATGCAATGCCATAAACATTCCACTTGTGCAAATTGAAGAACTCAACCCTGCTGATGATGACAAAAAGGGGAAATAATTATCTGTTGAGAATGAGGAAGTTAAGGTTACTGAAGAAGCTCAAGTGACTGAAGAGGATGCTGATAAGCCTACTGAAGAAACAGAAGCTGCTAATAAGCCTGCTGAAGAAACAAAGGCTGCTAATAAGCCTGCTGAAGAAACAAAGACTGCTAATGTAACTGAGGAAGTTGTTGATGATGAGGAAGCTGACTTAAAAGAAGAAGAACCCAATGATGTTGCAAATGTTGATAAGGAGATTGCTGCTTCCAAGGATTCAACTGAAGAACAACTAGATCCATTCCAAAAAGTCAAGATAATAGAGGAAATAAAAGCTATACTTGAGGCTGCTGGAAAAGAATGAAAACTCTTAGAAAAAGCCAAGTCAGTCCTAAATTTCTCTAGTGAAGAAAGTGAAGAAGAAGAAGTTGTAGAAGAAGAAGAAGTAGAAGAAGACAAAGAAGCAGAAGACTAAGAAGACTCTACTTTTATTCTTGTACTCTTTTGTAATTTTCAATTTCTTTGTAAATTTTTAATTCCTTGTAATCTGTTGAAAAATGTAATAAATTCTAAATAAATAAAAGATTACAAGTTATCAAACTTAATTTCTATCTCAAAAATTTTGTATGAGGACTTAACTAAAGTTAGGACAGGTATTTAGTTGAAGTTTTGTCATTATCAAAAGGGAGAAATTGTTGGATGAAGATGAAGAAGTGAAGGGAGGTTTTGATGATTTCCAAAAGTCATCATCTAAGTAATGGAAGCTTAGCTAACCTCTGAAAAAGTTCAATCGAGAAGACAAGTAAAATCAGAAGATTAAATTTCAGTCCAGAAGACTACTAATCTGATGCTGAGTTCAGAATAAGACTAGTGAATTTCAACTGAGTCAAATCAGATGGTTCGATTTGAATCAGCAGAGTGTTCATCAGCAGAGTGGATTCGATCAGCAGAGTGGAAGATATCAGAGAATCATTCCAACGGTAATAAATGCACTTGGCGTAATAAATGCTGAAAGAGAAGGGTATTAATGACAAATGATTGTAGAAAAACCTCGTATCAGCATGGTGCATTAAATGCGAACTGACAGATCTGAACAGTATAACAGTGAACAGTTGCAGAGAGCCGTTCAGAGAGAAGGACCAAACCGCGAGTGAAGATAGTTCTACATTCAAGAGTTAGAGACGTGAAGAACCACAACAACTGAGAGCAATTCAACTATCAAATTCTCTAAGTCTCAAAAACTCAAGAACATAACACTATCAGCTGAGTCATCTGTTGACGAAGCTAGTTGAGGAAAAAGATCATACTTATAAATCTTAATGATTTTTGTAAACTTTGAGAGATTCACGTCAAACATACTGGCACGCCCGCATCCACTCCAACCGAGAACGGTCCACGTGGATTTCGAGCCAAACAACACATGATTCATTTTGGTGAGTATTTGAGATGAGAATGTTTTATGTTATCGATATCAGAGAAACCTTTAGGTTGTGAAACTACAGTTAAACATTATATGTTTATATTAAATGAGTTCTAATAAAAATAGTGCATGTTCTACCACTATAAATCATGCTAAAAATGAATCTAGTGACATAAAAATTGTATGTGGGCTAAATTGTCAATTCAGTAAGATTATGTTGGTCCCAAGTGGTCAGATGAGGTCTAAAGGGAGGGAAGGGTGAATAGACCTCTGTACCTTTAAAATTTTTCTCTAACTTTCTTCTCAGCAGAGTAAGCTGATCTTACTTAGGAGACTACTTAGCTGATTTTGCACTTTTTGCTTATTCAGCGTAAGTTGACCACTCGTCTGATTTAACTTATCTGTTTCAAATGAAATCAAAGTTTCAAAACTTGTGTGCAGCGGATTTGTATAAGTATGTTCAAATAAGTTTCTCTTTAAAGGTTTTACCCCTGTTTTATAAATTCCTTTTTAAAAGCTTTATCTTTTAAAATGTTTGTTTGCTTACGAAAATATGCAAGTATGAAAGCACGAAATCGAACACAGGAATTTTTATAGTGGTTATATAGACAAGAAGTCTTTTAGTCCACTCTTCTAAATCTCGAAGATTTAGGTTCTACTAGAAACACTAAGTATCCAGTCCACCACTTGCGCTTTTACAACAAATGATAAAGCCACAAGCTCACAATAGGAGATCACAAAGAAAACTTATCCTCTGAAGTAATATCACTCACTAAGATGGATATCTACTTTCATCTAGTCAACCTTCTGATCAACCCTCTTCCTCCAATCCTAATTCAGCTCAAGGATACCTCCCATGGCTATTAGAACTCAATACGGGATCCATGGTTGTAAAATGTGGTCCAAACGCAACTCTTCTGGTCAGCCAGCGAAGAGGAGAAAACAGACTTTTGACTAGCAGAGTCAATATTTCACCCATATTGGTAATTTACACTAAAATGCTTCCCTCGTTGACATGATCGAGAATCATTTGGAGGGTAAACGAGTTGCGGGTTATCCTGCCGATGGAACTATTCTTATAGATGATAAATAGCATGTCTTAGACAAAGCCATGAGGCTGCTTTTATCTATAGTATTTACAAAGATATCCAGCGCAATCTCGAGAGAAGTCCTTTGGATCAATTAGCCAGAGCGACCCATGCTCATGAAGTGGTAAAGATATCTTCATCTTTTTTCCATACTCATAATACAAATCATATCTTTCTATATTGAGATTTCTTGTTAATTTCAACAAACTAGGAGCCATATACAATTCTTCCCTCCATATAGAGCAACTGAAGTTCGTTGAGGAATCTAATTGTTGGTCCCAAAAGTGGTCAGATGAGGTCTAGAGGGTGGGTGACTAGACCTCGGAACTTTAAAAACTTTTCTCCAACTTTTCAAATCAGCAGACTAAGCTGATCTTACTCGTGAGATTGCTCTGCTGATTTTGCACTTAGCTGTTTCAGCAAGGTTGACCACTAGTCTGATTTAACTTAACTGTTTCAAATGAAATCAGAGTTTCAAAACATGTATGCAGCGGATTTTATCAAGTATGTTTTTCAAACAGGTTTATCTTCAAAGTTTTACCCCAATTTTACAGATTCCTCTTTTAAAAGCTTTGTCTTTTAAACGTTTGTTTACTTACGAAAATATGCAAGTTAAAAACAAGTAATCAAACACAATAATTTTTATAGTGGTTATATAGACACAAAGTCTTTTAGTCCACTCTTCCAAATCATGAAGATTTAGGTTCCACTAGAAACACAAAGTAACTAGCACACTACTTGCGCTTTTACAACAAATGATAAAGCAACAAGCTCACACTTAGCTCTCAGGTAGATCACTCAGAAAAAGATATTCTAAAGCACTCAGCAAATAGAACACTTAAGCTTTACAACAAATGATAAGCATTAAGTAAGAGTACTAAGCTCACAATATAGGAAATCACTCAGAAGACCTATACTGCGAAGTTATATCACTCACAAAGATGGATATACACTTCTCTATTTTACAGATGAATGTCACTTAGACATACAAAGGTTTGATCTTTGTTCTTCAACAAAAAGCTTCGTCAACAAATGACTTTGCTTGTGATCAGACGACTCAACTGATGGATCTTGCTCTAAGGATGTGATCTTGAATTGTGCAAGTCTCTTCTGGTCTATTTATACCCTCGAATTTGAAATTCTGTCCGTTGAAGATAGACGAAATTACATTTTAATCCTGAGCAATGGTTTCTTTCTGATGGCAGCTTTTGCAGACTGGTCACTGTACACTCTGCTGTACGGATATCTACTTTATGTCAGTCGCATTTAATGCACTCAGCTTGTTACCGTTTATAAGCTTACTAACCGACTTCACTTTGCTGATGGGATTACTCTGCTGATGATCACTCTACCGATGATCATTTCACTGATGGCTACTCTGCTGATTCAAGAATGAACACATCTATCTTGACTCGGCTGATGATAACCAATCTGATCTTTACTAATCTGATATCCCATTCTGCTGATTCGGTCACATAGCTTCCAGACCGTGAGAAAGTTTTCACTAAGCTTTTCAGTTCTTAGTTGACGACACTTTAATCTTCAAAATCGTTCTGGCCTTTTTGTCATCTTCAAAACCTTCTCCAATACCAACCAACAATTTCCCCCTTTTTGATGATGACAAAACTTTCAACTAAGAACGTCTTCCAAGTCTTTAGATTTAGTCTTCATACTCTGAGATGGAAATTATTTGCTCTGATACAACTTTTTTTAATGAAAAACACCAATTTTTATGGTTGCTTTCCCTTTTTGATTTTCTTCTTTTAAAGGGTTCTTAGTTGCATTCTTTTCTTCCCCCTTTTTGTCATCAACACTAATACTTAGTTGCATCTCTTTCTTCCCCATTTTTCTTTTTATAAAATTGCAAACTTAGTATGATGAAGATAAGTAGGTGAGTACTTAGCTGTTGGAGGTAGTCTTCTTTTTTGTTTATCACTCCAACTAGAATAACTATTCCCCCATATTTCAAGAACCTATACCACTTGTGGTCTGATTCCACTTGTAGTCTGATACTACTTGTATGAGTGTATATCAGATTAGTCAGCTGATATCACTTGTTGTAGTACATTCTTGAATATCACTTGGCTGTTGAGTTCCAGTCGGCTTATGAGAAGCAGTCTTCTGATAAACTTCATTTGACTTATTTAGAACTTCATCTCTGATCAGGAGTACCGCTAGTCGTACACGTTCACCCTGAATTCAAGAATATGTGGTCAAGTAGTCTTATGAGAGTTACTCTTAAAAGACACTGTTGGATTAAGATGAAGACTTAGAATTGAAGGGAGGTTTTGATGATTTCCAAAAGTCATTAGCTAAGTATTGGAAACTTAGTCAACCTCTAAAGATTATTTGACCAAGGAAGAAGACAAATCAGAAGGGTCAAATTTATGGTCAAGAAGACTACTGATATGTTGCTGCATTCGGAATCAGACTGGTGAATTTTCAGCAGACTCAAATCAGATAAGTTCGATTTTGATCAGCAGAGTATTCATCAGACGAGTGGATTCGATCAGCAGAGTGGAAGTGATCAGAAGTTATTGCAACGGTAATAAATGCACTTGAAGTAATAAATGCTGTAAGAGAAGGGTATTAAAGACAAATGATTGAAGAGAAACCTCGGATCAGCAGAGTGCATTTAATGCAAAGTGACAGAAAGTACAGCAGAACTGTACAGTGCACAGTTGCAGAAGCCGTTCTCAAAACAGGGACCAGTACTCGAGGATTTTGAACACCTGTCGACATCTCAACGGCAGATTTTCAAACCTCAAGTATAAATAGATCTGAGTTGAAGAGTTTGAAGACAACACAACTATTGAGAGAGAATTCAAAGCAAGCAAAATTTTATAAGTCTCAAACTCAAATACAGATCACCATCAGCTTAGTCATTTGTTGACAAAAGCCGAGTTGAGAAAACAGAGAAAAATACAAATCTGAGTGATTCTGTAAAAAGAGAAAGTTGTGAGAAGCAGATATCCATCTTAGTGAGTGATATTACTTCAGAGGATAGGTTTTCTTTGTGATTTCCTATTGCGCACTTGTGGCCATTTCATTTGTTGTTTGGCGCAAGCATTGTATATTGTAAACTTTGTGTTTATAGTATAACCCAAGATCTAAGTGACTTGGAAGAGTGGACTAAAGGATTTACATCCTGTGTTTAAGTTTGCATATTTTCCAAAAGCTTTCAAACACTTAAAGATAACTGTTAAAGATTTTAAAAAGGAGTTTGTTAAAACTAGGGAGAAAATCTTTCAAGTTAAAGAAAACTACTTGTGAAAAACACTTGATAAATCCGTTGCAAGTAAAATCAGAAGAGTGGTCAACTCTGCTGTTCAAAGCTTTGTGCGAGATCAGCTTAGTCTACTTATGAATCTTGATCAGCTTAGTCTGTTCACAGAAAAAGTTAGAGAATTTTAAAGTTAATTTTTTTAGAGGTCTATTCAACCCCCCCTCCCCCCCTCTAGACCTCATCTGACCACTTGGGACCAACAAGTGGTATCAGAGCAGGTGGTTCATTTGAATCATTTGCCTGATCAATGAGCTTGATCCTAGTGTGTTTTTCAAAGGTTTGAAAAAGTTTTCAAAAGAGCATATTTTGAAAAATAAAAACTTCTTGAAAAATGGATTGTATCAGCCATGTTCCCCACATTGGCGGTATGAGTTTTGAGGACTGGAAGATCCGCATGGAAATCTTCCTTGCTGTTTATAATGACAATATGTACACGTGCATAACCAAAGGTCCTTTCAAAATCACCAAGACCATCAAAGTAGATGACAAAGAAATGGTGGTGAATAAAGAGCTTGATGAGATGACAGTTGAGGAAGTCAAGCTGTTCAATCTAGATAAAATTGGTCGTTTCATCATGACCAGAGCCCTAGACGATGACCAATTTGATAAGGTGAAGCATTGCAAGACTGAAAAAGAAATGTGGGACAAGGTTCGTGACATGAGCGAAGGAAATGATGCCATCAAAGAGCACAACTTGAGCATAGCTCTTGAAAAGTTGGAAAACTTCAAGATAAAGTCTGGAGAAACCATTGATCAGATGGGTACAAGGTTTACAAGGACTCTAAATGAAGTATTGAAGCTGGGATAAACCTTCTCCGATAAAGAGATCACTGTCAAAGTCTTGAAGGCGCTACCTCCCAAATTCAACATGAAGATTACAGCCATGGAAGAATCAAGGGATCTGGGGAAGATCTCTCTCACCGAGTTGTTTTCTGTACTCAAGGCGTATGAGTATAAACTGCCAAGGATGGGTATAGAAGAAACCTCAACTTCTAGTCCCACAGTTGCCCTGGTCGCTGCTGAAAATTCAAGAAGGTCAGCAAACAAAAGTAAAGAAATGGACTCATCTGATGAGACCATGCTGCTCAACAAAAAAGAGTACACTGCTGGTGACGTCGCACTATTGTTGAATGGATTCAAGAAGTTCTACAAGAGAAAAATGAAGAACAAATACAACAATGCTTCTACTTCTAACCCTACCTCACATTCTCATGATAGTAAGGATAATTATAAATCCAAACTAATGTGCTATAACTACAGGAAATTGGGACATTTCATCAAGGACTGCCCATATACTAAAGCTGAGAAGTACACTGAGGAAGAAAAGAAAATCATAAAGGAGAAGAGATACAACAAAAGTAAAGTGCTAATGGCAGAAGCTGAAAAGATGGCTGCTGTCTACTCGTCTGATTCAGATTCAGAGACGTCTGATGACAACTCTACTAAAGATGAGAAACTTGCACTACTTTGTCTAATGACCAAAGATTCAGAATCATCTGATGATGAGGTAACTCCTGCTAAAAATGAGCTATTTAATTCATTTGAGCAAATGATGTTAAATAACTCAAGTATTGCTACTGCATTTGCAAAGCTTAAGGAAGAGATGACAATGCTAAAAGATCAAAATACTTCACTGAAACTTCAGGTTGAAAAACCACAAGAATCAGCTGAGTATAAAATGCTTGAGCAAGAGAATGAATCTCTGAAGGCAGAGTGTGAAGTTTACAAAGGGAAAATCATGGAATTAGAAAAGATAATATCGAATCATGATAAGTCGTCTGTTGCATCAATGAACACATCTAATGAACAGAGAACACCTTTAGTAACTGAAAGTTTAGAACTGAACATAACTAAAAAGTTTATATCTGCTGATAATAGTAATATTATCTTGTATGTTCAGACTGCTAAACCTGCTTCATAGAAAAAAGAGAAAAAAGAGAATAAAACTCCTAAGGCTAAAAAGGGCAAAGAGCCTAAGACTGAAAAACAGACTGGTAAAACTAGACAGCAGAGTCCTAAGAAATCTGCTGATAAGAGTAAAACCAATCAGACTAGTAAAAACTAAGTCGTCTGTTACTGAGCAAGCTAAAAGCAAACCAAAGAAGCATAAGAATTATAAATATGAAAATGCTTGGTATGGAAATGAGTCATCATATTATGTGCAACCTGCATATCCACCATTATATCATGAACCTCAATTTCCATCTTATTATGTTGCATACCCTGCTCATCATCCAATTCATGCTTACCCTGCTTATCATGCATCATATCCTACTTATGAGCCATACTCACATCATAATGATTATAACAATGACATGCCTGCTGAAAACTATGATGATACCAGAGTACCTCATGCTCCTGCAAATACTCCAAAGCCTAAGAAGCCTAAGACTTCAAAATCTTGGGTTGTCAAAGGTGATACTAATCCGCAAGGACCCTCTCAATAAAGGGTACCTAAAACAATTTTACTTTGTTTTGTAGGTTAGGATTAGGAATAGGAGTAAAGTAGAGAAGAAATGGTACTTGGACAGTGGATGTTCAAGGCACATGTGTGGAGACATACATGAACTGACTAATGCTGCTGCCATAGACGGTCCAAAAGTTACATTTGGAGACAACAAAGAAGGCAAGATTGTGGCGTGTGGAAAGTTAATCAAAGGCAACATTGAAATATCTGACGTTTCTTATGTTAAAGGCCTCAAGTACAATCTGCTGAACATAAGTCAATTTTGTGACAAGAGATTTTCTGTTATCTTCTCTTCAGATAAGTGCTATGTAGATCAAGTTGGAACAAAGAAAGTGATACTATCTGGAAGAAGACAAGGGAATATCTATGTAGTCGACTGGAATTCTGTGGACAAGAATTCTAATGTTTGTTTGATGGCTTCTACACCAAGTGAAATCAGTTGGCTTTGGCACAAAAGATTGAATCATCTGAATTTCAAGACCATAAACAGGTTAATAAAGAACAATTTGGTAGAAGGAATTCCAAAGACAGTCATGAGCAAAGATAAGCTCTGTGACGCCTGTCAGAAGGGTAAACAAGTGAAGTCCACTTTCAAAAGCAAGAAGCACCAATCTTCAACCAGAATTTTGGAGCTACTACATATGGATTTGTTTGGCCCTATTGATCCAATCAGCAATGGTGGAAAGAAGTACTGCCTAGCTGTTGTGGATGATTTTTCAAGATACAGTTGGGTGATTTTCATGAAGAAGAAAAGTGAAACCAAGGAGCATCTTACCAATCTGATGGAACTGATCCAGAATGAGAAAAGCTTGAAGATCTTAAAGATCAGATCAGATAGAAGGACTGAATTTACAAACTCTACTGTTGAAGAGTATTGTAACACCAGATGAATCAACCATGAGTACTCTGCTGCCAGGACACCTCAACAAAATGGAGTTGCTGAAAGGAGAAACAGAACTCTAAAAGAAGCTACCAGAACCATGATAGCTGAATCAAAACTGCCTCAAAGATTTTGGGCAGAAGCCGCAAACAGAGCCTGCTACACCCAGAACAGATGTATGATCAACAGGAGTCAAAACAAGACACCTTATGAAGTCTGGAACAACAGAAAGCCTAATATACACTATCTTAGGATTTTTGGCTGTAAATGTTATGTTTTGAATAATGGGAAGAATCACCTTACTGTTTGCAGAGAAGGCTGATGAAGTTGCTTTTGTAGGTTACTCTACTGTTAGTAAAGCCTATAGAGTGTTTAACAAAAGGACTTTACTGGTAGAAGAGTCAATTCATGTAGTATTTGATGAGCCAAATCAATCTTCTGAAAAGATTCAAAGTTCAACTACAAAGATATCTGCTGACTTTCAGAAACTGACTATGGAAAGAAATGAAGAATATGTTCCCATCATACTACTTGATCTCAACCCAGCTGGTAACTAAAGTGCTGTTCAAAATCAGTCTACTGATTGTCTAACAGAGGAGTTGCAAACAGCAGACAGACCAGAGACTGTTCAACAGACTACTTATGTTCAACAGACTACTACTGAGACTCCAACAGTAGTGTTGCAAGATCATTCAAGAGGACAACATCCAGATTTGCAACCTGATCTCAGATGGCTCAGAGATTACACACCTGACTTAGTGATTGGTAATCCACTGGATAGAGTGAAAACTAGAAGAGCTGCTGCAAATGAATCTATGTTTGTAAGTTTTCTCTCACAAATTGAGCCCAAGCAAATTGAAGAAGCTCTTAGTGATTCTCATTGGATTGAAGCAATGCAAGAAGAGCTAAATCAATTTGAAAGAAATGAGGTTTGGTACTTAGTACCTAGACCTACTCATCAAAGGGTAATTGGCACTAAGTGGGTCTTCGGGAATGATTATGCTCTATTTCGTTCGGGAAAAATAAGGAAAGTTGAGCAGAACAATAACTAAAGTCGAGCGTGTAAATGATGAATATTAATAATCAAATCCAATTACAAATTACAAAGCAGGTCTATCCGAGCGTTACTGGATGCCGTACAACTAGCTAGATAAATACAAAGGAAAGCAAGCTATAACCTATTCCGAGCTCTGAGTCCGAGCTGGGGTGTTCCTAGGGAATCGTGTTCTCCTTGATGTCATAAATGCGCTGGATATATATAGGAATAGTGATGAGCTAGCTAGACCCTCCGCAGGGGAATATGTCTCGGCCAGCTGTCCAGACCTGTGGGTCGGGCCAACAGTGATTCCGAGGAGAGGAGTAGACCGAAAAAATATGATTTCGTGCTAATAATCTGGCTTGATCGGAAGCTGGGTTCTGCAGGTCGGAAAATAGCCTTCCTGGTCGGGATCGAGGTCGAACTCGAGCTGAGGTATTTCCTAAAATGGTGTATACGAAATATCCCTCATCAATACTCCCCCACTTCTCGAGCATAAGTGAAGCTGAAGCTCGGAGAAGTAAACACAGCATCATAGTAAGAAGTTTGGATAGGCCTCATTAAAAACCTTACTCGGAAAAACCCAGTGGGACAAAATCCGAGCTAGGGAAAAAGAGCGCACATTTTCTTTGGGGGAGCCCTGGATAGGCAAGATGCTCCAAGTAGAAGAACGGCGTTCTCGATCTGAGAGTTTCACCTCGGTGATTCACGAGGAGCTACCATACTTGAAGTTCGGAGAAATAAATAATAGAGAGCAGGTCTTGAACAGTCTTGCGTCGGATATGCCTCGTTAAAAACCTTACTCGGAAAAACCAGTGGGATAAAAACCGAGCAAAGGGAAAAAGAGTGCACATCTTCGGAAGACGATGACGTTAAATCATTCTTTACCGAGCTGAAAGATTACCTCTTTAAAATTAGAGGACCGGAAATGCCATTAATGGAAAGATAACTTTGAATTTACTGAGTGGAAGCTTAACCGTCGCGGTTACTCGGGGTTTAATTTGCAACTTACCCTTTTAACCTTTATATATATGCGTTGACCTGACGAGACGAATACCGCTTCCCAAATTACTGCAGATCGGAGTACTCACATCGATATAGACTTTTACTTCTCATCGACCGTCACAATAATCCCTTTCAGAATGTCTAATCCCGAAAATACAGAGAATCCAATAAATGTTCCTCCGAGATCAGATTCCGACCTAGGGTCAATGGACGATCTCATAAATACATACAAATCGACAAAAGACTCCCCAGATGAAGTAAATAAGGTCGTCGACCAGGGTGAACAGGTCTTGAGATCGGATACTGGCGAGGGAACTTCTGGTCAACAGAATCCTGAGCTCGATGGGGATGGAGAACAAAATGTCGAGCCCAACGCCGAGCGCGAAGGAGAGGACGAACAAAATGCAGATTCTGGCAGCGAGGAAGGTTCGGCCGAAGTGCTGGGAGAGCACGAGATAATGAGATACACGATCGGAAATAACGTCTCCGTGAGAATCCTCGATTTGGGTGCTACCTCGAAGAAAACTAGCACCTCGGGGCGACTTCAGAAAACTGAAAAGAGGGTGGATGAGATTGCCAGTGCTTATGATCCAGTTGAGAGCAAGGCAGGGCTTGAGGCTGAGATAGGGAAATTTTTCCCCGAGGGTTACTCTTTGGTCATCCCGAGCTCCTCTCAACGGGTCAACAAGCCTCCAGAAGGATGCCAAGCTTTTTACGCTAAGCAATTTTCTTATGGGCTGCGGATTCCTTTTGCCCCACTGCTCGAGCAAGTTTTGGAAGTGTTCTCGCTAGCCCCCGCGCAGATCCTTCCCATCTCTATAGGATATCTGATAGCCTTTAGTGTTTTGATGAAAGCTAAAGGCAAACTTGCCAATTTCCAAAACTTTTGGCAGTTCTTCAAAATTAGCAACTCCCCGGCCTCCAACGCGGGGTTCGTGTATTTTTCACAACGCCCAAACCATTCAGTCTTATCCACGATCGTCTCTAGCAACTCTCTGGATTGGAAGAAGCGATTCTTCTTTGTTAAGGGACCTGATGAGCCGGTTTTCGAGGGGAGCTCGGAGATGGTCCCATACCAATGGAAAGGTCGGAGTGACTGGGTATACGGAAAACGCGAGCTCGTGGGTCAAATTAAGCAGGGTGTCCGTGACTACGTCGTTGCCGCGATGCGTTCCGACCTGTATCAGTCGGCCTTTCTTATTTTGGAGCCCGTTCTTCGAAAAGCGGAGCTCAGCAAGGCGACGTTCCCGCTTGCGGACGCCGTCGATCCCCGATCGTTAAGTAAGCAAAAAAGTTTTATTTCTCATTCTTTAAGTTTGTTACTCAGAAACTTCATTCCTTAACCATATTTCTTTGTTCAGGTGATATGGTAGAGAGCTACCGAGCTTCCATAGTCGGTAGAATTGTTGCTTCTACCTCAAAAAAGACACCGGGCCAACCGAGACGGCAAGTTAAACCCCATCAGGCGGAAGCTAACCGAACAACCGTCCCTCCTCAGGGCAATCCTTCCCAAGCTGCTCGAGCCCAAGCAGAGGAGGAGCCCGAGAATGTTGAGCCGCTACAAATGGTCCCTCCTCTAAGCCAAGCTGGCCCTTCTACTTCATCTGGATTGGGATACAGTTTGTTTACCATGAGGAAGTTGAGGGGGGAAGAGATCCTTAATCGACGAGCCAGGGAAGATAAAGAAGGGGCCCCCGAAGCGAAAAGGATGACAGGATTGTGGGGACGACACAGAAGACCTCTCACTCATCGTGCGGGTCGAGATAAACCCGATATGGTAGATTTTATCGAGGATCAGCTTAAGGGTCACAGAGCGGCCGGTTACCCGAGGGAGGATCAATTTTGAGCGATCGCGACCCAAGAGGGGAGAACGAGCACGATAAGTCAATCAAAATCTTCTTGGCGGGGCGATTCGCCGAGGATCAGGAGGAACTATTGGCTCACAACGACCTCGATATACTAGGTCGATTCGCTCGAGCGCATCATACGGTACAGGTTCCTTCGTCGTAATAATAACTCTTTAGACCTATATACAGTGTATTAACTGTTTCCTGCTATCTCTTTGCAGATCGGAGACTGTTTTCTTACTGAGCTGAATCGTACCTCGCTGTTGGAAGATGAGTCTGATCGAGTTTACACAGCCTACAAAAACTCTCTCTTTGAAGAATCCAAACTTCCAAATCAGCTTGCCGCGGTCCAGAAAGAATTGGAAGCTTCTAAAGCTAAGTATAAGGTCAAGAGGAGAGCTTGGTGAAAGTGGTTGAGGAGAAAAGCCTGCTCGAGGATAAGGTCAAGAGGCTCGAAGAAGAACTCGCACAGACCAAGGCTGATTCGGAGTTGTCTTATCAGCGTGGTAAGGAGGAATCACGCCTCAGCTCGATAAGGGAATTTCTAGAATCTCCTGCATTGGATGCCACCGCTCGAAAAAGGGTCGGTGAGATTCTTCAAACTACCTTCTACAAAGGGGTTCGACAATTGATCGCAGCAGGAGTCATCCCCGACCAGATGGACAAGTACGTGAAGCACATGGACATTCTAAAGAACATGGACGGGGAAGATTATCGAGTCTCATCCTCGAGTTCCAAGGACTGGGAGACGCATGAGTTCGCCCCTTTTGTGGAAGAGTTCGGGGTTCCCATGCTGAATCCCGATATGCAAGAATTGGCGGTGTCCAGCTCGAGCTCGAGTTCAGATAGTTCTGGAGATGAGGATGATCAAGATAGTTCTGGAGATGAGGATGATCAAGATACCTCTGAAGGCGGGGATGATCGAGAGGCTTCTGGAGACGATAAGGTCGATATCGAGAACAGTTCCGAGGGCGAGGGCAACGAGGAGTGACCAAATCCTTAGAAGGATTTTTTGTAATAGACAATAGGGTTTTCCTTTTATTGTAATGTAATTCTCCTGATCATTTATGAAATATCTTTTTTATCTGCAGTAAGTGTCAAATCCGACGTATAAACTCTTGTCAAACTTCACGGTACAACCCAACTAGACAATAGTCTTCGTAAGTTGCAAGTGGTTGAAAAAGAACATCGATAACGAACTATTCAATGCAGGCGAAAACCAACTTCCTCGGTAGATAAAATATTAAAAAGATCGATCTTCGTAACATAGATCGGAAAAACTTGAAATTCGCGACTGTTGGGTCCCCAAAAGGCAACGTTTCTCTTTTTTATAAATACATGGTAAACTAACAAAGTTTGAATCTTTGAAATCCTAATCTTTCACATCGGAGCTACTAGATCGAGTAAATAATCCTAGCCATTCCTTCACTATCATCCGAACATGGACGGACTAATAAGCTCCAAGCTCGACCCAACTCAATTGTTCAAAACCAAGAAAGATAAAGCTCCCAAGTCCAAAACCAAAGATTCTAAGTCCTCCGCAGAGGCAGCAAAGGTTTCGAAAGCTGATCGTGGCAAAAGTAAGGTCGATCCTCCTTTGAATCCAGGGCCCAATCGATCAGAGGCTCCCAAGGGTGTTCGCGGCAACACTAAAGTCGATCCCTCACCGAATTCCGCGCCTACTCATCCTGGGAATGAGCCGGTTATACAAATTTCGGACTCCCCTTCCAGATCGAAGAACAGCTCCGAGGGGAAAGCGCGGGCGTTAGTCCTAGCAAGCAAGTCATATCTGGTGGCCCCGAGCTTGCTTCAAACAAAAGGCCTCGTATAGATGATATGATTCCCACCCCAACTTTAATCCAAATGGCCGGGGAGAATAAAGCAAATAGGTGAAAGTATTCTGGCTCTGGAGGCTACTAAGAACGTTGTTATCGAGCCTCAGAGTAAGAAGGCCAAAATAAATGACCCTTCTATCGATGAGGAAAAATCTCCTCCGTCGGGTAAGAATCCCGAGGCTTCCAGCTCTGTCTCCGACGTCACTCGCACACTTAGTGCTATTTTTGAGGAGATGAAAAATAAGGCCGCGGCTGGGGGAGTAACCCCGAACAGTTGGGACATTACTTTGAGCAGTATTCAGTTGGCCGAGCAGGAGCGGTTGAGAGGGAAAAGTGCTCGGGAAATTGTGCAATCGAGCTCAGATCTGCTTACCCAAGTGAGTCTTATGTATATATATATATATATATATATTTTTTTTTTAAAAAAAAAAAACTCTTTTTGTGTTCCCACGTAGGTTGGACAGCACCTTTTCCAGCTCGGATTGCAGGTCGAGCTAGAAGCCGAGCAGCGCGCTGCAGTGGTCCTTGTCTTGGAGAAAGAAAAAATTGTGCTAGAGAAATCCCTTGATGAAGCTAGAGCTATCGAGCTGAAGCTGGCCTCTGAGACGGAGAAAGCTGTGAAGCAGAGAGAGAGCCAAGTCCATGAGGAGCTGAGCAAAGAGTTGGACAAGCTGAAGTCCATCGTCGAGCAGGAGAAGAAAGATTCCGAGCTGCGGGAGCAAGAAGCGTATAAGTTATGATGAAGGGTACGAGGCCCGCAGCGTCGAGCTCCGCAAGATCTTGTCCGAGAACAAACTGATTTAGAAATTCCTTCTCTAGTTTGTAATTTTGTTCTTCCTGCTCGATTAAATGTTGTAATTTTATCTTTTTCCTTTTTTGTAATGTAATTTGCTTCGGAATAATAAACCCTTTTTTTTCTTAAGTAATTTCGTGCTCTGGTCGGAATGTTATGCTTACTTTGAACTTCTTTAAATTCAAGTTGTTTTCTAATCGTGGAAATAAAGTTTATCGAGCTGCAATTGGCTGAAATTCCGACCCGAAAGTATAAGATGGAAGGTTTTTCTGCTCCGTACTTCTGACCGAGTCATAGTATTCCCATTTTTTCAGCAAAGTTCCAAGGAAGTTCTGACCAAACAGTACCTAACCCTCGGGAAGCGGAACAGTCACCCGTGATAAATGCCTTAATCTGGGCCGTTGGTTCCGTTGAATAATGACCGTCGATCTTCACTTCCTCTTAGTATATAAATGGCCTTTTACTCAGCTGAAATTTTTTACTTTACTCCGTGAAAATTTTTTATCCGAGGACTAAGCTCGGTTCCTTCCTTCTTTGCGTTCAAGCCTTCGAGATTAGGCTTCGAACATACTTCCGTCCTCACAAACAAAATACATCTTTCTTTGGTATGGGTGGAATCGGAAAAAAGGGGCCCCTCGAAGACTGAGGGGTCTCCGATCCCTGAAAATGGGATCTCCCTTCGAAATACCAACATGCGACCGACCCTTGCTTGGGTATTTTGGGCAGGGTTAGCATTGCGGATTTCGAGGGGTATCCCCGAGGGCGAAAAGCTGGTCAGTCAATTAAAAGGAAGGTCAACCTTTAGTACCTACTTCTTTGAGATCTTCTTGAAGAATGGTAACTTTGGGTCGAGCTTTCGGATCACAAAATGACCACTGGTTGCTCTAGGTTGAAATTTCGGATCTTAAAATGAGGAATTTCAGCTCTAGATGCCAACTCGGGGAAGTGATCGGGCTCAGCTGGTGGCAAGAAGGCTAGGGACTGTATGGAGATAAGCAGAAAAAGTGGTCTGCAATTCATATTGTCTAACTTCAAAACCAGATATCATAAGACGATAAACATAGCCGGCTCGATCACTTATACAATCTACTGGGCAACCGATCTGTCACACAAATTGTGGTGCACTCATCGGATTCTCGTCTCCGCTTGTGGTCGATGACACTAACGGATGCTCGAAGACCATAGAATAGGGCATAGTAGTTGTAATAGGACTTTACTTGTAAATGTATTCAAAGACTTTGTAATCCGTTCGATGAATATCAATAAAATTGTAGTTCCTTGTCTCTCATTGAGTTTTTGTATTCTGTTCGGAATTTATAAATAAAACTTTTATGTTTCAACTTGAACATTTTGCAATTTATCTTTCATCCGATCGTCTTGTAATTGTCTTTGCTCGTAATTCCTAGCTCGATAATGATATCATAATATGAGGAATCCCTAAAATCTGAATGTGAAATCAATCCACAACTGGAGAATTATCGATTGTCCAAATCATCTCGGATAACTTTTTCGATAAGTGTACGAACGAATAATAGCTTAAGTCTAAGAGATTTACTTCGATCAGAATTGAATCTTGTAAATAATAAACCATCTTGAGAAAGAATTTCGAAGAATATGAAGTCTTTAAAAAATCTTCATATCTCGAGCAGAGCTACCTCATTATTTTATTTCGAGCGGCACTTGATTTTTCCAACAATAAATCATTTGACAAACTTTATCGTTCATGTTTTTCTCGTGCAAGTCTTTTATCGAGCTGAGGGGCATAGCAACAGCTTTCACCCTCAGTCGAGACATTTTGCTGTTTTATAGCAAGTCTTTTATCGAGCTGAGGGGCATAGCAACAGCTTTCACCCTCAGTCGAGACATTTTGCTGTTTTGAGCAAGTCTTTATCGAGCTGAGGGGCATAGCAACAACTTTCACCCTCAGTCGAGACATTTTGCTATTTTGAGCAAGTCTTTTATCGAGTTGAGGGGCATAGCAACAACATTCACCCTCAGTCGAGACATTTTGCTGTTTTATAGCAAGTCTTTATCGAGCTGAGGGGCATAGCAACAGCTTTCACCCTCAGTTGAGACATTTTGCTATTTTATAGCAAGTCTTTATCGAGCTGGTGGGCATAGCAACAGCTTTCACCCTCAGTCGAGACATTTTGCTATTTTGAGCAAGTCTTTATCGAGCTGAGGGGCATAGCAACAACTTTCACCCTCAGTCGAGACATTTTGCTCTCTCTTCTTCTCTCTTCTTTTTTTTTTTTTTTTTTTTTTTTGTAAATGAGCGTCTTTAACCGAGCTGAGGGGCATAGCAACAGCTTTCACCCTCAGTCGAGACATTTTTCTCTTTCTTCAGCGTGGCCCTCGGAATACAGTTGGAGCAAAAAGGAGAAATTCATTGATTGTGCTTACACTTGAAATAAAACAGAATTGCAAAAATAGGAAATTACAAGAATAGAAAATGATTACAACTATCTTCCATAGTACTTCCTCAGGTTATCTGCGTTCCAGCTTCTTGGTAAAGTTTCACAGTTAAGGTGAGCAATTTTATAGGATCCCTTCTTTCCGACCTCCTGCACGACGTAAGGGCCATCCCAGTTCGGTTGAAGTTTTCCGACGTGCTTTGATATCTCAACTTTTTTTAGGACCAAATCCCCAACTTTAAATGTCCTTATTCTGACTTTATTGTCATAAGCTCTTTCCATGCTGGACTTAGTAGCTTGAATTTTTACGCATGCTCGGTCACGCTTGCCATCCGCATGGTCGACGTCCATCTCTCTCAATAACTGGTTTTGGTCGGGATCATAAGATTCAACTCTTGGTGATGGCACCAACGTCTCGATCGGGATAACGGCCTCCGAACCGTAAACCAATGAGAAAGGAGTCTCTCCCGTAGCAGATTTTACTGAGGTTCTATTCGCCCAAATGACTCCAGGAAGCTCGTCTAACCATTTTCCCTTTGCCTCGGCCAAACGCTTTTCAAGTGATCGGACAATTTCCCTGTTGGTGACTTCGGTCTGCCCGTTCGCTTGGGGATGTCCGACCGAGGTGAAATTTTGCTGGATTCCAAATTTTTCACACCACTCCAGAATTTGCTTTCCCGCAAACTGAGTTCCGTTGTCGGAGATCAATATTCTTGGTATCCCGAACCTGCAAACAATATACTTCCAGAGAAAATTTATAACCTGAAACTGAGTAATCTTGGTTAGTGCAACGCATTCTACCCATTTACTGAAGTATTCAACAGCAACCAAGATATAGTTTTTCCTCGATCTAGCGGTTGGGAAAGGTCCCACGATATCGATCCCCCATTTATCGAATGGCCAGCAGATCGGAATAGAGTGCAACTGTTCGGCAGGTTGATGAATCAAATTTGAATAAATCTGGCAGTGATGGCATTTCTTGACATAGTCGATAGAATCCGAAATCAAAGTAGGCCAGTAATAGCCAGTCCTTGAGCACTTTAAGGCTAATGCTCTCGCGCCGCAATGGCTTCCAGCCTCACCCTCGTGAATTTCTTTTAAGATAAGACCAAATTGACTCTCAGGAACACACTTCAACAAAATTCCCGAGCTGGACCTCTTGTACAGCTGGTCCTCGACCAAAACATACATTGGAGCTCGATATTTAATTCGCCGTGCCTCATTTGCTTCCTCTGGTAAGACACCATTCCTTAGATAAGTTTTCAAAGGTTCCATCCAGGAAGGCCCTTGAGTATCTATCTCCATGATTTCCGAGCTCGGGGATACGTTCAAATCTATAGCTGGAGTGTTAGACATCAACCAAGTTATTACTCTCTCTTTTCGTCCATCCATCGATCCTGTAAACTTTGACAACAAATCCGCCCAAGAGTTCTCTTCTCGAGGGATAGCTTGAATATCGAACTTATCCAGCTTCGCCACTAAATCCTTCACCCTTTTTAGATATTTAACCATGTTGAACTCTTTCGCTTCATAGACCCCTTTCACTTGCCTATGTATCAGCTCGGAGTCGGTCAACACGGTAAGAGACTTTATACTTGCTTTTATTGCCATTTCTAATCCAGCGATTAGAGCCTCGTACTCTGCTTCATTGTTCGTTACCATAAAATCCAGAGTGATTGCATAACTAAGGTCCTCCCCTTCGGGGCCCTGAAAGTGTATTTCCGGCCCCTCCACCTTCTCTAGTCGATGAACCATCGACATGCATCAACCAAACTTTCTCCTGAACACCTGCCACCAAATTAACCTCGGGAACTGGTTGTTTTTCCGAACTTGCTCCCGTTGATTCTGCAATAAAATCAGCAAGGACCTGGGCTTTGATCGCCGTTCGAGGTTGGTACTCGATTTCGAACTGTCCAAGTTCTACTGCCCATTTAATCAATCTTCCTGACGCCTCTGGTTTTGACAGAACCTGCCTTAGAGGCTGGTTTGTCAAAACAATAATCTTATAAGTCTGAAAATAAGGCCTTAATTTCCGTGCGGCAATCACCAGAGCAAGTGCGAATTTCTCGATCTCCAAATAATTCTTCTCCGCGCCTTGAAGCAACTTACTCAGGTAATACACCGGCTTGTGATCGGAATTCTCAACTCTCACCAAAACTGAGCTTATGGCATCCTCTGATACTGCTATGTACAAATACAAAGGCTCCCCCTCAACCGGTTTTGCTAGCATCGGTGGGGAGACTAAGTATTTTTTGAGCTCCTCAAAAGCTTTATCGCACTCCTCATTCCACTCGAAACTTTTTGATTTCCTCAACAATTTAAAGAAAGGCAAACTCTTGTCCGCAGAACGGGATATGAATCTGTTCAAAGATATTATTTTCCCAATCAAACTCTGTACTTCGGAAAGCTTCCTTGGTGGTTTTAGCTCAGCAATAGCTCTGATTTTCTCTGGGTTTGCCTCGATTACACGTTCGTGGACCAAGTAGCCAAGAAACTTTTCCGATCTCACCCCGAAGGTGCACTTTGCTGGATTCAGCTTCATTCTGTATTTTCTCAAGATCCCGAAACATCTGTCGAGGTGCTTGATGTGGTCTTCCTCGGTCATGCTCTTCACGAGCATATCGTCGACATACACTTCCATGATTTCTCCGATTAAATCTTTGAACATCATGTTCACGAGCCTTTGATATGTTGCTCCCGCATTCCGCAATCCAAAAGGCATCACTACGAAGCAATATACTCCGCGCTCGGTAATGAAAGCGATTTTGTCTTGATCCCTTTCATTCATAAAAATCTGATAGAAACCTTGGAAGGCATCCATCATGCTAAAGAAGATGAAACCGGCAGTCGAATCGACCAGCATATCGATCCGCGGTAAGGGATAGGGATCTCTCGGACACAACTTGTTCAAGTCTGTAAAATCATTACACATTCTCCACTTGTTGTCCACCTTTTCTCCCTTAGATACCAACACAACATTGCAGAGCCATTCAGTAAATGTTATTTCCTTGATCTGTCCAGCGGCTAACAATCTATCGACTTCGGCGTTAATGATTTTATCTTTTTCCCGACCATGATTCCTTTTCTTTTGTCTAACTGGCTTCGCCTTAGGATCAATATTTAGTGAGTGAGTAATTACCCGTGGGTCGATCCCCACAATGTCGTCGGAGCTCCAAGCGAAGACATCGGCATTGTTTCTCAAAAACTCGATTAGCATAGTTTCCATTCCCTGACTCAGCTCGGTCCCGATCCTGGTGAACTTCTCGGGGACCCTGGAACCAATGTGACCTGTTTATGATTTGGGGGTTGCACACTCATATCGATCTCTTTTCCTTTCTTACCCTGTAACTTCTCACAATCTGGTAATGGGAGATCGGATACGGAGAAGACCTTTTCATCGACCAACTTCCTTTTCGAGGGCAAAACAGGTTCGACCTGCTTCTTCATGGTTAGGGACGTGTTGTAACACTCCCATGCCATGCACTGATCGTTTCTCATTTCTCCGACCCCCGCCAGAGTGGGAAACTTGACCTTCTGATGGTAAGTTGACACGACCGCTTTGAAAATGTTTAGTGCCGGTCTTCCCAAAATGGCATTATAAGCAAAAGGGGTACTCACCACCAAGAACTTGACCATCTTCGTCACATCTTTTGGTTTCTTGCCCAAAGTGGTACTCAGAAGGATGGTTCCGAGAGGAACAATTTCCGAGCCACCGAAGCCAATAAGAGGAGTAGATACCCGATCTAGACGTGGATGCTGCAAATTCATTCGATCGAGGGCTTCAGAGGAGATTATGTTTGCCGAGCTACCATTATCGATCAACACCCTCTTGACCTCAAAGTTAGCAATTTTTAAAGTCAACACCATCGAGAAATCGGGGTCATCCTCATTAACGTCCCAAGTTACTTAACTCGGCCTGTCAGTCTCAGTAAAACTAATGACTTGACTTATCGACGGGCTTGGCTCTAAGGACATAATTTCATTTCTGGTCGAGACACCTGTCTTTATCGACCTCGCTGTTCTTTTTCTCGCATCCCTGCTATCTCCTCCCGCAGGTCCGCCAGCTATCACATTTATCACTCCGTTGGTTTGCTCCTCGACTTGGTGCGGATCACTTCGGTGTTGTTCAGAAAACTTTCGCGGACTCCTAGATCGGAACCGATTGTTAGGGTTCCCCCTTCTAACATACTTCTTTAACTTTCCTTGAGCAATCAATTTCTCAATTTCCTGTTTTAACTGAAAATAGTCCTCGGTGTTGTGCCCCCGAGCCCTGTGGTATCTGCAATACTTGTCATGGTTCATCGTTCCCGGCCTGGCCTGAGTGATGCGCCGAGCTTCTGGGACCAAATTCCTTTCCTCGAGCACGGTTAGTATTTCGTCCCTCGAGGTATTCAGCTTAGTGAAACTGCTTTTTTCAGTTTCTCTCCTTGGAGCCCGCTCTGGAGAAGCAGGTCGACCGTAGACATTAGATCTGTGGGTCGGAGCCTGAGGTTTATAGACGTTAAGTCTCTGCCAAACCGAGCCTCTTCGCTGCGCGTTTGACCCTCCGTAATCACTTGGCTTAGGGACAGGGGCCCTATCAGGTTTCTTTCCGACCTGAGGCCTGGGATTCTGAGCGTTTTTCAGTTTGTTCATTTCCTCCTGAATCATGTATTTCTCAGCTATTTCCATGATCCGCTCGAAAGATTTTGGTTGCTTTCGACAAAGGGCGTTCCCGAATTGAGTATTACGGGTTAGCTCGAACATTAGCGATGATAAAAATTCAATCTATGGGGTGTCGACCTTCAGAAGCTCAATACTAAACCTAGCTAGCCATTGCCTTAGTGTTTCCCCTTCTAATTGTTTTACCATTCCCAAATGATTGGCTGGTAACCTTTGCTTCCTCTGACTGGCAAATTGGTGTTTCAACTTATCACATAACTCGTCGAAAGAGAAGATAGAGTTCGGAGGTAACTTTCCGAACCAGTCCAAAGCAATTCCTTCGAACGTGGTGACCATAATTTTGCAACAGAAGTCTTCTGAGTGCCCATATAAATTCAACACGTTTATGAAACTATTAATATGCTCTCCTGGATCGGTGGTTCCATTATACCTTGGTAACCTCGTCGGAACTGTCTCAGTACCTCGAGCTTCTCTAATCTCTTGGCAAAAGGGTCAACATCGCATGATATTCGTACTTAACTCCTTCTCTCGACCATCCTCGAGGAATACATCCCCATCCTCTTTAGCCTCAGCTCGCCGAGCCCTAACGTCCGCGGGTCGGGTTTCCTTAACCACCATCTCCTTCTTCAACTCTTTTACGACTCTCTCGTGCACAATCTTCTCCAAGTCAGCCTCGGTCACTTTCCGGTAGAATGGCTTCTATAGCTTATCCGCAGCTTCGGGCTGACTTTCCCCGACTACTGAGTCTTCCAAGTCTTGGACGATTCTAGACGGTTGCCCTGAGCGGACAACAGTTCTAGCTCGGGGTGCTCGGGGTGGTACATCGGACGGGGCACCCATAGCAGATCGACGAATACTCCCTTCCCTAAGCCTGTTAGAAACGGGACCTCGAGCAGTAGGTTGATCAACTGGGGGCTGCTGACCGGGCACAGTTTCACGATCTGCTCTTTCCGTGTTCAAAAACTCTCTACACATGGTTCCAATAATTGATCGCAGATCGGCCACTGTCGTATGTATAGGCAAATCATTTGGCGGGTCGACCGGCGGCACTTCAGACTGGTGGGCCGCTCGGGATTGATTACTTGGTTCATTGTTTACTGAGTGTTGAGCTCCGACGGCATGTGAAGGCTCGCCGTGATTGTAGGTGAATCTCCTAGTCGTAGGCATTTTTCGATCTAACACCCGAATAGGCCCCACGGTGGGCGCCAATTAATTATGCTCTATTTCGTTCGGGAAAAATAAGGAAAGTTGAGCAGAACAATAACTAAATTCGAGCGTGTAAATGATGAATATTAATAATCAGATCCAATTACAAATTACAAAGCAGGTCTATCCGAGCGTTACTGGATGCCGTACAGCTAGCTAGATAAATACAAAGGAAAGGAAGCTATAACCTATTCCGAGCTCTGAGTCCGAGCTGGGGTGTTCCTAGGGAATCGTGTCCTCCTTGATGTCATAAATGCGCTGGATATATATAGGAACAGTGATGAGCTAGCTAGACCCTCCGTAGGGGAATATGTCTCGGCCAGCTGTCCAGACCTGTGGGTCGGGCCCACAGTGATTCCGAGGAGAGGAGTAGATCGGAAAAATATGATTTCGTGCTAATAATCTGGCTTGATCGGAAGCTGGGTTCTGCAGGTCGGAAAATAGCCTTCCTGGTCGGGATCGAGGTCGAACTCGAGCTGAGGTATTTCCTAAAATGGTGTATACGAAATATCCCTCATCAGGGAACAAAATGAATGAAAATGGTATGGTTACCAGAAACAAAGCAAGACTAGTCGCCTAGGGTTGCTGCCAAGAAGAAGGAATTAATTTTGATGAGACATTTGCACCAGTAGCAAGGCTCGAAGCAATCAGATTATTCTTATCTTATGCTGCTCATAAGAACTTCACAGTCTTTCAGATGGATGTGAAGTCTGCTTTTCTCAATGGAGAATTGCAAGAAGAAGTTTATGTTGAACAACCTCCAGGTTTTGAAGCTTATCAACAGGGAGATAAAGTATATCGTCTAAAGAAAGCTCTCTATGGACTGAAACGGGCTCCAAGAGCATGGTATGATACTTTATCTAACTTTCTTTTAATTAAAGGATTTCGCAAAGGTAAAGTAGATAAGACTTTGTTCACTATTGAATGGGATAATCATATATTGTTAGTTCAAATATATGTGGACGATATTATTTTTGGTTCAACTAACGAACAGATGTGTGAAAAGTTCTCTAAGCTGATGCAGAACAAGTTTGAAATGAGCATGATGGGAGAACTTAATTACTTTCTTGGATTACAAGTTAAACAGCTACCTGATGGTATTTTTATTCATCAAGCAAAGTACACAAAAGATCTGTTCAAGAAATTTGGTATGGAAACTAGCTCATCTGTTAGTGTTCCAATGTCTACTAGACTTCGTTTGGATAAAGATGAAGATGGCAAATCAATTGACATCATCAAATATAGAGGCATAAAAGGGTCACTGTTATATCTAACAGCTAGCAGACCAGACATTATGTACTCTGTTGGGGTTTGTGCAAGATTTCAATCAAATCCTAAGGAATCTCATCTCTTAGCTGCCAAAAGGATATTAAGGTATCTCAAAGGCACTCAAGAATTGGGATTGTGGTATTCAAGGGAATCAGGATTTGAACTTATTGGATATTCAAATTCTGACCTTGCTAGCTGCAAGATTGATAGGAAAAGTACTACAGGTACCTGTCAATTTTTAGGCAGCCGTCTGATCTCATGGATGAGTAAGAAATAGGCTTCAGTATCCATATCTACTGCTGAAGCTGAGTACATTGCCGCTGGAGCATGTTGTGCATAGATACTTTGGTTGAAGCATCAACTAGAAGACTATAATCTCAAGATCAGTGGAATACCTATCTACTGTGACAATACAAGTGCAATCTCACTTGCTCACAATACTACTAGTCATTCGAGGACTAAGCATATTGAGATCAAACATCACTTCATCAGAGACCATGTTGAAAAAGGAAATGTTATTATTGAGTATGTTCATACAGATAATCAGATCGCTGACATTTTCACCAAACCATTGAGTGATGCAAGATTTTCTGCTCTAAGAGTGGAACTAGGCCTGTTAAAATTGGATTCATAAGATGAGGGGGAACTTATCAGAAGACTAAAGTTCATTCAAGAAGACTGACTCTCAACAGACTAGTTGACTGATGGATTCTTGAATTCAGGGGGAACGTGTAAGACTATCGGTACTCCTGTTTTAAAGATGAAATCTTCAATGACAGTTAGTTGAAGTTGTTTTGATTAGAAGATTTGTTCTTAATTCTTGAAGACTTGAAGATTATTTATCTTGCTGGATTGACAAACAGCAAAGGAAGATCACTAGATATTGGGTTTCACTAGTGATATATTGTATCAGACAAGTCATATGCCAGATAAGTATTATTTTACTCATCTGTTTACTTATGTCAATTTATAAACAGTGTTGTATTAAAAACATAATATCAGAAACACGCTTTTATAAATAAAGGACTAGTGACGTTTCGCTTTCCCGCCTAGTCTGACATAATTAATAAAATTTGAAATCCGTAAATTACGCGCACACGATTGAAACTGATCTAACGTTTGATGGATAACACGGTAACTGATGCTTACCCAACTCTATTTAACCAGATCTGATCAGCTTACTAAGCTTTTTTACGCCCACTTCAAATTTCCTAAGCAAACAAAGCATTCTACTCTTCATATTTTCTGCAATTCTACTCTCGTCTTTTCTAAACCTTTTTCAGAGTTACTATGGGTTCTAAAGCTGCTATCGCCGAGGGAAGATTCATCAACTATGAAACCTATCATGCCACTGGTACGAAACTGATGAAAGAAATCTTGGAGAAGTTTAAAGCTTCTTCACTGGTGAATTTCATGGAGGCACACGAAACTATGGTGTTCGCTCCAGAGGTGGATGAATTTTATGGTTCTGCTACGGTCGATCTAGACAAACTGGAAATTAATTCAAAGGTCGGAGGAAAGGATGTTTGCATCACTCCTGCCGTATTGAAGGAGAAGTATGGACCGACCAACGAAGGGTCTACGGACTTGGCTGCGTTGGCTGCTCCTAAGGTGAATGAATTCTGGAAAATTGCCGCAAAAAAAGGCGAAATTCTAACTGGGTCTGTGAAGAAGACTCAGCTGCTGGATGAATTTCAGAGAATGGCTGACCTTTTTGCTAAGGTCGTGGAAAATTGCACCTTTTCTCTGGATGGAGTTCCAAAAAGGAGACTTCATTCAATGATAGCAGTTTACTACGGGTTGAAGGTGAACTGGGCTGCCTATGTGTTCTACATCCTTGCTGATCATAAAGAACACGGGCACAAAAATCATAAGATTTTTCTAAGTCATCTGCTGATGAGCTTAGGCACCGGAATGACTTGTTGGGTTATTGGTAACGTCAGAACGTCAAAAGCAGCGGAATTTAAAATTTTTAAAATAACCCAAGCAGAATCTTTATTCATCTAGTCATACGAAAAGGATTTTTACACAAATCACAACATCCATAGGGTGTTTAGCGATTTTACCTCACCACAGGAACGGTGGTGGTTTTTCTCCGGTCTTCTTTCAGATCTGATGGATTTGGTTCGAGAGAAGCACCCCAAGCGTTGTGCCTCTAGCGGTATCCACACCAACTGGATTGAAGCAACACCTTTGGATCCACAGGCTCAGAACTAAGATCCAAAGGTTATCAAGCAAGGAAGAAGGAGAAAGAGAAATCGCACAACCCTGTGCGATTTCACAGGGTTTGGCCGATCCTTCTCTGTAAGAGAGAGGCGGCGCATATTTCAAATTTTCAGAGAAGGGGGCGGCTACTCATTGTGTTAGGGCTTAGGTTTTTCACTTATGACTTATGGAAGCGTATGAAGAGATATATATTTATAAGAGAAGAATCATTCTTTTAATAGATATCTCTTCCATGTATATCAAGATCTTTTTCCTTATCTCATTAGGAAACAAGATATACATGTAAATCTCTTAGATTTTCCTTGTCACACAAGAAAACAAACTCTTCCATTATTTATCTTGCAAAATCGCCCCTTATCTAGTTTAGGAAAGTAGAATCCCATTCTATCTTTATTTCCTTAACTAACTAGGTCTCATTTAATTAATTAAACTCTTTAATTAATTAGACTCTTTAATTAATTAAACTCTTTTAATTAATTCAGCCCATTTATTTAATTAATCCAATTAATTAATTAATTTTCTCCATTAATTAATTAGACTACTTCTAATTAATATTTTTCTCCTTTAGGAATTAACACTTTAATTCTCCAATTTTGATTTAACTCTTTAAATCAAACTTTCCTTATATGATTTGTTGTAGTCCAATTGTATTGTGTGTGACCCTCTAGGTTCACCATCAATTGGCCGCGGCCCATGACTTTCGTGATTTAATTTATGAGCTTATTAATTGCTCCGATTAATTGAACCCCTTCAATTAACCACTCAAGAATTAATCTCCTTATTAATTCATGAGTACCCACACCTCATGGTCGATGTCTAGCCACAAGCCCATGAGGCCCAACTTCAGGTGAATTGATCTCAGTGAACCTCACCTCTTATAAGTACCATGTACATACGGTCCTTCTATCGTCTTAATTTCCCGATCGAGACCTAGGGTGTGTGAATTGATCGGCACCTCTAATTATCTCGATAACTATACTTTCTAATTTCGGATAATGATTCCAGTGTGACTGCTAAATTTGGAAACCCCTTTCCAAATCCGTCACCAACTGTGGCCACAGGTTTCTCGGAATCTATTATCTAAGAACGTATAGGAAATTCCCTCAACACACTACGTTGAGTCGGTAGATCCCTTATTGGTACTAACCACTCGCGTACACAACTATACGCACCCAACTTAGGCACATTATGGTCAGGCTACGTGACCTGTACCTAAATCTAAGTACATATACCCATGCACCGAATTCGCCCTAGCACCTCAAGTCTAAGGACTAAATCGTACACTATTATAAGTTTGAGAAACATCCCATCGCCGATGTGCGTCATGCGCTTCCACAATGGGTTTCTCTGTTCGGGTCGTTCGATGCGTTCGATCCCCTATCGAACCACCTACTCATATGCACTAGCATCAAATGCCTTGCTCATGAAACGCTACAAATTCACTCCATGTGAATCATGCATATTTATACAAGTCTTTGCGATTCTTTCGATACCCCGTCTCGTTCGGAATCTATGACTTGGAACATGTTTTAAGATCACGACCTTAGAGACTGTTTCATGATTGCACTCAATACCAAAGTGAATCGTCCCATAGTCGAATGTGATCTTAGGATTTCATCCAATCGCTTAAGTGATTCGCGAGAGATGAAGTTGGCCATTGTTTGATTTACATACTATAAACAAACGAGCGTATTAATTCATTTATACTAGAGAAAGATTACGATAGTCCTAATACAAGCTAAATATATTGGCTTGCAGGGCACTATCCTATCAATCTCCCACTTGCCCTAAAGCCAATCACAAACGCTTCTAAGACCCATCTTCCAAAGATGTTCTTCGAACTCTTTTCGTGACAAAGACTTTACTAGTGGATCCGCTAGGTTGTCTTCCGAGTCGACACTATCCATTATGTGTGTCAACTCTTACCAATGATTTCTCTAATCAAGTGGTACTTTTCTCTCATTGTGTTTAGATTTCTGGTGAGATCTCGAGTCCTTTGCTTTAGCAACAGCTCCATTGTTATCACAGAAGATAACCACGAGCTTCGCAATGCTAGGCACTACATCCAACTATTGGATGAAGTTTTTCATCCAAACACTTTCTTTTGTTGCATTCAATGCTGCGATATATTATGCTTCAGAGGTTGAGTCGGCAACGGTGCTTTGCTTGGAACCTTTCCAATTTACCGCTACCTCATTGAGGCAAAATATGTATCCAAAATTGGATATATATATTCATCCACATCAGACTGAAAATTCAAATCAATAAATCCTTCGAGTTTTAATTCTCCATTACCACCGTAGACCAAGAACGAATCCTTAGTCTTTCTCAAGAACTTAAGGATATCTGTTACGGTGTTCCAGTACTCTTCACCGGAGTTTGACTAGTAACTGCTCGTGACACTTGAACAGGTTCTACGTCTGGTCTAGTACATATTATAGCATACCACATGCTACCTTTTGTCGAAACATAAGGTATTTGAGACATTCTCCTTTATCCTCATTCGATGTAGGGCACATCGATTTGGAAAAAGAGACACAGTGTCTCATTGGAAGCAATCCTCTCTTGGATTCTTCCATACTGAATCTTTTCAGTATTGTTTCTATGTACTTAGATTGAGAGAATCCCAACATCTTCTTCGATCTATCTCTATAGATACGTATCCCAATACGCAAGATGTCTCTCCCAAATCTTTCATGGAGAATTGCATGGATAACCATGCTTTCGTCTGCGCTAACATTCCGATATCATCCCAGATAAGCAGAATGTGATCGACATATAAAATATGAGCTTCATAGAGCTCCCACTAATCCTTTTGTACACTCAAGGTTCATATTCATTTTTGATGAAGTCAAATGCCTTGACTGTCTCATCAAAACAAACGTGAATCTAAATGGATTCAAACATTGCTACTGGAGAAAAGGTTTCATCAAAGTCTGTTCCAGAACTTTGTGAATAGCCTTTTACCACTAGTCGAGTCTTAGAGGTCAACACCTCTCCATTCATTCCTAGCTTGAAGATCCATTCACTACTTACAGGGATAAAATCCCTCGGGTGGATCGACCAAGGTCCATACCTTGTTGGAATGCATGAAATCCATTTCGGGTTGCATGGCCTCTTGCCATGCATGCACGTCTACATCTAATGTAGCTTCTTCGTATATGGTGAAACCATATCTTTCAAGCTTCTTACGAACTTGATCAGATCTACGAAGTACTGGTGTACTAGAGGGTTTAGCAGTTTCTGGATTAACTCCCATTGTTTGTGGGGATGGGTCCAAATCTTGGACTTCATCAAGTTCCATGACATTCCCTATTTCCTTTGACGAGGATTTCATCAACTGAGGAAATGGTAGTTAGGAGAAACGATTGTTTCTCATTGTCGTGGAACAGGTATCCAATGGATTTCGTTGGATACCCCACAATTATATACAAATTGGATCTACTAGCCAATTTATCTCCTTTCTAGTTCCCAACTTAGGCAGGAGATCTCCATACTCAATAGTAAAAGTGCAGAGGTATTTTGCCATACCTTTCTTGGTAAAGCTTTGTAGGCACGGACTTTGAAGGTACTTTGCTCTGTATCTTCGATGCAGCCAGGAGGACCAACCCCTAGAATGCATAAGGAAGCTTAACAAAACTCAACATGGATTGAACAATGTCTAACAATGTTCGATTCCTTCTCTTAGACACTCCAATGAGTTGAGGCGTCATAGGAGGAGTTTGTTGTATGAGAACCCCATTCTCAGTAAGATAATTGAGGAATTCTTGACTTAAGTATTTGCCACCTCGATCAGATCGAATGGCCATAATACTATGCCCTTGTTGATTCTCTACTTCGTTTCGAAATTCTTTGAACTTTTCAAAGGTTTTTCGGATTTGTATCTCACTAGATACACATATCACTAACGACCAAAGTCATTAGCAAAAAGGTACGAGGTATGAGTAATCTCCTCTTACACTAACCTTTAGTGGTCCACATTCAATCGTATGGATCAAATCCAAAGTTATTTGGTTCGCTCTTGATTCCCTGTGAAGGGAGATTTGGTCATCTTTCCTATGAGACAGGATTCGCAGGTTGGAAGTTCATCTAAGTTCTATATTTCAAGAGCCTTAGAAGAAACCAACTTTTGAATCCTACTCTTGGAGATATGTCCAAGTCTAGCGTGTCAAAGTTGTGGATTATTATCTTGGTATTAATTGAACTAAGTACATTAACTCAATAGAATTGAGTTAACGGTTTAATTCAATTAATTTGCTTCCTTTCAATTAACTCTTTAATTGATTCATCTCCTTTTTCAATTAACCCTTTAATTGAAACGTTGCTTAATTAATTAGACCTTCTAATCAATTAAACTAATCAGTGCCTTTCTAAGATTCAGTGAGATAATTCGACTTTTAGACTACTTGCGTTCTTTCGACTACCTTTATGGTCGATTTTAGAAGAGAACAACTTCTTCTTCATATTACTCTTCTTTGACTTTGCAGTCCATGAAGTGTAAACGATCATGACAGGTTTATCCTATTTGCCTTTTACCAATACTTTGGTTAATTCATGAAATGTGATCAACTTATCAAATAAGATCAGAGTATTTCACGAATCTTTTGAATGAGCAGGGAAGAGAATTTAGATGGAGGTCAATGCTAAGATCACTTGCAGGCCTACGTTTAATCAATCCAGTTTTCAACTAGATTGATAAAACAAGGACAGTGATCCTTGACATTAGTTCCTTTACTTATTCTCGAGTTTTAAAACAAATCCTTAGTGGTCTCGAATCAAACGATTCGAAACTGCTCCTCAAAACTAGCTTTTGAAGTGGAGGTTTGTTTTAGAAGCTTCAGACATACTCCTATGTCGCTTCTTTAGCTCGTTCAATCTTGATGCTTATATGAGGAAACGATCGTTAAGATTCCCATACCCTATAGGTGATTCGTTCCACTTTTTAGACTCGTCCTTATATGAGGAAACGATCATTAATATTCCCATACCCTACGGGTGATTCGTTCCTCCTTTTAGACTCATCTCGGAAGTGCATCAGGCATAGGCTAGTTATTAAGAACATGATTCCGACTTTCGGAATTGAGGACAATCCTCAAGTTTCTAAGCCAGTCGATATTTTGATCCAGTTATTTTATGAGTCGAGGATAAATAGTATAATGGATTATTATAGATATCTTAATATCAATTTTAAAGAGAAGACAAATATACAGAGGACTAGTTAATACTTATAATCTACGAAGGTTGGACTTTCTATCGTAAAAGTTCTCCCACTATTTTATCGAAACAATTACCCCTTCAATTGTTCGGGAAATCCTATTTCCTAGTAGGTCTTGACGTCCCAGCGGACATTAATTGCACCCACGACTCGTGGCCATACAACTAATTCCCCAGGTAGGCATACTTATTGCCAATTGTGTCTCTACACAACCTTCAAGCTATTTTGCCTCGATTTTCGCACCCATCTAGCACTGCTACATCATGAGTGGTACTACACGTTAAGTCTAACCCAATCAATCTCGATGAGCAACGGGCCCAGTCATGAAATCCCCGTAACTGGTTATCGGTCGATTATACATGTCCCGACCAGTCCCCACCCTTGTCGAGTTTATTTAATAAACAAGAATCGAGAGATTTCACGTATTGTCCCTTTCTTCGCCTCGGGTGCCAGACTCTGGATCACCTTAATCGATAAGTAGACAACATACGCTAGTCTCTATTGATGGAAGGCTTGGATTTATATAAATACTTCATTTTATTTTAACCCAATATGACTTAATATTTAATTCAAGAGGGGATTTGCTGGTTTGAAAGTTTAAGGCAAACTCTCTCGAGATCTCACCGCTTCGATTATGAATTATCTTATTTACATTCTAATATTCTAGCGCGCATCACCATACAAGCCAAATAATAGAATCAATAAATAAATAAAACATAAATAAATAAACCTAGCATTCATTTCTAACACAATATGTTTTCGATCGGGAGCCACCTATGCTTGGGCCATCATTGAGCCAATAATGTTGGCCCAATTGGTCTATCTAATGGGTTCTTAATGGGCCTAGGCTATTACATTAATAACCAAGCATACTTGGCCTTCATTCTCCACTGGGCTTCCTTCTTGCATGTAATGGGCCTCCATCCTAAACTATTTAATGTAAAGCCCTAATCTATTACACTGGCACAAAAAGGCCCAAATAAAGGCTCGTAGGCCCAACAAAAATCCAAAGCAAAATAAACCAATCACATCTAAAGTCAAGGCTCGGCTCGATCGAAAACCACGTAAACAATTCACGTTGAGCAAAGAAACAAGCAAACACATTTACTAGTTTCCTATCTTACTTTAATTATTTTAAACGCCTTTAAAATATTTATCTAGATTCTTACTTTAGTCTCTACTAATTATAGGTAATCTATATTCGGATAAACAAAACCATTTTATGCATAAAAACAGAATAAGAATTTTCAAATTTTGAAAAATTGCAATTCGGCCCTCCAACTTTTGGAAATTGCGATTTGAAACCCTGAAGTTTTGGAAATAACAATTTAACCCCAAAATTAAAACTGGGCAGAGGACCGAAAATTAAAATTTTATTTCCAGAAAAATTTCGAATTTGCAATTCAGCCCCTGCAGTTTTCGGTATTTACAAAACAGCCCCAAAACTTTCGTTAATTGCAAAACAGCCTCAAATTTGAAAATTTCCAGAAAGTTGCATTCTGTCCAGAAAACACACAGTTTGTAAAATCTCAATTTCAGTCCAGTTTTCCAAAAAATCGCTACTCGCAAAAACAGCCCTTTATTTTCGAAAAATACAAAATTGGCCCAAAACGTTTTTATGCAATTTTATCCAAAATCAGATCTACCCATAACAAGTAAGAATCAATAACACGAATATAATATGCAATACAATTAAAGCAATCAAATTATATTTAGACCTTTTCGTATAATAGTAATGAATTAGGCTCTGATACCACTGTTGGGTTATTGGTAACGTCAGAACGTCAAAAGCAGCGGAATTTAAAATTTTTGAAATAACCCAAGCAGAATCTTTATTCATCTAGTCATACGAAAAGGATTTTTACACAAATCACAACATCCATAGGGTGTTTAGCGATTTTACCTCACCACAGGAACGGTGGTGGTTTTTCTCCGGTCTTCTTTCAGATCTGATGGATTTGGTTCGAGAGAAGCACCCCAAGCGTTGTGCCTCTAGCGGTATCCACACCAACTGGATTGAAGCAACACCTTTGGATCCACAGGCTCAGAACTAAGATCCAAAGGTTATCAAGCAAGGAAGAAGGAGAAAGAGAAATCGCACAACCCTGTGCGATTTCACAGGGTTTGGCCGATCCTTCTCTGTAAGAGAGGGGCGGCGCATATTTCAGATTTTCAGAGAAGGGGGCGGCTACTCATTGTGTTAGGGCTTAGGTTTTTCACTTATGACTTATGGAAGAGTATGAAGAGATATATATTTATAAGAGAAGAATCATTCTCTTAATAGATATCTCTTCCATGTATATCAAGATCTTTTTCCTTATCTCATTAGGAAACAAGATATACATGTATATCTCTTAGATTTTCCTTGTCACACAAGAAAACAAACTCTTCCATTATTTATCTTGCAAAATCGCCCCTTATCTAGATTAGGAAAGTAGAATCCCATTCTATCTTTATTTCCTTAACTAACTAGGTCTCCTTTAATTAATTAAACTCTTTAATTAATTAGACTCTTTAATTAATTAAACTCTTTTAATTAATTCAGCCCATTTATTTAATTAATCCAATTAATTGATTAATTTTCTCCATTAATTAATTAGACTACTTCTAATTAATATTTTTCTCCTTTAAGAATTAACACTTTAATTCTCCAGTTTTGATTTAACTCTTTAAATCAAACTTTCCTTATATGATTTGTTGCAGTCCAATTGTATTGTGTGTGACCCTCTAGGTTCACCATCAATTGGCCGCGGGCCCACGACTTTCGTGATTTAATTTATGAGCTTATTAATTGCTCCGATTAATTGAACCCCTTCAATTAACCACTCAAGAATTAATCTCCTTATTAATTCATGAGTACCCACACCTCATGGTCGATGTCTAGCCACAAACCCATGAGGCCCAACTTCAGGTGAATTGATCTCAGTGAACCTCACCTCTTATAAGTACCATGTACATACGGTCCTTCTATCGACTTAATTTCCCGATCGAGACCTAGGGTGTGTGAATTGATCGGCACCTCTAATTATCTCGATAACTATACTTTCTAATTCCGGATAATGATTCCAGTGTGACTGCTAAATTTGGAAACCCCTTTCCAAATCCGTCACCAACTGTGGCCACAGGTTTCTCGGAATCTATTATCTAAGAACGTATAGGAAATTCCCTCAACACACTACGTTGAGTCGGTAGATCCCTTATTGGTACTAACCACTCGCGTACACAACTATACGCACCCAACTTAGGCACATTATGGTCAGGCTACGTGACATGTACCTAAATCTAAGTACATATACCCATGCACCGAATTTGCCCTAGCACCTCAAGTCTAAGGACTAAATCGTACACTATTATAAGTTTGAGAAACATCCCATCGCCGATGTGCGTCATGCGCTTCCACAATGGGTTTCTCTGTTCGGGTCGTTCGATGCGTTCGATCCCCTATCGAACCACCTACTCATATGCACTAGCATCAAATGCCTTGCTCATGAAACGCTACAAATTCACTCCATGTGAATCATGCATATTTATACAAGTCTTTGCGATTCCTTCGATACCCCGTCTCGTTCGGAATCTATGACTTGGAACATGTTTTAAGATCACGACCTTAGAGACTGTTTCATGATTGCACTCAATACCGAAGTGAATCGTCCCATAGTCGAATGTGATCTTAGGATTTCATCCAATCGCTTAAGTGATTCGCGAGAGATGAAGTTGGCCATTGTTTGATTTACATACTATAAACAAACGAGCGTATTAATTCATTTATACTAGAGAAAGATTACGATAGTCCTAATACAAGCTAAATATATTGGCTTGCAGGGCACTATCCTATCATGACTCACGGCAAAGTCATTCACCAGGCAAAAGAATTGAAAATTTATGAAGCTGTCAAGGCTGTGAAGATTAAGGAGCCTGCCGCATCGCCATAAAAGAGGCAATCTAAGAGAAAGGCCATAGAGCCTAAGGAACCTGCAGTCAAAGTTAAAAAGAGCAAAACTGCAGCTGCTAAGCCTGTTGATCAAACAGCTTCTCCAGCTGTTCAAGCCAGATTAGTGGACCCTGCTGACAACATCATTGATGAAACTGTGAAGGAAATTGAGAGAATGGCTTATGACATCTCTCCAGAAAGAACAGTTTCAGCTGAAGTGCCAGCTGAAAACGTGGCTAAGAGAACAAGGAGCGCTTTAAAAGATACTGCTACATCTGCTGATGTTCTCACTAAATCAACTGCTAGAAAGAAACTGGTTCTGAGTGATCAAGATGCCAGAATTGATGAAACAGTAAGGGAAGTTACTCAGTCTGCTGAAAGACCAGTTATTTCAGCTAAGGAATCTGATCAGCCGACAGCTGAGGCATCAGCACCTCAACCTGATCAGATTATTACTCAAGCAGTTCAATCTGCTGTTCCAACAGCTGAGGCACCAGTTGTTGAAACCAAAGCTGCCAGAAAGAAGAGAACTGGTAAAGCTAAAATGTTTGTTTATCACAAGAAGAAACGAGAAGAAGCAGAACAAAAGAAAAAGGATGAAGCTGAACTTCAAAGGGCCATTGTAGCCAGCAAAGTGGAAGCTGAAGTCAAAAACATGACTGAGGCTGAGCTAGCTGCTAAGGAGGAGGCTGATTTAGCTAAGGCCATTGAAGAAAGCAAAAAGGATGCCCATGGTCCAAGAAGGACTGGTGGCATAGTGATTGGCAAATCACTGGAAGGAAAGTTCTTACTGCCCAGAGCCCAGCCAATCAAAAGAAAGAAGAAAGAAGTTAAAAGGGCACTTGAAGTTGTCAGAAGTGACCCGAAGACTTTCTCCAGATTTGAAGCTGAACTGGAACGGTACAACTCCCTTCTCCAATCCAGAACTGTATTCCTGGCTGAGAAGATCAGATACAATAGATGGAGGAATTACAGACTAAAGAAATCGTGTGAAGAATTCAGAGCCTGGAAGGAGGCTGATGCTGAAGAAAGTTGGATTATGAATTGATTGCAGACCAATGACATTCAACAGGACCTAGACACAGACTTCTTCCATGATAGAGTACATGAGTATGCCAAACACATTGTGACTCAGAAGGTAACTGCTCTGTTGGATGAAGATGAAGACTTAGATGTGAAGGGAAGTTTTGATGATTTCCAAAAGTCAGCAGCTAAGTATTGAAAGCTTAGTTCAAACCTTATAATTATTTGACCAAGGAAGAAGACAAATCAGAAGGGTCAAATTTATGGTCCAGAAGACTACTGATCTGTTGCTGCATTCGGATCAGACTGGTGGATTTTCAGCAGACTCAAATCAGATGAGTTCGATTTGGATCAGCAGAGTGTTCGTCAGACGAGTGGAAGTGATCAGAAGTTATTGCAACGGTAATAAATGCACCTGAAGTAATAAATGTTGTCTAGGAAGGGTATTAAAGACAAATGATTGAAGAGAAACCTCGGATTAGTAGAGTGCATTTAATGCGAACTGATAGAAAGTACAGCAGCGTGTACAGTGCTCAATCGCAGGTAGCCGTTTCTGAAAACAGGACCAGTACTCGAGGATTTGGACACCTGTCGATCTCTCAACGGGCAGATTAGATTTTCAAACCTCAAGTATAAATAGTTCAAGTTCAAGAGTTAGAGAAAAATCTGAAGCAACACAACTGAGAGCAATTTTCGAAGCAGAATTCTTCTAAGTCTCAAACTCAAGAACAGAACACTCATCAGCTTAGTCATCTGTTGACGAAAGCAGAAGCGAGAGTTAAAAGAATATACACATAAATCTGATTGATTTTGTTAGAGAAGTGTTGTGAGAAGTAGATATCCATCTTAGTGAGTGATATTACTTCAGAGGATAAATTTTCTTTGTGATTTCCTATTGCGCACTTGTGGCCTTTTCATTTGTTGATTGGCGCAAACAGAGTATATTGTAAACTGTGTGTTTATAGTATAACCCAAGATCTAAGTGACTTGGAAGAGTGGACTAAAGGATTTTTATCCATATAACCACTATAAAAATTATGTGTTTGTTTACTGCATTTTTACTTGCATAATTTTCAAAAGCTTTCAAACACATTAAAAGTTAACTGTTAAATATTTTAAAAAGGAGTTTGCAAAAACTGGGGATAAAATCTTTTAAGTTAAATAAACCTACTTGTGAAAAACACTTAACAAATCCACTGCAAGTAAGTTGTTTAAAACTCTGATTTTCTCAAAATCAGCTCAGTAAAATCAGAAGAGTGGTCAACTCTGCTGTTCAAAGCTTTGTGCGAGATCAGCTTAGTATACTTACAAATCTTGATCAACTTAGTCTGCTCATAGAAAAAGTTGGAGAAATTTTAAAGCCAAAAGTTTTAGAGGTCTATTCACCCCCCCTCCCCCCCTCTCTAGACCTCATCTGACCACTTGGGACCAACAAGTGGTTCAGAGCAGGTGGTTCATTTGAATCATTTGCCTGATCAACGAGCTTGATCCTAGTGTGTTTTTCAAAGGTTTGAAAAGTTTTCAAAAGAGCATATTTTGAAAAATCAAAACTTTTTGAAAATGGATTGTATCAGCCATGTTCCCCACATTGGCGGCATGATCTTTGAGGACTGGAAAATCCGCATGGAAATCTTCCTTGTGGCTTATAACGATAATATGTACACGTGCATAACTAAAGGTCCTTTCAAAATCACCAAGACCATCAAAGTAGATAATGTAGAAACAGTGGTGAATAAAGAGCTTGATGAGATGAAAACTAAGGAAGTCAAGCTGATCAATCTTGATAAAGTTGGCCGTTTCATCATGACCAGAGCCCTAGACAATGACCATTTTGACAAGGTCAAGCACTGTAAAACTGCAAAAGAAATATGGGATAAGGTTCGTGATATGAGCGAAGGAAACGACGCCATAAAAGAGCATAACCTGAGCATTGCTCTTGAAAAGTTGGAAAACTTCAAGATGAAGTCTGGAGAGACCATTTATCAGATGGATACAAGGTTCACCAGAACGCTGAATGAAGTTTTAAAGTTGGGAAAGACCTTAACAGATAAGGAGATCACTGTAAAAGTTCTGAAGGCGCTACCTCCCAAGTTCAACATGAAGATCAAAGCTATGGAAGAATCAAGGGATCTGGGGAAGATCTCTCTCACCGAGCTGTTTTCTGTACTCAAGGCATACGAGTATAAACTGCCAAGGATGGGTATAGAAGAAACCTCAACTTCTAGTCCCACAGCTGCACTGGTTGCTGCTGATAATTCAAGAAGATCAGCAAACAAAAGTAAAGAAATGGACTCATCTGATGAGACCATGCTGCTCAACAAAAAGGAGTACACTGCTGGTGACGTCGCACTGTTGTTGAATGGATTCAAGAAGTTCTACAAGAGAAAAATGAAGAACAAATACAACAATGCTTCTACTTCTAACCCTACCTCACATTCTCATGATAGTAAGGATAATTATAAATCCAAACTAATGTGCTATAATTGCAGAAAATTGGGACATTTCATCAAGGACTACCCATATCCTAAACCTGAGAAGTACACTGAGGAAGAAAAGAAACTCAGAAAGGAGAAAAGATACAACAAAAGTAAAGTGCTAATGGCAGAAGCTGAAAAGATGGCTGCCACCTACTCGTCTGATTCAGATTCAGAGTCGTCTGATGACAACTCTACTGAAGATGAACAACCTGCACTGCTTTGTTTAATGGCCAAAGATTCAGAGTCATCTGATGATATGGTAACTCCTTCTGAAAATGAGCTATTTAATTCATTTGAGCAAATGATGTTAAATAACTCAAGTATTGCTACTGCATTTGCAAAGCTTAAGGAAGAGATGACTATGCTAAAAGAGCAAAATACTTCACTAAAAAGAATCAAAGTGCTAATTCAGATCTTCTGAAAAACCAATCTTCTGAAAAGAATCAAAGTGCTAATTCAGATCTGTCTACTGATTTTCAGAAATTAAGTGTTGAAAGAAAAGAATAATATGTTCCCATCATACTACCTGATCTCAACTCAGCTGCTAACTCAAGTGTTGTTCAAAATCAGTTTGATGATTGTCTAACAGACGAGTTGCAAACAGCTGACAGACCAGAGACTGTTCAGCAGACTGCAAATGTTCAACAGACTACTGCTGGAACTCCAACAGTAGTGTTGCAAGATCAATCAAGAGGACAACACCCTGATTTGCAACCTGATCTCAGATGGCTCAGAGATCACCCACCTGATCTAGTGATAGGTGATCCACTGGATAGAGTAAAGACTAGAAGAGCTGCTGCAAATGAAGCAATGTTTGTCAGCTTCCTATCCCAAGTTGAGCCCAAACAAATTGAAGAAGCTCTTATTGATACTCACTGGATTGAAGCTATGCAAGAAGAGCTGAACCAATTTGAAAGGAATGAAGTCTGGTACTTAGTTCCTAGACCAAACCATCAAAGAGTCATTGGCACTAAGTGGGTTTTCAGAAATAAGATGAATGAAGATGGTATTGTTACCAGAAACAAAGCAAGACTAGTTGCCATGGGTCATCAGAAATAAGATGAATGAAGAAGGCATTGATTTTGATGAGACTTTTGCACCAGTAGCAAGGCTTGAAGCAATCAGATTATTCTTAGCTTATGCTGCTCACAAGAACTTTACAGTCTATCAGATAGATGTGAAGTCTGTCTTTCTCAATGGAGAATTGCAAGAAGAAGTTTATGTTAAACAACCTCCAGGTTTTAAAGCTTATCAAAAGGGAGACAAAGTATATCGTCTGAAGAAAGCTATCTATGGACTGAAACAGGCTCCAAGAGCATGGTATGATACTTTATCTGATTTTCTTTTAATTAAAGGATTTCGCAAAGGTAAAGTAGATAAGACTTTGTTCACTATTGAATGGGATAATCATATATTGTTAGTTCAAATATATGTGGACGATATTATTTTTGGTTCAACTAACGAATAGATGTGTGAAAAGTACTCTAAGCTGATGCAGAACAAGTTTGAAATGAGCATGATGGGAGAACTAAATTACTTTCTTGGATTGCAAGTTAAACAGTTGTCTGATGGTATATTCATCAGCCAAGCTAAGTACACAAAAGATCTGTTCAAGAAATTTTGGTATGGAAACTAGCTCATCTGTTAGTGTTCCTATGCCTACTGGACTTCGTTTGGATAAAGATGAAGATGGCAAATCAGTTGACATTACCAAATATAGAGGCATAATAAGGTCACTGTTATATCTAACAGCTAGCATACCAGACTTTATGTACTCTGTTGGGGTTTGTGCGAGATTTCAATCAAATCCTAAGGAATCTCACCTCTTAGCTGCCAAAAGAATATTAAGGTATCTCAAAGGTACTCAAGAATTGGGATTGTGGTATCCAAGGGAATCAGGATTTGAACTTATTGGATATTCAGATTCTGACCTTGCTGGCTGCAAGATTGATAGGAAGAGTACTACAGGTACTTGTCAATTTTTAGGCAGTCGTCTGATCTCATGGATGAGTAAGAAACAGACTTCAGTATCCATATCTACTACTGAAGGTGAATACATTGCCGCTGGAGCATGTCGTGCACATATACTTTGGTTGAAGCATCAACTAGAAGATTATAATCTCAAGATCAGTGGAATACCTATCTACTGTGATAATACAAGTGCAATCTCACTTACTCAGAACACTACTAGTCATTCCAGGACTAAGCATATTGGATCAAACATCACTTCATCAGAGACCATGTTGAAAAAGGACATGTTATTATTGAGTATGTTCATACAGATAATCAGATCGCTGACATTTTCACCAAACCATTGAGTGATGCAAGATTTTCTACTCTAAGAGTAGAACTAGGATTGTTAAAACTGGATTCATAAGTTGAGGGGGAACCTATCAGAAGACTTAGTTCATCAGCTGACTAATCTGATAGCAACAAGTATTACTCTTCAAGAAGACTGACTCTCAACAGACTAGTTGACTGATGGATTCTTGAACTCGGGGGGAACGTGTAAGACTAGCGGCACTCCTGTTTTAAAGATGAAATCTTCAATAACAGTTAGTTGAAGTTGTTTTAATCAGAAGATTTGTTCTTAATTCTTGAAGAATTGAAGATTATTTATCTTGCTGGATTGACAAACAGCAAAGGAAGATCACTAGATATTGGCTTTCACTAGTGATACATTGTATCAGACAAGTCATCTGCCAGATAAGTATTATTTTACTCATCTGTTTACTTAAGTCAATTTATAAACAGTGTTGTATTAAAAACGTATTATCAGAAACTCGCTTTTATAAATAAAAGACTAGTGGCGTTTCGCCTTCCCGCCTAGTCTGACATAATTGATAAATTTTGAAATCCGCGTATCTCGCTCACACGTTTTACTTTATCAGTAACTAATCTAACGGATGGCTTAAATCACGGAAACCGACATTATCCAACTTCTATAAATCCAGATCTGATCAGCTGACTGATCTTTTACGCACCTTCAAAATTTCCAAAGTACACAATAGCACTTTGCATTCATATTATCTGCAAATTTCTCTCGTTTTCCTTCTAATCTTTTTCAGAAAACAATGACTTCCAAGGACGCAAACGCTGAGGGTAGATTCTTGAACTACCAGACATATTACGCAACAGGAACTCTACTTATGAAAGAGATTTTGGAGAAATTCCAAACTACCTCGCTGGTAAACTTCATGGAAGCTCATGAAGAAATGGTGTTTACACCAAAAGTTCTAGAGTTTTACAAGTTTGAAGGGAAACCAGATTATGAAAATCTGGAAATCAAAGCTAAGGTTGGGGGAAAAGACATATGCCTGACTCCCAAAGTGTTGAATGAAAAATATGGTTTATCTATTGAAGGTTCAACTGAACTTTCTACCTTGGCTGAGCCGTTGGAGGCTGACTTCTGGAAGATAGCTGCGAAGTCGAATGAAATCCTCTCTGGAAATATAAAGAAGCCCCAGCTGAAGGATGAATTTCAAAGGATGGCAGACCTTCTTGCCAAGATTGTGGAGAACTGTACTTTCTCCCTTGATAGTGTACCCTTGAAGAGATTCCATACGATGATTGATGTTTACTATGGGCTGAAAGTAAACTGGGCAAATTATGTTTGGTACATTCTTGCTGATCACAAGGAGCGTGGTCAAACTCTTCACAGAATATTTCTCAGTCATCTGCTGATGAGTCTGGGATATTCTATGACAAACGACAAAAAAATTCACAAGGCTAAGGAATTGAAGATTTATGAGGCCGTCAAGGATGTCAGAATAAAAGAGCCTGCTGCCGTGCCAGAAAAGAGGCAATCTAAGAGGAAGACTAATGAGCCTAAGGAGCCTGCTGGTAAAACAAAGAAAAATAAGGCTACAGTTTCAAGCACTGCTGATCAAACAACTTCTCCTGTTGTTCAAGCCAGATCAGTGGACCCTGCTGTTAAAATTATAGATGAAACTGTAAAGGAGATTGAGAAGATGGATTATGACATCTCTCCTGAAAGTACTCAATCAGCTGAGTTGCCAGCTGAAAACGTTGCTAAGAGAACAAGGAGCGCTTTAAAGGATACTGTTGTTGTTCCTCATACTAAGGCAACTGCCAGGAAGAAACTGGTTCTGAGAGATCAAGATGCTAACATTGCTGAAATTGTTAGAGAAGTCACTCAGACTGCTGAAAGACCAGTTATTTTAGCAAAGGAGTCTGATCAGCCGACAGCTGAGGCATCAGCACCTCAACCTGATCAGATTACTACTCAAGCAGTTCAGTCTGTTGTTCCAACAGCTGAGGCACCAGTTGTTGAAACTAAAGCTGCCAGAAGGAAGAGAACTGGTAAAGCTAAGGTGTCTGCCTATCACAAGAAGAAAAGAGAAGAGGCAGAACAGAAGAAAAGGGATGAAGCTGAACTTCAACGCGTTCTTGAAGCCAGCAAAGTTGATGTTGGGAATGCCCCGGTTGTCAAAACAACGAGAGTGCGGAATTTAAAATTTTTCCGAGGCACCCCAGCAGACCCAAGATATATTTTCCACCTTATGTATGCGAAAAGGTTGAATCAAACAATCTACAATAGATAAAAAGGAGAGATATGCGATTTACCTCACTGCAGGCAAGGTGGTGGCAACCTCCGGCTTTTTGCTGATTCACAACGAGTGATCCAATTGTCTCACCTCCAGAGTGTGTCCACACCAATTGGATTGTAGCAACACCTTCTATTCACAGGCTACGAACTAGAGATAGAAGGCTGTCAATGGAAGAAGAAACAGATCTAGATTCAGATCTAGATCCAGCTATGGAAGAACAGAGACAGAGGTGGCGGCGCTTATGCTGGGGCGGCTAGGGTGTATGGGGCGGCTAGGGTTTAGAGTGCAAGATTGAATTCTTCAAGTGTTAAAGTATGTGGAAGAGTTGTGAGGAGATATCTATTTATAAGAGAAGAAACCTTCTCTTTGTAGATATCTCTTCAAGATCTTTTCCTTATCTTATAAGGAAATAAGATATACACATATATCTTCTTAGATTCTCCTTGTCATACAAGAAAACAAACTCTCCCTTCTTATCCTTAGCCAGAAATCGCCCCACCCCATTATTGCAAGACTTCTTCTGGGCTTTTAATTAAAAGGCCCATGTCTTGCAACTTAATTTAATTAACCATTAATTAAATCAGCCCAATTAATCCAATTAATTATTATCTCTCAATTAATTAACACTTTAATTAATATTTAATTAATTAGACCATCTAATTAATTATCCTTCCAATTGAATTAACACTTTAATTCATTTAATTGATTTAACTCCCTTAAATCAAATATTTCCTTTTATGACTGTCACTGTCCAATTGTATTGTGTGTGACCCTCTAGGTTCACCATCAATTGGCAGCAGGCCCACGAACCCTTCGTGATTTAATTTATGAGCAATTAAATGCTCCGATCAATTAAACCCTTTTAATTGACCACTCCAGAATTAATCTCCCTTATTAATTCAGGAGTACCCACACTTCATGGTCGATGTCTAGCCACAAGCCCATGAAGCCCAACTTCAGGTGAATTGATATTTGTGAACCTCACCTCTTATAATTGCCATGTACATACGGTCCTTCTATCGACTTAATTTCCCGATTGAGACCTAGGGTGTGTGAATTGATCGGCACCTCTAATTATCTCAATAACTATACTTTCTAATTCGGGATAATAATCCAGTGTGACTGCTAAATTTGAAAACCCCTTTCCAAATCCGTCACCGACCGTGATCACGGGTTTCTCGGATCTATTATCTAAGAATCGTATAGGAAATTCTCTCATCCATTACGACGAGTCGGTAGATTCCTTCTTGGTACTAACCACTCACGTACACAACTACAGACACCCAACTTAGGCACATTATGGTCAGGCTACGTGACCAGTACCTAAATCTAAGTACATATACCCATGCACCGAATTCGCCCTAGCACCTCAAGTCTAAGGACTAAATCGTACACTATTATAAGTATTGAGAAACATCCCATCACCGATATGCGTCATGCGCTTCCACAATGGGTTTCTCTGTTCGGGTCGTTCGATGCGTTCGATCCCCTATCGAACCACCTACTCATATGCACTGACATCAAATGTCTTGTTCATGAAACTCTACAAATTCACTCCAAGTGAATCATGCATATTCATACAAGTCTTGGCGATTCCTTCGATACCCCGTCTCGTTCGGAATCTATGACTTGGAACGGGTTTTAAGATCACGACCTTAGAGACTGTTTCATGATTGCACTCAATACCGAAGTGAATCGTCCCATAGTCGAATGTGATCTAAGGATTTCATCCAATCGCTTAAATGTATTCGCGAGAGATGAATTTGGCCATTGTTTATTCTATACAGTTATAAATAAACGTGCGTATTATTCATAAGAATCAAAGATTGTTTATTACAGAATAGACCTAATACAAGCTAAAGAGAATTGGCTTGCTGGGCACTATCCTATCAGTTGAAGCTGAAGTAAAAAATATGACTGAAGCTGAACTAGCTGCCAAGGAGGAAGCTGATCTAGCCAAGGCCCTTGAAGAAAGCAAGAAGGATGCCCATGGTCCAAGGAGGACTGGTGGCATAGTGATTGGCAAATCACTGGAAGGGAAGTTCTTACTGCTCAAAGCTCAGCCGATCAAAAGAAAGAAGAAAGAAGTGAAAAGGGCACTTGAAGTTGTCAAGAGTGACCCCAACACCTTTTCAAGATTTGAAGCTGAATTGGAAAAGTACAACTCACTTCTCCAATCAAAAACTGCGTTCCTGGCCGAGAAGATAAGATACAATAAATGGAGGAACTACAGGCTGAAGAAATCATGTGAAGAATTCAGAGCCTGGAAGGAGGTTGCTGCTGAAGAGAGATGGATTATGAATCGGCTGCAAACCAATAACATCCAACAGGCCTTAGACACAGATTTCTTCCATGATAGAGTACATGAGTATGCCAAACTCATTGTGACTCAGGAGGCAACTGCTCTCAAGGAATCAATGCCAAACAAACCAGGTCCAACTGATGACCTTTTTGAGAGAGCAATCAAAGTTGCAGTGTATGTCACCTTGGAAAAATGGGTTGAAAGATCAGTCTACATCAAAGGAACATCAAGTGATCTGCCCAATTTACCAAGTCTGCAACAAATAGCCTTTGTTCTTAAATCAGTTCTTATCAAATGCAAAACAGACAACGTCTCCCTTTGTGCCTGCTGATTTCATACGTCAGAAGACTGTTGTATCTGCTGATGGTTCTGATTTTGTTAATATGACGGATAAACCAGCTGATAAAGAATCAACTGAAGAACAGAAGACAGCTGAGCCAAATGCTGAAACTACTACAAAGCTGTTAACTGTTGCACCTTTAATTCAAGCTGAATCTGCTCCAACTTCAATCATGGATTCTATAAAGACCCTGATTGAAAGTTCAATGAAGGAAATGGAAGAGAGGAACAAAGAGCTGCTGTGCAAGTTTGAAGAAACAGCTGCTAAAATTGTTCAAAGTGATGTGGAAAGCCTTCCATAACCAGCTGACCATTCCATGTTGCTCAAGGAGGGAATTGTTGCATTAACTCGTCAAGTTGAGGACGTTAAGATGGATGTAAATCAGATACATGCAACTCTTCAAAGACATGAGATGAATTGGAACAAAGTTGGTCAAGCATTTCAAGAGGCAACGGAAGCAGAAACGGAGAAGACTGCCTATCAGTTTCAGAATTTCACTGAACAAGCTGCTCAGGTTACTTCAGAGATGGCCACCTTACAAGTAAATGTGGATTATCTGAATGACCAGATTGCTGCCTTGAAGAGAAATCAAGTTCTACAGAATCTTCGACTTCAAACTGTGGATCAAAACATCAGACTGCTATGTGATGCTGTGAACATTACTCCTGTTCCAGTTGCTCAACTCAACCTTACTGATGATGACAAAAAGGGGGAAGAGGGATCAGCTAACAAGAAGAATGTTGCATCTGCTGTTGAAGTTGAAGTTACTGAGAAAGTGGAGTCTACTGAAAAACCTGCTGATGAAGAGACAAGTAGACCAACTGTTGAAGTAACTAAGATAAAGGAAGCTGCTGATGAAGAAGAAGCTGAAAATGTTGAAGAGCCTAAGGATGTGGCAAAATCTGACAAATAGATTGCTGCTTCCAAAGACTCTGTTGAAGAGCAGCTTGATCCTTGGAGAAAAGCCAAAAGGATAGAGAAAATCAAAAAGAAGATCGAAGCTGCCTCTAAAAATTTGGTTGAAGTTTTCTCCAGTGGAGAAGAATAAGAAGAAGAAGAAGAAGAAGAACAAGTTGAAGAAGATGAAGAAGATGAAGAAGCTGAAGACTAGACTAGATTTTCTAGACTAGGACTTTAAATTGAAAATATGTATATCAGCTTACTTTGTTTGTAATTTCACTTTAAGTTCTTCTTTGTAAACTTGTACGGTAATAATTATTGAAAATCTATATAAATCAAGTTTCCAACATACTATTTCTATCTCAGAAATTTTTGAGGACTTAACTTTAGTTTTAGGTACAGGTACTTAGCTGAAGTTTTGCCATCATCAAAAAGGGGGAAATTGTTGGATGAAGATGAAGACTTAGAAGTGAAGAGAGGTTTTGATGATTTCCAAAAGTCATCAGCTAAGTATTGAAAGCTTAGTTCAAACCTTATAATTATTTGACCAAGGAAGAAGACAAATCATAAGGGTCAAATTTATGGTCCAGAAGACTACTGATCTGTTGCTGCATTCGGATCAGACTGGTGGATTTTTAGCAGACTCAAATCAGATGAGTTCGATTTGGATCAGCAGAGTGCTCATCAGACGAGTGGATTCGATCAGCAGAGTGGAAGTGATCAGAAGTTATTGCAACGGTAATAAATGCTGTCTAGGAAGGGTATTAAAGACAAATGATTGAAGAGAAACCTCGGATCAGCAGAGTGCATTTAATGCGAACTGACAGAAAGTACAGCAGAGTGTACAGTGCTCAGTCGCAGGTAGCAGTTTCTGAAAACAGGACTAGTACTCGAGGATTTGGACACCTGTCGATCTCTCAACGGGCAGATTTTCAAACCTCAAGTATAAATAGTTGAAGTTCAAGAGTTAGAGAAAAATCTGAAGCAACACAACTGAGAGCAAATTTCGAAGCAGAATTCTTCTAAGTCTCAAACTCAAGAACAGAACACTCATCAGCTTAGTCATATGTTGACGAAAGCAGAAGCGAGAGATAAAAGAATATACACATAAATCTGAGTGATTTTGTTAGAGAAGTGTTGTGAGAAGTAGATATCCATCTTAGTGAGTGATATTACTTCAATGGCCTTTTCATTTGTTGATTGGCGCAAACAGAGTATATTGTAAACTGTGTGTTTATAGTATAACCCAAGATCTAAGTGACTTGGAAGAGTGGACTAAAGGATTTTTATCCATATAACCACTATAAAAATTCTGTGTGTTTGTTTACTGCATTTTTACTTGCACAATTTTCAAAAGCTTTCAAACACATTAAAAGTTAATTGTTAAAGATTTTAAAAAGGAGTTTGCAAAATATGGGGATAAAATCTTTTAAGTTAAATAAACCTACTTGTGAAAAATACTTAACAAATCCGCTGCAAGTAAGTTGTTTAAAACTCTGATTTTCTCAAAATCAGCTAAGTAAAATCAGAAGAGTGGTCAACTCTGCTGTTCAAAGCTTTGTGCGAGATCAGCTTAGTATACTTACAAATCTTGATCAGCTTAGTCTGCTCATAGAAAAAGTTGGAGAAATTTTAAAGTCAAAAGTTTTAGAGGTCTATTCACCCCCCCGCCCCCCCCTCCCCCTCTAGACCGCATCTAGGGCTGAAAATCAAACCAAGTTACTCGATACTCGGCTCGAGCTCGTTCGATAAAAACTTGTTTGAGCTCGGCTCGTCAAACAAATCAAACAAGTTTGAACAAGATTTCTCGTTCGATAACTTTTGAAGCTCGGCTCGAGCTCGACTCGAAAAGCTAAAAATTGATTTTAAGAAAATCAGAGTTTTAAAATAACTTACATGCAGCGGATTTATCTAGTGTTTTTCACAAGTAGTTTTCTTAACTTAGAAAAGGTTTTATCCCCAGTTTTTGCGAACTCCTTTTTAAAATCTTTTCAGCAGTTAACTTTTAAAGTGTTTAGTATGTTTTTTGAAAATATGCAAGAAAATGATGCAAGTATAAACACACAGAATTTTTATAGTGGTTATATGGATAAAAATCATTTAGTCCACTCTTCGAAGTCACTTAGATCTTGGGTTATACTATAATCACACAGATTACAATATACTCTGTTTGCGCCAAACAACAAATGAACTGGCCACAAGTTCATTACAGGAAATCACAAAGAAGTCTACAAAGCTTTATCACTCACAAAGATGGATAACAGCTCCTCACAACAATTCTCTCACAAAATCACTCAGATTTATATGTATATTCTTTTATCTCTCTTTTCTGCTTTCGTCAACAGATGACTAAGCTGTTGAGTGTTCTGTTCTTGAGTTTGAGACTTTGAACAATTCTGCTTCGAAAATATGCTCTCAGTTGTGTTGTCTCTACTTCTCTAACTCTTGAACTTGAACTATTTATACTTGAGGTTTGAAAATCTGCCCGTTGAGAGATCGACAGGTGTCCAAATCCTCGAGTACTGGTCCTTGTTTCAGAAACGGCTACTTGCGAATGAACATTGTATACTCTGTTGTACTTTCTGTCAGGTCGCATTAAATGCACTCTGCTGATCCAAGGTTTCTCTTCAATCACTTGTCTTTAATACCCTTCCTAGACAGCATTTATTACTTCAGGTGCATTTATTTTCGTTGCAATAACTTCTGATAACTTCCACTCTGCTGATCGAAATCACTCGTCTGATGAACACTCGGCTGATCCAAACTGAACTCATCTGATTTGAGTCTGCTGAAAATCCACCAGTCTGATTCCTTTCTTCAGCAAAAGATCAGTAGTCTTCTGGACCATATATTTGACTCGACTGAAGTATCTTCTTCCTTGGTCAAATAACTTTAAGGTTTGAACTAAGCATCCAATACTTAGCTGATGACTTTTGGAAATCATAAAAACCTCCCTTCACTTCTAAGTCTTCATCTTCATCCAACAGTTTGTGTCGAAGGTTAGCATTCGCTTGTCCTAAGTTATCGATCTGATGAGAGTTGTAGGTCCTCTGATCACCAGTCGGACTGTCCCCTTGATCGGAAATCCGGTCTCGTTCATCCTGAGGCCTCCTGTAGACATTGGGTCTTTGAGGAGTTTGGGTGGGACCTAGTTCGGGCTCGATCAGATTGTGCGTAGGTTTCTGCAATATTTGATTGCAAAACGCGCACACTAATTGAGCTATTTGCCTTAGTTGCTCGTTATCAGCAGTGAGGGGCGGAGGGATAGGTTGAGCTGGATGATTCAGGGGGATGTTTGGATCGGGAACTTGTTGGCTCGGGCTATTTTGCATGTTAATCCCTCCTTGGCTAGCACGAGTCCTTGTGCGATTTGACCTTTGTGGTCCCTCCAGAGGCCCGTGATTCTTGCTGCTATTTCTAGGAGAATTATCATGTGGATTATCCGCCATAGTTGGAGCTTGAGAAACCGTATTTTTCCCTGCTGTTCGGGTACTTTTCCTTGGATTGACCATATTCCGTTCGAGTAATTGACATGTGGCCCTTGGTGGGCGCCTACTGATTTTACCAAATTTCGTCTAAGTTATGTAAAATCAATAAAGTAACAAAACAGATCCACAAAGAAAGATAACAGGAGCTTTTATTGAATATGATCGGATCTGAATTATAAGGAATATAGGGCTTGGTCAAACTACTCGGGATGGCGCAATACAAAGAATAGGCTTTATCGATGATATATTAAACTAAAATACCGAACAGGAATAAAACTAATATATATTTAATGACATCAGCTTTAGAACCCCTATTACAATAATTATTCTAGTATTTATAGTCTAACACATCTAGCCCTAATAGAGTCCTAGGGCTCATAGGAGTCTTCGTGCGGCCCATGGGATGTCCAGAAGCTTAGCCAGGCTAATTACACGGTGATGATCTTCTGTTGTCTGGTTGCTTGTCTAGATCGACGAGTTCCAAGCCAGATTGATAGCGTCGTAGCTCGATCTGGATTTGATCAAGAAATCCGACCTAGCTAGATATAAATTAGCCCTCATCAATTATATAAATAGAAATATTATTATAACTATAAAGTATTATACATAGCTTTATTTTTTATATAATTCATTTTAGACTTTATAAAAAACTATGAAAGCTAAATATTTTTGTAAATTATAAACATATTAAGATTTCTATCTTCTAATTTTACGACAGTAGGTTTAAATATTTAATAAAGTGAATTTAAAATCCAAATACACATAATATGACCTCAAATTTGCTTTCAAATTGTGTAGCATCTCTTGTGCCATTCTTAGGATTTTGATATATGGCCTTGCTCAATTATATAACTAACATCTTGTTTGTTGCAATTGTTAATTATAATTAAAATTGTCTCATAATCTAGTTATACCTTGTGATTTCTAATCTAGCTATACATTTTTAGGTTTATTTTGCCTATTAAAACATTTTAATTAGAATTGTATTATGTTAAGTCTTTTAACTTCTAATGTTTCCTAATTTAACTATACTTTTTGAGTTTCTTTTGCTTTTTAAAATCAAATAGGGATATAGTCCACACAAAAAAAAAATTAAGAAATATTCATGATTTTATTTTATATAATATTATAATAATAATAATAATAATAATAGAGATAGAGATTATCATTTCACTAAAAAAATTCAAAGAGTACTGATAAAATAAAAATATAAAAAAGATAACATTAAAAAAAAATTCAAAGAGATAGAATTCTACTGTTAATATTACATAATAAATGAAATTATTCAATCATTTTCACAAGTTAAATTTTATGGAGCCTAATTTAACTTGCAATTTTCTCATAAATAAATTCAACCTAAAATAAACTAGACTCAAATAAAATATGATTGAGCTATGGTGTAGGCCCATCTAAGTGAAAAATTCTTATTTAAGTCTGATTTGGTCAAACTCTTCCAACCACCAAGCAAATGTATTGTACTTACTTTGTGAATGGTCACTCTTCTAGAAGTTACATCAAATCTCAAAACAAATATATTACATTTGTCATATAGATATTTTGGATTCGACCGAACCCAGACTGGGTAAGAAATTTTCCAGCTCCATTTTGTGAACTTGTCCAATTAAAGGGGTCAAAAATTCGTAGGTACGGTCACAGAGTCAAGTTTAACAAATAGACACACATATAAAATAATGAAAGTTCATATGAAGTATGAACATTATTAATATGAAGTATGAACATTATTGGAAGAGTAAACTTGGGGGATAAGTGTGTACACGACTTGCAATATTAATTCATCAAAAGAAAAAAAAAATGGACTAGCAAGATTCAAAAAGACAAAAAATGAATAAGAAAAAAAAATATAATTGGATTTCTTAATTATATGACTAACCTATTTTTTTAGTATATATGTAAATTTCACTCACAAGTCACACCCTATATTATATCACTTCTGTTAATTCAAACAAACCTTTGGTGAACAGACTTCATACACTTTCAAATGGTGAACAGTTGTTTGACTAAAGATCATAAGTCAAAGTGTTTAGATTGAAGCTAGAAGTCGAGGTCAAAGTCAAAACTCTAATAAATTAAAATTCAGTGTGTTTTACTTTTACTTCGTAATTTCATCTTAATATCAAGGAAATAATTATATGCACAAGTACTACGGACGACAACAGTTGTATAACAATACATCGAATATGTGCCCATGCTTAACAATTTTTGAAAATTCGATTAATAGTGTATTGGAGTCATTGATTTATCGAAGAAAATACTAAGATTATACTATACATATACATATACATATACACCGTATTATTTTTTATAATTAAACATAGTCCGTAATATATATATGAATATATGTTCTATTTCACTTTTTATCATTTTGCTTGATAAAATGTAAAGTAAATAGCAAAGTACCTCGGATATGCCTTATATATTATTCCCCACGATAATAATGTAATGACAATTTTAAAAATCTCTATATATTATTTTCAAATATATCGTTTAACCTTTTTTTTCCTTTCAAACCATAACAATTTTACTTGAAATTATATTGACATAAATATTAAAAAAATAAAATAAGTCATTTTCCCCAACTTTACCACATTTCATACACCTTCACATAGGGGGCTGGGGTTAGGATTCCTAATTTTTTTTTATTCCAAATTATGTCTTAAAAAATAATCAACGTATTATTTTTGTAGTTATATTTAGATATGATTTGACAAAGAGAAAATATTATAGTTTTTCAGAAGGAAGATTTAGATGTACTTTTGCTCTCATAAACAACACAACAAGCCTTAAGGACGAATCATTTTGGCCAATTTTTGGTTTAATATATAAGGATCTGTCTAATTTTCATGTTCTAAATGTCGTTTTTCAACTTCTTTATTTACCAATATGCCACTTGATAAATTAAGCAGTGAATTTAATTAATTAGCCTTAATTTTCTTGACATGCAACATATTAATATTCTTAATTAGATACATTTACAGAAATTGCTGGACATGATTAAACTTCTATAATCGCCAT